>JAWNND010000930.1:0-321113 GCA_035043265.1 Drosophila testacea
TATTTGTGATAGCTACAAATTAACTGCAGTTATTAATGCAACATAAGCCTAATACACAGATGTCACAAAACAAAAAACAAAAACAACTACATACATATGTACGTACATATGTATGTACGCATAAGCTATGCTAGCGCTCGCGCTCGCTCTCTCGTACACTTCTCTCTTTTGCTTTAGCACTTTGCAAACTCGCTCTCGTAGCACAAACAATACAAATAACAAAATTATGCACTTTCACTCACTCACACACGCACTTGCCAATGGCCATCTTGTTTTCATTTTAACTATACATATATGTACATATATATGTATGAAGATCCCGCTTAAAAGTCTGCAGCAAGGTGAATTTATATATAATTTCATCATGGTCTGCAGCTTCACGACACGACGCGACGTTCACGACGTTTACAACGTTTACGACGTTTGCGACGTTTGTTACGTTTTCCTATGGCGATCTTGTTGCAATTTAACTGCATTTTTTCATGTAATTTTACTAACACAACACAACACAACATATTGCCAGAGTGACAAACACAAGAAAAAAAGAACAAAAATTATATATATTTACATTTATATACACATGTATTTACAAAGATCCCGTTTAAAACTGCTGCCGCACGACACGACGCGACGTTTGCTGTGGAGGCGCGAATCATAACTAATTTGGCGCTCACTGACGTTCTTCTCTTTCGGTTGATCCTGCGTGTGAGTGGCGAATTCAATATTGATGAAGAGCGCAACTATCTAGATAAACTCCAAAGAGAACAGCTGTTGCATGCTGTGTTGTTGTTTGCAGTAGGCGCATTGCGCAAATTAGAAGTTATTTGCGTCTCTTTCCCTTATGCACTTTCCAAACCCGCTCTCGTAGACGGTCGCCATGTATGATCTTGCATTTCTTGTAAGCAGGTGCTTGTAAAGTGTAACGTATTTTGTTGTTGTCTGTTTTATCTATTGGCACTCAAACAAATATAAACGTTTATTAAATAACCATATGTATGTATTTATATTAAATAAATTCGTGGTCAATAACATTTTTAGACCCAGTACTTTAAAAAAGTACAAATGGGTCTATTAAGTTTGTGCAAAAAAAATTTGCGTAACAGGCAGAAGGAGGCGTGGCAGACCTCATAAAGTATATATATTCTTGATCAGCGTCAACAGCCGAGTCGATATAGCCATGTCCGTCTGTCCGTCCGTCCGTCTGTCCGATTTTGTGTCGCCTAGATGGGATTGATAGTTAACGCTTTGCACCCAAAAAGTGCTGGGTCTCCTACTGTCGAGCTTGCTCCACTGTAGCTTACTGCATTTTTTAATTTAAAATCTTACTTATTTTATTTTAAATCAATTAAAATTGCATAAAATAAATTATTTATTAATTATGGACAACATTCTTCTAAATAAAAGCTTTCTAAATCAAACCACACCTGTTAAGTAATATTTAAGTCAACATTTAACATATTTTAAACCCTTTTTACAATATCCTTATAAGCTATTTTCGATAGGTATATTTAAATTTTACATTAGCTAGTATACATTTTACGTCAGTATTTAATAATTATTTAATAGTTATTTGAAACCTCATATACCCATGGAAAAAATGGGACTTTTTTTAAGAGATAAGTTCCACAAAAGTACAATTTAATCAGTTTATTAACCCAAAGGCTGCGTTGCTTAAAAAAATGGAAACATTCTTATTTAAACATTATTCCAACTATTATGGGAAGAACTGCAAAGAGACTGAAGAATAACTTTGTAATTTCAAGAATTCCAAGCCCACACTATCTTCATTTAAAAGAAGATTCTTTCTTATTAATAATGCCTTTGACTTTGTGCCTGTTTCGCAATCTGCAAGCAACGTTGCGACGTTAAAAGGACTATAAGGACAAAGAGCAAAAAAGTATGCAGCCAATAACTTTGCGTTTAATTTTTCCACAATTCATCGCCAAAGGCCAAATAAATAACTTGAGCATCGGCATCGGACAGCAGAGCCAAAAGTATTTTGCTGCACATAATTACATGAAATGCGCACGCATTAAAAATTAATAACTAACTGCCACTGGACCTCCATCCACTTGCAGTCGAAGGGGGCGTGGCAAAAGTACAAATAAAAGCCAGATTTAATAAAGTGCAATATCATGGCAGAACAATCAAAAGGGCATTTGGTATAGTTGAGAGAATTGCCAACAAAGACTTATTAAGTATACACAGTGTTGCCAGCAAGACAATGCACAGATAAAAATAATGAGAAATTAATCGGAGATTACAGAAATATAAGTATAAGGAAAAATACAGTACTATGCTGTACATTCCAACTATTCAATTATATTTGTACCTGTTATTTATATCTGTATCTCCAATTACAGATCTTTTTAAATTTAAATATTTAAAATAAGAGACGTTTCGGAAAAAACAAACCCAACCAACAAAAAAAATAAACGCCTGCTATTCAAAATATTGAACAATTTCCATAAATCGCAGTAGAGAGGCTGACGGCAAAAACTCTATACATCGATGAGCAAAGGCAGAAATGCAAAAACGAAAGCCTCACCAATAACAAAAGGCAGGCAAACTGCTGTTAAACTGTTGTTTAAACGCATTGTCAGCGGGAAAGGGACAAGGGTAGGGAGGGAGGGCAGGAAAGAAGGAGGAAAATACTGGAATTGGAATTGGAGGAGTTTTTGTGGCCCATTGTGAGATGGCGCCCAGGAACCACAAGCCACACACACACACACCCACAACGCAGCTCTCAGGCCACAGCAACCACATAGCCATATATATTCACTCACATACATACATACGTATGTGAGTATGAGAATGTATTGGGTATTGTAAAATCCCTTTGATTTTTTGCCGCACCGTTGCAAACAGCAATTTGGCAAATCCTTTCACAATCAAAATCAACCGCAGATGAAAATTTTACCCAAAAATTGCTAGGCAAAGGGCGTGAGTAGCACACTGCGATTCCCATAACTTTGCCTTATGTGCTGACTCAAAAAACGAAAAATACAAAAATTTATATAATAAAATGAAAAAAAAAAGAAAATACAGTTTTCAGCAACGTGCAAAAATCATTCGACAGTAAAACGGCAAATTAGCGTTAAGTGTAGTAGCAGTCAAAGTCAGAGACCGAAAGACCCTGTCGTTCAGTTTACCTGTAGTAACAGCAGGTGCTTAAGCATTTTACGAGCAACTGTATTCAATTGGGCTGCAGTTGGATGCTTCCCTGACTGCCTGACTGCCTGACTGACTGCGATGCCTGCCTGCATTACGCATACGCCGCGTGTTAACTACGCGCAAAAGTCAAGCCAATAAGTTGCAGCTTGTAAATTGCCTCGTTTCGTTGACTTATTTTTGTTGCAGTTGTTGTTATTGTTGCTGTTTGTGTAATGAAAACTTTTACAACGCCATATGCAGGCTATTAAATAACACACGCATATACACACATACATACACGTAAATGCCTTGGAATATGCAATCAAGCTCATTTATACTCATTAAGCGCTTATGTGCAAAGCGCAAAAGAGAAAGAACTGAATTAACATGGTAGGATGAGCATGAAGTACAAGTATAGAAATGAATGAGAACAAAATCGGGAAGACAGTGAAACTCTGAAGCGGAAATTCCTTTTGAAACGGTTGAAAATGGGGCGCAAATATTAATGATATTATTTTTAATATAACCTCATTTTTTAATAATTTGTATCGTTCGTATAAAAAAAATTGTAATAAAAGGTGTAATAAATTAAACTTGAAAGAAAATATTTTCAGAAAATTATGATTATTTAAATGTATTTTAAATGTTTTGCAAAAGTAAAACATTAGGACTTTCAGCAAATAGTAAATAATTAAATACTACATAAAAATAATAAATTATTAAATTAAAATAAAACAAAGGGAAGGCTGTCAATGAGAATTTCTTATTATTTTTAATAAATAATGTAAGAAGAAACAATTTAAAATCCATTTCTATTGCACAAGTAAGCCATAGTTAAAAGGTAAACTTAAATTGTTGAACTCTTATATATTATTATTTATTTCTTATATTTGTATCCTTATGCGACAAGCTGAGGTAAATAATTATTGCACTTGTCATTACTAATAACTCATTAGGTACTAAATTTATATTTAAATTACATTGATGGCTTTATAAAATAATCAAAATTATATGTAAAAATTACATACTTCAATAGATTAGAAATTTAGATATTTAAAAAATTACAATTACAATTACAATCTTTATTAGGAATGTGTGTGAGTTGTTTGTAAAAACTTTTTAAGTTTAGAATGGAATTGTGCAGTGTTTTCAATAGCTTTAAGGTGGTGAGGTAATCTATTCCAAAAGCAAGTGATATGTGTAAAGAAATACAATTTTAAAAACGTTTTAGCTGTGTACATTCCCGTTGTTTCTACATTTTTTTAAACTTTCCCACTTAAACAATATTTTGCAAAAATCTGTAAATAGGGTATAAATCGGAGAAACCCGCCCTGATATAATGTAAGGCGCTCTTGCATAAAGGAAACGTCCCTGTTGTTGGCGATGCGTATGTGGCATCCAAGTTTTTACTCGCTGCTTAACTTGACTTGCCTGCTAATATGTTTCTGATGTCTTTCAGGAGAGTAGTAGAGAGGGGATCGGCTCGCCTGAACGTAGGAAACACTTTTTTTACTTAATGGCATGCGTCTCCGTCTCTCTCTCCCTCTTCCTCACCGACTCCAACTCCGTCTCAGTCTCCAGTCTCGGTCAAAGTCAGAGTCAGAGTGAGTCTTGGGGCGCTTGGGCGCTCTATATGCTGATTACTTTGCTGCTGTAGCTATTTGGTTTATGAATTTACTGCTGCTTGCAGCAACGGCAGCTTAAGTAATTAACAAATTAAAATATGTATAGAGCGCGCAAAATAGAGAGAAAATGTTCAGCTCTATTCTGTACTGTTCTGTACTGTTCTCGTCTGGTCTGGTCGGTCTACTCTTTTCACTACTCTATTCTCTGTTTTGTGCAGTTGGTTGACAGGGAGAAAGCGAGGAAGCGTAAGTCGACTTTGCAAAAGAAGAATTAAAAGCATGCTTCTTGGCACTGCCATGAAAATGTTATGTATACGCACTGTTCGCCTAATGGAAAACTAGCTAAAGATATTGCTGGTACTTCACGATTGCACTCGAAGCATTTAAGCTAAGCATTGCTTATTCAAAATTGTAATTTATGTAAAATGAAGATAACTTAAAATTGTGCGTGTAAATTTCAAACAAGTGGAGCAACAATTGTTGAATGTTTTTTTAATTTATGGCAATAGCCAGTAAAGAAAGTTAATTGATAACATTTTAGTCAATGGTTTCTTTGTAAACTATAAACTGTATTACAAGTTACAATAATATGCATATCTAATTGACATGGACTAACTTATTGTTGCTTATATGCATAATATTTCCAAAGTTTTCGTACTTATAAGCGATAACTATGCGATTTATAAGCAAAACTCAGTTCAATCAATAGTGAAAAGTAATTTATCGTCATGGACTGCCCAACCAAATACAGCTAAAATGCATTTGCAAAGCATTTATCGACAGCTGTTGTTCACACCACACCCTTACACCCTTACACGCTTTCATGGCAGACCCTTTCCCACCAATTTGGCCAAGTGTCGACCCCTTTTTTGCGTAACCAGCTATTGGCCAAAAAGCTGTCGCATCAAATGAGCACCATAAATAATTTCATTTTCATTTCAATTTCCATCCAAATACCAATGCCACATTTGACAAGCGTCCAGCGGGGGGCGAAGGGAGGATAAAGGGTATTCGAATTTACGAGTGCCAACTGTTGCAAAATGCAGACCATTCCACCCCACCCACACTTTGGACATTAGTAGTTACAGTTGGGGCAACAAATCGCATAAATCATACGCCCAGTTGTACACGAAGCACTTTTGGGCGTTAATTGTAAATAAATAACATATTAAAATTTCCAGTCAATAAGTTTAAGCCGTAATTAAAAGTAATAATGTGCGCAGCTAACGAAAATTGTTGCCGGTCTTCGTCCTCGTCGTAGTCATCGTCATGGACTTCATATACCATGTACCTGCTGGCAGGATGCCGAGCAACGTCCAGAACCCAGGATGTAGCTATGGCTGCTGCCAACGACAGGCGTCGCAAACTTTTGCGAAAAGGTCAATTAAACTGCATTAAGTTTAATAACTTTTGTGCAAACGTAACGAGGAGAAGAACGAAACAGTTACCAAAAATATCTACAGACCCTCTGCCGCAAGCATACTATTAAAGCAGAGCAAAACGGCTTTTGGCTAGCGGATTATGTACAAAACAGACATGGGGCAAACACGTTATAATGCAACATATTGTGCGGCAGGCCACACGCAGCGATAACAACAACATACAAGTGTGTTTGTAGCTTAGCAAGGCTTAACTACTGAGATACCATGTAAACGACAGATACGAGTAAGAGTTGTCCAAGTTTTGGGATTTTCTTTTTATAAAGATCACTTTCTCTTTCTAATATCAATAGATAGAAATTGAAAGGTAGAAAGATATTCGTTCTTAGGTTTTCCTTTTTATAAAGATCACTTTCTCATTCTAATATCAGAAGTTAGAAATCAAAAGATAGGGAGATAACTAATCGTTCTTAATTGCCTCAGCTTGTTAAAATTTAAGCAGGCTACATTTTGTTGTACCATTTTCTAAACTTCAATTACTAAAATTAAATTTGTAGAAACATAAATAGAAACCTGAATATAGTAAGATAAAATTCATAATGGAAATTTTCTGCATTGAAATAATTAAGATACATTCTTTATTTATATACAATTTTGTCATTACCTTACCTTATTCTGAAAATTTCTAATATTATTAATATTTTTTTTGTATTTATATTGGTATACTTATATTGTCGACTAAATCATTTTTAAGTTAATAAATCATTTTTAAGTCCGTACGCCTTAATCAGGCTATAACTTTCTTACCTGTTGTTTGATTTTAATGAAATAAGGTTTAATTTAAAGTGTTTAATTGCTTTGCCTTTATATTTATTTAAGAAAAATTAATTTTGGTTACAGCGAATAAAATGGTGAGTGTTATTTTTAATGTTTGACATTAAATTACATTTTTTAAAGCTTTAACTTCTTTACTTTAAAACTTTACTTTGACGTCGAAGTATTTATTTCAAGGCTCCATTTTGACAATATGTGTATTTGACATCGATTATACTCTTAATCATTTATGGACTTTGTCAAATGGGAAGATAAATAAGTATAAGTAAGTGTTAAGCAAGCCTAAAGGCTACATAAGAGACAAATAGCAGTCATAATATACATAATATATAATAAATTATAAAAGCATATTATAGGATCAAAGATGTCACATTATTACGCTTAGTACAACACACATTTGCTCAACTTTATTATACCCCTTTGAACCGCATTGTTGGTGGCTGGGTATAACAACAACACAGGTAGCAACACCTGTTTATGGTTTTTCGGCACAACATTTTACAACAGCCAGAAGATTACACACACACACACAAACACACACACACTCACACTCACCGCATACATATACAGAATGGTCGTCTGTTGTGTCGTTTGGTCGAGGCCAAAAGTTTTCGTAGCCAACTAATTTTTCCTGTCAAATGCACAGACGACAACAAAAAAGCAACGGCAACAGCGACGTCTTGGCGGGAAACTCGCCAGCAACAACAACAGCAACAACAAAGGGAAAAAAGCTGAAGGTGAAATTAAATGTAAGCAGCGCACAGGATATGGCGAAGGATGTGCGTGTATGTTGCCTTTTGCTTACGCCTGATTATGCGTTTGCATGCACATAAAGGCAAAAGTCAAACAGGAGACAAACTTCCTCGCCAGACCAGCAACAGCGCCAAACAACAACAGCAACAATAACAGCAACAACCACAACAACAACAACCACAACAACAACAACCACAACAACAACAATGAGGAAACGCTTCACTTGGGCTACCTTTTTTTATTATTATTATTTTTATTTTTTATTTATTTACGTGCGCTTTTGATAGGGTTGACAGCAGGTGTTTACTTTTGTGTGTGTGCGTGCAAAAATTTGATGGCATTTTATGCTTCTGCAGATCAGCCCAAAATTGCCGACCTCGCAAAGCCAAAGGCTCTGTGTAAGCGTGTGTTGTGTGTGTCTGGGTGTGTGTGTGTGTGTGTGTGTGTCTGGGTGTGTGTGTGTGCCTCGTGCGTGCTATAAAAATTATATCAGGTTGTAGCGACCGTTGTGACCTCCACTTAACCCTACCTACGACTGCCAAATACAAGTCTTTCTTTTCAAAAATCCACTGTTTTTTAAACACTGTAAACCGATTTAAGCATATATTTTTAATAAAAATTAAATATATGTACCTATGTATATACTTAATATACAATAAAAAATGTTTGTTTTAACTTTTCTTATAATCATTTTAGGTTTTAATAACTAAATCAAAAAAGCGTGGGCGAACTTCAAAAAATTTATATATAGTATGATAAAACCACACAACGAGCTGAGTTGACATAGACATGTTCGTCGGTCTGTCTGTAAGTCTTTCAGAATGTCTGTCTGTTTCTATTCCAACTAGTCTCACAGCTTTGAGGCTATCTTAAAGAAACTTAGAACAGGTCTACCTATATTATTGAATAACTATATCAAACCAAGGTTAAACTGACATTGAAAATCGGTTGAGTTTTAAAACAATTAATGTAACCTTACAAGTCAAATTTAGTGCAACTTTTGGTGTGTTATTTAACAAAAAATTAAACCCTTCAAAATTCAATTTTATGTGGTTTTCATTCTAATTTGGACACCAGGAGTTGATTAAAACTGATGTCTCGAGCTTTTAAGATTTTTTCCCTTTTCCTTATTATATATTTATTATTATATTTATTATATTTTCCAAAATTTGAAATAAAAAAAATATGTGTAAGCATTGAAATCAAGATATGTAAGTGTAGACTTAATTTATAGATCAACTGATGACTAAACTGACATTCCTTACGAAAATCGGGATAGGTTTGATAAAGTTATACGAGTTTGAAATCTGTTGACCCTTGGGACTGAGAACAGGCAATTTTTGCAAATTAAAGTCTATGCTTTGCACAATAGCTTTTCTTAACAGTAAGTACTATATAATCTCTTGTTTAATTCAGTTATGACCAAGTAAGCCCCTGTCATCCTATATATTTGTATAGTAATGGAATATAGAATCGTTGTGTTTGGAGCACTACGAGTAAAGAACATGTCGTTACCATCTGCACCTACGAGTGGAGAGAGCATTATGCATTAATAGTAGGTGCCATGCCAACTGTTATCCGCTCTTATTTGGTTATTATACCTTTGTTTTCGCCTCGTCTTTCTTTAATTATAAAACTCCTCAACCTTCCCTTCCCCGACTGCTGCCCTGCTGTCCCAGACCCTATTTGCCCCTCCCCCAAGGGGCACAACCAGCGAAATTCCCATTGGCATCAAATTGTCTGTATGGCAAGGTAACAGAGTATTAAAAATTTCAGCACCAGCAGCAAGTTTTTCTGACCAGCAACGAATGAATGCCACGCCCACTTGACGCTTACCAGTCGCCGCCTCCATGGCAACGCAAGCCGCTTAACGCAGCCAACTGCCAAATGTAAATATACTCCCAACCCCCAGTTGGAGACCAACAAAAAAAATATATATAAAACTTTCTTAATAATATAAAAAAAAAGAAAAGCAAAAAATAAAAAAAAATATAAGTTCATTCAAGGCGCTGCAGAGCCGCTAGCGGAATGCGCATTGTTTTCAGCTTTTCAGCATTGAAACGACAATAACAACAACAACAGCAACAATAATACGAGATGGTGTTGAGGGGAAGAACGGAACTGAGAGTCCGGGAAGTAGACGCGGCGTGAGGAACTTAAAAACTTTGGCCATATCCCGCAGCTATGAACAACAGCAATCAATTTTCACATGCCGGCGAACAAATGTGCCGCACCGGGGTGTCCGCGATGCGGATGGAAGAAGCTGATATACAGAGGGTAGGACAAGGGGGGAACAGGGTACAGTGTCCTGTACAATTCCCACTGGGTAGTTTAAAATTATAATGCGGCAACGCGCGTGTGAAAGTACCGTCATGACCATCAAAAACTGGACAAACATTGGGACAACAGTCGCCAACGTTAACGTTCAACGTTAACGTCAACGTCATTGGCATCACCATCGTGTGGGGCACTCCGGGCATATTTACCAAGTGCTTCACATTACGTCCGGTTCCATCAAATCCGTGAAACGCCCACACCATCAACACGCCTCGCCTTCCCTTCTTGCCTCGCCCTCACCTCGTATCCTGTCGTGTCGCTCTCTACTGATTAATTTCTCGTTTTTGCGCCATTTTCTATTTGTCTTAGTCTCGGTAATTACAACAAGTTCTGTTCTCTGAGCTCTTCGTGCCGCTTGCCGCGTGGCTCACAAGATAAACAAAGTCTATCTGTTCTGTTCTGGCCAAAAGTGAGATTCTCAGCTGGCTGAATGCTTCCGGTAATTGAATCAAATGAAGCAGCATTAGTAAGTATTAGCTTCTTTTGGTCGACGCTACTCTTCAGTTCTTCTACTTCTTCTTCTGCTTCCAGCATAACTCTGTTTGTTTTTGTAAATTAATTTTTAATTTAATATACGGTTGGTGTGAGAAGGAAAACGAGACTGGACGTCAGGGGGGGACCAGAGGTCACTAGTTTCGCGCCCCAGACATAAAAGCATTGTGTCTCGGCGGTGCAAAGCAATGGAAAACTGAAAAATACATAAAATAAAATGAAAAAATAAAATAAAATAAAATAAAATAACAGACAAATTTTTAGTTTCTATTTATATATGCTTTAATTCGTATAAATGTAAACTCCGCCAAGTTGACTTTACTATGCCCTTGCGGCAAGTAAGGAACTAAAGTTCTGTACGTTTTTATAATTATTTTATTAAGTTTAAAAGTACAACTGCAACTACTAAAAAACTATAAAAATGTATTCTGAAAAGAAAAATACAAAAAGATTATAAGCACACAGTAACCCGAGTAACAAAATTTTTAAACTGATACCAAAGATTAATTCAATACTATTTATAATTTATTATTAAATGTACACCTAAGTTATTGTTAACTTAAACATTGTCAACTTAATTTTTGATTCAAAAATTTAAAGTAAACAAATTATTTATTACTAATAAATCTAGTTAATTAAATATTTAAATAAAAGAAAGAAGAAAAACCCAAATAATATATAAGTATATAAAAAATAAATAAAAGTTTTATAATTTAGTGACCTTTAACGACCTTTTTAATTTAGTGAGTTTTATATTTAAGGAAATAAATTTAAGAATTTTTTACAATTTTAAGTAATTGCTAAGACTTTTTATATACCTCTTTATATATATATTTATTCTCGTGACTAGCGCAACAATTTATAAGCACCTCATTGCTTGTAGCGCTGGAAAAAACAATAAATAAATTCAACAAAATTAAATTAAACTACATAATGCTACAATAAAATAAAATTGTTCTTCAATATTTTTGGCTTAAATATACAGCTCTCAAATTGTAAACCTTTTCTTTGTTTTAAAGGAACTTTTACTTTTATCATATTATAATGTTATTATTATAACATTTATACTTCCCTAATATTAACGAAAACTCTTTTTAATATAGCCAACTTGAAATGTATGTATTATTTATATTTGTGGAAACCAAAATATTTTAGACAGTCATCAGTCTACGAAAAAAATAAAGGAGAAACTCTAATGCCCCTTAAGCTATGTTATAAACTTGAAGACAATATTGTAATACCCCAATTCAAGGCTAGAACCCTCGACTGAAAAGTGGCCAAAAACAGGACCGCAAGAATACAGAATCACATAAATAGCCGCCACCAAAAAAAAAAAATAAAAAAAGAAAAAATAGAAAAAAGAAGGCAATTTCTGCTGGTCAGTAGACTCTGTAGTTCTTGGAGTTCAGCGAGACAGAGAGAGAGAGAGCCTGTCGAAAATAAAAGTAAAGCAGCAGCACAAAGCGAAACGGGGAAAGAGGAGAGACGAAGGCAGAGAGAGAGAGAGCAGAGAACCATGGTCGACAACGACGGCGACGAAATACTTTTTCAAGATAAACGGAAACAAGCCAAGATGGAATTAATTTTCCGCTTTGAACAAACAAGCGGATGTAAATAAAAAGTACCAGCGAACGTTTTCTACGTCAAAGTCGCACGGGGTGGGGAGAGATGGCAAGGGGATATAGGAGAGTATCTTAAAGAGCAGGGCAGCCGCAACTGCTTAGACATCCCCCCTCCCCCTCCCCCTCGCACAACTCCTGTTGTTTTTCTGTTGTAGGTAGGGCGGGGAAATTGAATGGACGTAGGCGCTACGTCTGCCAAGTTTTAGTCTAAGAACAGGCGGCTGCTGGCCCAAGTTATGTGCTGTTAATGACTGTACAAGAAGTTTAATTGTATGCCCACCCATAGACAAAGACAGAGACACTATCTGAGAAGGAGACAAAGATAGAGCTGAGTATACAAAATGGAGTAAGGTGCAAAATGAAGTATGGTTTAGGTTTGGTGGCAATGTGGTAAGGAAATACACAAATACACACACGCATATTGACAAATTGCAATTTAAATAGACAGCAATAAGTTAAACAGACGCACATGGACACATAACGATATCTAGAGAAAGAGACATAAATGGAGAAAGAGACGAAAATGGAGCAGGAGCAGAAGATACACAAGCATAAGCACGCAATGTCTAATTAGTTTAACACGGGCGGGAGGTGGGAGTCCCCAACTCATAGAGATGAACAATAGTTTGACTATCGAAGGCAATAAGTCAATTCTAAGCATAAGTTAAAAATAGATAAAGATACAAATTTAAAGCGGAAAAAAATTAATGCAGGTCGATAACTTAATAGTAAGTGTATTCAGTTTATAGCAAAAAAATAATAATAAATTCAATAAATATCTCTTTTTACTATAATTTTTTGAACATTTTCAGAAAATTAAACAGCTATATTTGGATTTTAATTTGTATTTTAATAATTATAATACTATTGTTTGTTAATTCAAATCATATTTATTGTCTGAGTGTAAGAAAAAATTGTTTATCTAACAAAAAACTCTCAAAACCATTGGTTTTCAGCAGAAATTTTATTCGTTTAGACCAACTTCAATTAATATAGATTCAATAAAATTAATGTAATCTTAGAACTATAATCTACTTAACTAGAGACAGCATAGCAATAGTCACCTAGTTTAATCGATAGTTTTTGCTGTCTCATCTCTAAAAGCTAAACACATTAGGCCATTTTTCTGGCTAACTTACCATATATTATAGTACAATAGTTGCCATCTCTCTGAGCTGAGTTGATGTTGTTGTTTGTGGACCAAATATTGATGAAACATTTACGCACACACGCACACAATTAAACACGTTTACTCACGCAGCACACAAAGTGACTCGAACACACACACACACACACACACACACAAACACCCATAAACACTCACCCATACAGACTTACAAACGCAGACACAGACAGCATATATAAGTAGTAATTGATGGGTTTCCTTTTATAACAACATCAATCATACGCACTGTGTTGCCCCGCATTTTGTGCTCAGGTTAAATTATACATATGTATGTATCTCGAATGTATTTATTTGGCAAAAAGCTGCTTTGCACTTTATCAAATATACATATATATATGTATGTGTTAAGCTACTATCTAATTTAATCACGCCTTGACATTACTGATTGTTGTTGTTGTTGTTGTTGTCGTTGATGTTGTTGCTTGTATTGGTTTTGTCACTGTTGCAATTTCAGTAACGGCTTCTGTGGTCAGACTCTGTCGCTTTATCCAACACAAGATGTTGACCCAGATCATGCCACAGACACCCATATAGATAATACGAAAACGTGGAGCTATGAACAAAAAGTTCAAAGCCTGTGCAGGCAGCCAGAAGATGCAAGAGCGTTGAAAAGTCGGTAGGAATTTTTCACGCAGCTCATGGAAAATGTCGTCAGAGCCCTCCATAAGAGCCATTCCTATCATAAGGGAAAAATATATATATATTATAATATTAATATTATTTTAATGTCTATATAAGGACCAATATAACTATCCGAATGATAAACTGACGTAAAATGTATAGAAACTAATGTCAAACTCAAAGATATCTGTCAAATAAAGCTTATATGGACATTGAAAGTTGTAAATTTAATTTAAATCTTATACTAAATTTAGTTTTAAAACAAAAATAGGAAAGTGTTGAATAAAAAATTATAAGCAGCTTAAATTACAAAAATTGTGAAGTTTTTAAATACAAACTTTCATATAAAAAATAGTTTGTTGTATTAAATTTAACCAAGGTTCGAATCAAAACCTTAAGTTTGGAGGCAATAGAAACTGAAATATCTTTTACCAAGATTCGGAACATCGAATTGAGCATTCTCAAAATATTTAAAGGTTTGCAACTTTAATAAAAACTCTATTTTTCTTTAGCTGTAGTCTTGTCAGATTATGTAGGATGTTTACTATAACTTATAGTATTTCTGGACTGTTCAAATAAAATTTGAATCAAAATATTTTCGTTTGTTTTAAAAGACCTTCTTAAACCTAACAGTTAACTTACCAGTATAAAATATAGTCAGACAATAGGGCGTCAAAATAAACTGATCCAGCAGCAACTTTTTAATTATAGTTTTTTTCAGTGTGCCAGGAAAAGTGCCATCTAGCCACTTGTACCTATGAAGGACATGATATAGGTGAACAATAATTAGAAGAAACACTCGAAGAGTGACAAAAAGAATGAGATGAGAAGCAGATATGAAGCATAAGTGAAGAGTGCATAGAGTGCTGTGGGTTAGTGTAATATTGTAAAGTACATATTCTGTGAAATTCAATCATTATCATTCTTGTGTATCTTTGTAGATTGGTAATTGTAAATTGTAGATTGTGTTTCGTGTGGTTTTTGCTTTTATCCGACACTTACATATCTGATAAGTTAACGTGCACGTATATGCCTCATAATATTGTGCGTAGCGTGCTTGGTTTGGAGCTTATTACACAAAAGCTCAGTGCTTTATGCCGGTGCTGCTAAAGAGAAGAATAGAGAGAGCGTGTGTGTGTGTGAAATAAAAGAGAGCCAGTATGAGAGTGCTCTTAAAAGACAGACACGTGCTGAACAGCTTTTGGCAAATGGTAAACAAATTGATAAAGAACCGAAAAGAGGCAACAAAACATAAACATGCGACATTTACAAATTGAATGAAATAGTGTGAGTCCAAGTGCGTGTGACTGTGAGTGTGAGATATATGTGAGTGTGTATCAATTAAGTATATTAGAGATGTATGTAATATGTGTGGGTGTGTACCAAGCGTAGAGTGTTGGGGCATAGATTGCGGTCCCCATTACCGCATATCGTCCCACAGTTGCATAATCGATATCCTCACGCTCCTTTGGCGTCTGCAAAGACACATAAATCTAATTACACTGCCCCAAACCAGGAAAAGATAAACTGACAACTTCTTCTTCTTCTTCTCAACTCACCGCCAGCCAACGCTTGGAGACATATTGCTGTGAGAACTCCGCACCCACATAAAGGCTGCCATAGATGGCGCTGTTGGTCACAAAGGGATGGCGTTTGAACAAGCCTCGGGCGCCGGCAATTAGGCGTGACATTGTCTCGCAATCGAAACACAAAACACAACACAAACAGCAACAACAACAGCAAAAACAACTGTGATTTATATTTATTAACTGTAACTGCAAGTGTAACAATTGAGCTTACGCTTCAAGCGAGACCAACTGCCAGTGTCGTCAAAGCTTCACAACAGAATGAAGCTTCTTCATTCTCAGCTGTTCCAAAAGCTGCAGCCGCTGGAGAGCCAAACAATTGCTGTCGGTTATCAATTGGTGAGCAAGAGAGAGAGAGAGAGAGAGTAATTTAGATATGTCTTTCATTTCCTGACTTTTGGTTTGATAAACGTTTCGAATGCGCTACAGCAAAATAATAAATCGAATAACTTTTCGAACTTTTTTTGGTATAAATCATATATTACCCGAGTGCAATACTATCTGTATTTTATAGAGGGTTCTTTAGCAACCAATAAAGATAAGATTTGTTCATTAAAACTGCAATTAATTTATTGAGTGTCAAACGACTATAGCAACAAAAGCTCTAACGGAACTCGCCAATCTACAACATCAGATAAGCGCCTTAGGGCATTACAAATATTGGGACAACCAATAAATTCGATAACATTGTGAAGGGAACAATTAATTCAGTAGTAAAACATAATTTCGTCGCTCAATAATTTGAATATTTAAATGTGTAAGAAATTTAACATAAGCTTTTTGTCACCACAATATTAGATGAGTTTTAAAATCTCTTACAATGAGATCAGATAAATTATTTCAATTTCCAACCCAGAAATGAAAAGTAGCTCTGGTTCTTAGCAGCTCTACAAAACTATTGGATGATAAACAATATTAGTTGAGTTTTTAAATCTCTTATAATGAGATCAGATTAATTATTGAAATATCCAACCTTGAAATTTGAAATACCTCTGGTTCTCATCTGTACTCCTAGCAGACATCGATTGATTTTTAATTAAGATTAGTAGCTCTACAAAAATATTAGATAATTATAATAGACCATATTAGATGAGTTTACAAATATCTTCTATGAGATCAGATAAATTATTCTAATATCCAACCTTGAAATAACTAACTGTCGTTGCCTTCACCGAATATTTACGAACTGCTTAGAATACTCCATCCTTAACTCAATCAGAACTTAACTCATTCCTTTTCCATACCAATCAAGGACACACTTTGAGGCACAAAAAGTTTTAACCATAAAAATGCAATAAGTGTACCAACAAACAGTACAGACCCTTTGCTAATGGCACTTTACGCACGACTAACAAGCGCATCAGGCAAGGACGATAGGACGTTAGGAAGAGAGGCCTGAAACATGTGAAAGTCGCACTGTGTAGAGAAAACTTTGATTGAGTGGCAAAGAAAACTGTTGGGCAAGGTGTGAAAAACTGAAACCAATTTAAAAAGTTGGCTAACCATATGGAGAGTGCTGGTGAGGAATGCAAACAGAAAACAGAAAAACAGGAGGCGACGCAGTCAAAGCTGACAGCACACAACACAACAACAAACAAGGAAACAAACAAAGCGAAGAAACTTTTCACACACGACAAACACGACAGTTGAACACTTGACAGGACCAAGGATGAACTTGGGTGCACTTGCCAGATCCCTTAGCAACAGTCTGAGATTTAGTGTGGGCTCCAAGAAGCAACTGGAGACGCCATCACAAGAAAACGAACCGGAATCGACACCATCAAAGTCTTTAACACCGCCGAGCAGTAAGGGAAATCTTGAAGAGGATAAAGAACTTAATCAAAGGCATCCCACTAAAGCGAACGAGATCAATCAGCGTCATCAGCCATATAAGCTAACGGTACAGCAAATTCTACAGAAAGTCAATGAACTGGAGCATACGCTCTACGAGGATCAGCAACAGGAATTCAAACTGCGCATGGCTTTGGAACGCCAAACAGAGCAAATACACGAGCTCAGTTTTTCACTGGACACGGAAAAGGAACGAAATGAGCGATTGGTGCAATTGCTTCGTGGTATTGACACCGACTCCTGCAGTGATAGTGAGCCGGAGACACAGATGCTGAACGGCATACGGGTGCAATCCAAAGGGGAACTCGTTAGTTCCATTAGCCCATTACTAATGCAGCAGCGGTAAGTATAGAGCAATTAAAGGTCCTTTTTAAGTAAAAGCGGAAAATGTTAAACAAATATGGTAGATAGTTGCAGCTATAATACGAGCTTTATTTAAGCCAGTTTGTTGTTATTAATTTTTAACTTTAACACCTTTTCACAATTCTCTACAATTAAATTTTTGTTTTTTACAGCTACGATGAGCTTTCCGCCTCACATCGTCAAACCCATCGTCAGCTGGCCAAAAAAGAGAAGGCCATTAAATTGTTAAAATGCGATCTGGAGGAGTTACGTGGAAAATTTAATTCAGTTCTCGGCGATTATCGAAAGGAGCAACGCCATCTGGAAACGCTCTCTACTCGTTATCTGCACATGCAACAGAAAAAGAAGCAACAAATCTGCATATTGAAGGAAACTCTGGGATATGCCTGCGAATGTATTTTGCATGCTCAGGTGGCGATTGAAAGCTGCAAGCCAAATACAGGCATCAATGAGAAACATTTAAAAACTTTCAATCTGAATTTAGAACTTTTTATGCGTGCACTACGTAATTGTTGCTGCGTGCGGAAGCTGAAGGAACTGCAACAACAACAAGGATTGGACGTTGACGAGGAACTCCTGCAGCAACGGTTGGACAGCAGCTCAGCAGCGCCATCTTCCAGTGGCAATTTGAACTTCGTTTCAAAAGCGCCGTCATCGAAGCGACACTAGCATTGAACATTTGTATTAATCTAACGACTTTAATTATCTAATTCGTGCCTAAATGTTAGGGTATTAAGAAAGTTAAATATTCAAGAAACAATTAAAAATCAAAAAATTGTTTAGTTTATCCATTAAAAAGTCAAATAATTGCACAGAAATAAATAAATTGATTGTAAAAACAATTTAACTTTCAATAGCTCGCAAATCGCCCAAGAATATTAAAAATCTTTAACCCTTTCCCATTTTTACAAGCTTAAAGGTATTCAGGGTAAAGGGTAACAGGGTATTCAAAAAGTCACTAATAATATTTTAAACATATCGTTATAGGCAACATAGTGGCCATTTGTTTCTCAATCATATTGGGCAGCACTAAAGTGAGAGCATTCAAATAATACTGAACACTGGATTTTCAAAATAGGTTCACTCACAATTTTAATTTTTAAAAATGCCGCTGTTTGGTCAAAAGAAAACAACACGCGGGGCCACAACGTCGGCAGTTGTGCGAAAATCTCGCATTTCTACTCGATCTCCCAGTGTGAAATCTAAAGAGAATTTGGCAGGTACTGCTTCTGGTGGACAGAAAGTAGTTCCGCCTTCAAATCACAGCAGTGTAAATGGACCTGGATCAGATTCTGATTCGGATGAAGATGTTGTTAAGAATCCAGAAACATTACCGGCTACTGATGTAACCATTTATAACGAATACGCCATGGGACCCGCATTTGGTTGCAAGTTTCCGTTGCCATTCATACGTTATATGATCGAACGTTTATTAAATCAAAAGTTTAAAGGTGAGTATAAATGTCAAATTTTATGGATATTTTGATTGCTCTTTTCGTGGTCGCAGGTAAGACTTATCAGCCGGCGGATGCCGTTAAATGGGTGCGTGAAGTCGTTGACGAAGTCAACTTGAAAATGGAGGGATTGTGTCGGAAACCTCGTTATAAACATGTGATACAGGCAATTGTTTATCAACAAAATGGAGCTGGGTTTTTCTGTGGAGCACGTGCTATTTGGGATAAGCTTGCTGACGATTATGCACGCTGTACCTATGATGGTGGTACTTTTATGTGCATTGTCATGGTTTTTGGAGTTTATCAGTATTAAATTGTTTAATGGCATCCAATAAACTATGCTGCAATATGCAATAAATATAGACTTTTAATTATTTTATTAATTAAATTTGCAATTGTTTTATTTCACTAATATAAATAAGTAACGGTCTTTTTGAAAGTGAGCCCAGCCCGAAAGCGACGATGGCGCCATCTTCTGCTGATTAGCGCTACTACATCATACCGTTTAATTTTAGAACTAAAATCTTATTAAAGTCTGGCAATCTTCTCAAACTAAACGACAACTCTATGGCGCACATGTGTTTGTTTTCATTCGAAGTTTGATTTTTTTGTTGATTTTAAGTGAATGCAGTTGCAAAATGAAAGTTAAAATGATTAGCCGCAACCCGGACAATTATGTCCGGGAAACCAAGCTAGAGCAGCATAAAAGTAAGGCCTAAAATAAACTCTTCTTGTATATTTTAACATTTCAATATTTTGCAGTACCACGCAATTATGATCCGGCCCTACATCCGTTGGAGGGTCCCAGGGAATACGTGCGGGCATTAAATGCCACCAAATTGGATCGCATATTTGCAAAACCATTTGTGTGTAATTTGAGTGGACATCGGGATGGCGTTGCCTGCTTTGGAAAACATCCTAAATTGTTATCCACGCTGGCCACAGGCGCCTACGATGGCGAGGTGCGCATCTGGGATCTGGCAAACCGAACAAGCATGCGTAGCTTTGTTGCACACGATGGTTTTGTGCGTGGTATTGCCTATGCCCGCAATGGTGAACGCTTCTACACCGTGGGCGATGACAAAACAATCAAATTGTGGAGCTCAAAGGTGCCCGATGTAGGTGAAGACGAAGAGCCGGTAAACACAATCCTAAGTCGTCATATATTGCATGGCATTTCGCACAACCGTAAAAATAACAGTTTCGCCACTTGTGGAGAAGTGTGCGCCATTTGGGATGAGCAGCACAACGATCCCATTAAGACACTCAAATGGGGCGTCGACACCCTGCACACCATATCCTATAATCCTGTGGAGACCAATGTGCTTGCCTGTTGTGCCAGTGACCGAAGCATTATTTTATACGATCAACGAGAGGCCCAACCGCTGCGCAAGGTTGTTCTGACCATGAAGAGCAACAAACTGGCCTGGAATCCAATGGAGGCATTTAACTTTACTGTGGCCAACGAGGACTGCAAGTGAGTATAGAATATAACTAGAAGGAAATGCAACTAATAACCATTTTCCTCTTTCCAGTCTTTACACATTTGACACACGCAGACTCCAGACTCCACTGAAAGTCCACTTTGATCACGTTTCGGCTGTTACAGATGTGGATTATGCTCCAACGGGCAAGGAGTTTGTTTCGGCCAGCTATGACAAGACTGTGCGCATCTATCATGCCCATATGAGTCACTCCCGTGAAATTTATCACACCAAACGCATGCAGCATGTGGTTTGTGTTTCCTGGTCACTAGACAATCGTTACATCTTCTCCGGCTCTGATGAAATGAACATACGCATGTGGAAGGCAAATGCATCTGAGAAACTGGGCATAATCCGTCCACGTGAACGTGCCAATTTTAACTACCAGGAGGCACTCAAGGAGAAATACGCAGCACATCCGCAAATCAAACGAATTGCGCGCCATCGACAGGTGCCAAGACATGTGCTCAATGCACAGCGAAAGATGCGTGCTGTCAAGGACAAGGAACTGGTCAAGGAGGCCAATGTGCGCAAGCACTCCAAGAAGGGCAAGGTGCCTTTTGTGAGCGAAAAGAAGAAGCACGTCATTCGACAAGACGTTTAACAGTTTTAAGATTCTAATTTTTATAGTAAAACATATGATTTTTACTGTTAAAAATTAGAAATGATAATTAAATTTCAATTTTAATATAAGAATAAAAAAATTCTATTTTTATTTATTGTGTTAAATTGTAATAGTATTTAAAAATGCGAAATACGTTTAATCGATTATCAACTAAGCGCGATAGCGATAACAGGTGGCTTATTTAGCACATTTCGATTATAAAAGGTGGAATGTGGAGCCCAGTAGTCAGTTGTTAAGGCAGCGGGAGCTCGTATCGTTTGGTCGTTAGGTTTTTTGTTTCGTTTTCGTTATTTCGCATTTGTTTATATCAAAACGGCGACGACTTTAAACGCAATTAAATAGTTGTTCTCCCGCTGTTGAAGACGTATGTAAAACGAGTTTTTTTAGAACATAAACACAACACAGCTGTCAAAATGGACGCGCTAAGCGACTTATTGGAACCCTACACTGAAGTTATTGGCCAGATAGCCGGTACAATAACAACTCTACAATTTCTGTCCGGATTTTTTCTACTGAATGATATACGGAAAAAAGGCAGCAGTGATGTTTATCCGGTTGGACCATTTTTGGGCGGTGTTCTACTGTAAGTAAAAACAAAGCTCATAATAAAACTAAAGAGCCCCCTTAATGCTCCACTGCACACACAAATAGATAAATTGTAAGTGTGTGAATTTGATTAGATTTTGTTTTTTGTTTTTGTTTGCTGTTTTTTTCTTTTTGAATTGTCACCATGACTGCCGCCAAGCTGCACAGTTCAAGGCTATATTCGATTGGATTTTAGATCATTCAATACGCTGCAATGTCAACGACAATTGACGGTTACATAAAGCGATTCCTCTTTCATTTTAATTTCGATATAATAAAAAACAGTTTAAAGTTATTGTCATCACACACACATTTCATATCAGCAGGTAGAACTTATCTCTAAACACGAAATTACATATAATATAATACATAAATGATTAGGTATGCGACTGGGTTAGTCTCTTGTCTATCTCTAAGTTTATTGCTTCCAGCTTAACTAATCAGTCAGACAAACCCATATCCCTCGACTATAGGGGGCTATGGGATCGGCCTTGCCTAGTCCACGTGCGAATTTTTCTTAATGAAAATTGAAAAGAAAATGTAAATGAACCTCAACATGGAATTACATTCTCCCACACACACATGGAAAATTCCAAGTGCCTCTTGACACGCTACAAACAAACTAAAGGCGCAACAGTTGCGTGTTGAAAGATTGTTTTGTTTTTAGGGGATGATATTGGGGAGCCCCACATATAAAGTTTGTTTGCTATTCCTGTGGCAACATGACTCCATGAGCCTTCCTAAAATGCGTGTTGACCCAAAAACTAATTTACCACAAATTTAAATAAATTAACATTTACTAAGAAATAATAAAAGTAAAACGAAATGTTTTTGGGGTACTCTAGATTTTTCATATCCCTGAAAGTATAATTGCTGTATGTGCGTGTAGTTTGTATAAGACTTTATATTTTCCAGTCTAGCAGACTAAAACTTGACTTGCATACAGTTCTCTGTTATATACGACCATACCATATTTCGATTTATAGTTAATTTAACGGATATATAAAAATAGGCGTATAATTAGAATTTGATTGTTCAAATGACAATAGCTTTGATTTGACAAGCTATATTAATGTCTATGAACAACAAAACAAAGTGGATATTTCTCATACAACAACAAAATTAACTAACTGCATCTAAATTATATAGTATTATATGGCATCTACATATATGAAATAGTTATCTTATACTCAGTTCCCCTTATCCATTGTCTTATACTAAATATCGTGAGAAATTAGTATTATTCTTCTTTAAAACAATAATTTTGTAATGTCTACACAATACTTGTTTACTAATTTATGTATGTTAATATCTTGTTAGTTATATAAAATTATTGTTCTGTACGCATGGATGTTGTTATTTATTCACATAAGTATTTTAAAATATATACTTTTCAAATGCTTGTCATAATTATTTGAACTTCTTTCTTAAACTATCTTAGAAAATATACATGAATACGTTAAACAGTTTAAAAATAGCTCACAACCAAAGTTAAGGGAGCTATTTCAGTTTATAGGCAATAAATTATATTTGAAATTGAATATATTATAAACATTTTTATATTTGTATTAAAACTCTGTTTAAATCAATATCTAAGTATCTTCAATACGAAATCAGTTGGGTCGGTTTAGAAACTAGCTTTCATAAATATATTGTACGATAACGACTATTAATAAACAAATAAACGCATCTAGATTAGATGTCTTAGTCTCTTATCAATCAATGAGCTACGTGTAACAGAGGCAGTTATTATGAAATTCGAATAGATAAGTATGGGCAGGTTTCCCCCAAATAAAAAACGTGAGATATTGCAATTATTAATAAACAATGGGAAATTGTACAAACATGTTGAGTTCTTAAGATAATAAGTTTATTCGATCTCTAAATCTCTTTTAGCACCGTCATGAGCGTTAAATTGGGTCAAATAATGGGTGACCAGCCAATGATTAAGGTCAACATAATTGGCTTTGCCATTAATACAATTTTCATGGTCGGCTTCTATTACTACGCCTCGAGTGAAAGAAAATCACAAATGTGGGCTTATATCGGTTATGTATCTCTATTCCTGATGGCCGTGATAACCTATGCCAATTTCGAGGATCCCAAAAAGATTGAATTCCGTCTGGGCATGCTTATCACATCCATACTCGTCTGGTTGGTTGGTTCTCCACTGCTGAACATTCCCAACATTATCAAGAAAAAGAGCACTGAAGGAATGCCCTTTCCCATCATATTTGCTGGACAACTTGTAGCCTCAGCCTGGACTATCTATGCCATTGCCATTCGTAACCATGTCATGGTGGTAAGTATTGAAATAAGCCTCTAATATTAAAGTTTGTTAACTAATCAATTAAATGCAGTTCCAGAATCTGTTCCTGTGGGTTTTGGGCGCTATTCAGCTGTCTATGTTTGTTCTCTATCCCAGTAAGCCTGCCAAGAAACCGGCTGGCAAGAAGGCCAGCAAGAAGGAGAATTAAATACTTTATATGGTTCCATGCGACAACTTCTCCAAAAAGAGATAAACTTCATATAAAAATGTATGACAGTTTCTTTCAATTTTTCGAAAGAATATTCAAAATTTTTGTGCTCTTTGTGGAAGTTTTATACATGGCGCCATTAACATAGTTAGATCGAAACAGATGCAACAAAAATTTTAACAAATTGTAATTATATTTTTTTCTATTTATATAAGCCATATTTTCTTAGAACAAATCGCGCTTATCAATTTGAAAGAGCATTACTAAGTCGGAGTTTTAGAGATGTCACTAGCTAAGCTTATACTTTACAAATCCTGGTATTTTAAATATATGACATAACAGATTTTTGCATTAGCGCGACAATAGTTAGCAACTGATACTCTCTTGAAATTTAAAATACTATTGTATTGTAAAGTATGCCTAAACTAATCTTGTTATAATTAATTAATAACATTTGTACAGAGCGTAACCAACTACTTGCAAATTTTGACAATAATTCAAATCTTCCAATTGCATATTTATAAAAAAAAGTCAATATATTAAATCAATAAACTTGTTACACATTAAATGCTTTACAATATCTATTGGCTTCTTCACTGCTCCAGCGGAATCGTGGAGTTGTAATGCGCGCCTAGTTGATAAATATGACGATGATAGCATATGATAAGAGGGGCTCCACCAAATTCATCCTGTCCCAGCAGTGTGGAGGCGCCCTCTGCTTGGATAACCTCGATGGGCACTCGCAACAGTGAGGAGAGTGCCTTCAGTTCAATGTGTCCACCCCAGGCGTGCGTCTTGGCTATGTCCTGACAGTAAGCTTCGAATTGCTCATCATTAAGTAGATCGCCTGTATCCGGGTGCGTCATGTAGCAAATCAGTGAGTCCTTGTGAGCACGCACATAGTTCGCTGTCTCCTGGCGCAGCTCCTGGACACTGTGACCGGGCAGTGCATGAACCTGCAGCTGATGCCGCACAGCATGATAGAGGCAATCTCCATCTGAGGCAATCATGTTGAGCGCCAACTGACGAGCGTTTAACTTGGCTGTGATTTGTTGCAATTCAATTTGCTTGGGTGACGGCTGATTTGCCGCATTTTCTAGTTCCACGCGTATTTCCTGTTCTCGTTCGCGTGCCTCACGCTCTTTCTTGTTGCGACGTTTCTGTGCCTTGGACACACGCTGCTGCGTTGGATTCACTTCATCATCCTCGTTGTCGTCGCTGTCGGCAGCTGCTGCCGGCTTTTCCACTGGCAGCTTAGCAGGGACAGCGGGTGCTGCAGTGACAGCTGGTGTTGCAGTTGCATTCTCCAGCTCTGCTTTGTGACGCTGCTCCAGTTCACCCTCCAGACGTGCCATCTCCTCAAGGAACTCCTTGCGCTTGTTTTTGTTATTCTTCGGTGCATTCTTCTTCATTGCCTGCAATTTGGCTTGCAGCTCCTTGCGCTCACGTCGATGGCGACTAGCCACATCCTCTAATGTGGTCTCGCCCAGGCGGGTCTCTAGCTGACTGATTTCCTCGACGCACGACATTTTATTTGATATTTATTAATAAATTATTTAACTAAAAATGTGTTTGTCGGCGCTCAGCTGTCAGACTGATGAAATAAATGGATATATCGATAAGTCGATAGGTTCATTTCCCCGACTACTTATTTGTGCATGATATTTTTAACTTAGGTTAATATCGTTATCGATATTTATCAATTTTGAATCCAGTTGCAAACTTTGTAGTACAAATTTGTCAACAATGAATTGAATAAAAACAGTTTAAGCTACAATTAGACTTTGTATTTATTATGCTAATATTGAGCTCGAAAGTGACAAATTCGCGGCAAAATAACTGTTATACTTATCAAATGTTGCCTACAAATATTTTCGTATATTTATTATTAAACGTAATTTTACATTTATTGCAAGGCATATCAGATAAAATTTAACAAATATTTGCCTTTCAAATATGTCAAATCATGAGCCTTAATTTAACGTGCAATTCTAGACAGCTTAAGATCTATTAAAATTAGGAAAACCTACAAATTTTGAAAGATGTCTAGTTACAATTTATATTTTGTAGATGATAAACCTAAAATCTCTGCACATTTCTATTAGTCAATAAAATTGCAATATATAAGAATTGTTCATTATTGCTGTAGTCTTTAGATTTAAAATCTGGCATGCGACCAGAGAAGACTATAGTATTATGAGCATCTCTTATATACATATATCTTATACACATATGTATATGTATAACATAAACTTAACAAATCAGATTATAGCTTAATATGACATAATCATACAATGCTTATCTTGTTTCGAATTATTTACACGGCCAACTGTGATGATTTATAAATTTACGTTTTTACACTCTAAAAAAATAATAAAAATATGTTTAACATCGTCTACATATATCTTTCTGAATGACCATATCAAATGGCTACTTTACAGTTGCAAAATTCTATATATCATGTTATATCTAATGTGAATATGTTGCCCAGTCGATATTAAAAGTAATAAAAATTATTTAAAAAAAAAAACGGAAGCACCGACTACACTAGAATAAAACACCACCAGGTGGGGAGGGCCAATCAGTCTAAAGGCTTTTGGTAATGTTCTGGAACAAGCGACGTCCCCACCAGGACTCCAAATCGAATGGCTTAAAATCGTTTAGTGCTGGACTTGGCGGCTCAACCCAAACAGCCGGCGCTGATGATGCCGCCACAGGTGTATTGGCTATGATGCTATCCACAGGACTAGGTGTTGCCAAGCTGCTGGCGTTGTTATTATTAGCATCAGCCTTGCCATCGCTCTTTGCTGTGCTGGAATCATACGGGTTTTGTGCGACCAAAATGTTCCAGGCTACAAATATTTAAATAATTAACAATCAAGTCAAACAAATAATAATCTTAATCGCTTACAGTCATTTATGTAGCGTATTATCTCCTCATGCTGCGGTGTTATCACCTCGTCCTCAATGAGCTTTGTGGGCGCAATCCGTTTCGAAGCGAAGCTTTGTTGAAAAACCGGACGCGGTATGCTGAAAAATTCAATTGAATATTTTAGAATATTTTAACATAAGAACACACACAAGTGATGACAATTATTTAGGGCCAAAAGGATACAAAATTAAAGAAAAGAACAGGAAATAGGAAAAATTATCTTAAGAGTTTTATATTAAAAGTGTTGAGTTGAAGTAAATATTAATTTTCGGAAACTATTAACAAATTATAGCATTCAACGACAGCATTTATCAGAGTGCCTATCATTCTTAAATATTTAAACTATTTCTTTTGCTAAGACTGGAATTTCATAAGCTGAAGATAACTTTAATTTGAATTGCATTATCCAAGTGCTAACAAATGTTTATCAATTCTGGAATTAATTGTCGGATTGGCAGATAGGTGAATTCGTTCTCCTATCTGAAGTAGTTTTAAAAACGGCAGTTTTATCCGGAAAAAGGCTGAATTGGCAACACTGACGCACACACAAACACACAGGCATATTGTCGTGAGCACTTATGCAAACAAACGACACGCACATGGGGATCAAGTACAAAAATAAATCACTTTTTGTAATGGAAAATCTTATGCTAAGGCACTTTTTTCCGTGACGTAACGGGCGGAGAAAAGTCAATGTGCCGCTCGCTGGTGGTGATAACCGGCACTGACCCACGTGTTGCCCAGCTTGGTTGCTCTGGTTGCTTAATTAGCATGGCAGTGTTATATACAGTGATAAAAAATTCAAGTTATGATGTAGATAAGCTAAAGTCAGAGTGCATCGTCGTTCATCGTTTGCATAAGTAATTCCACCATGTGTTGTAGTTTCTTCTGAAAACTTACTTCTTGTTCTTCTCGGGACTGTTCAGATCAAAATTGTTATTGCTGCCATTTTTCTTGCTGCTCTCCTTGATGCTTTCAAACTTTTCAAAGTTTTGCGCCAGACCTGTGGGATGGATGGATGGATTTTGTTGTTTTTAATTTTGTTATTGTTTGAATGCAAATTCGGTTTGCCGGCGAAAATTGCAAGAGCAAAAGAGAGCGAGCGAGAGCGTAAGAGAGCTTCGTGCGTAAGAGTACGTAAGAGTTACGGCGTGTTGTGTGACATAACAGCAACACTTTTTTGCAGAAAGGCGGCCCTTCTTATTAGGTTTATTGTACATTTTACACAATATTTATGTGTTAAACTTACCGCGACGCGTCTTAGCAACAATTTTGCTGGGCCCCTTGTTTACTGTGTACATGACAAATTGTATTTAATATGTTATTGCTCTTATTATGCTAGCAGGAAATTTCCTTTGACGTATTTGTTTTTGTTTGGCTTGCTTGCTTTTATTATATATATGTACTTCACGAATCATATGATCAAATGATATATGTATTTATTTAAATCCAAAAGTTGTCAAGCTTTTCTGGCTACTGCTGATGCTGATATATAGTAGTTTTTGCTGTCTCATTTCAATTCAATTTCATCTTGATGTTCAAGCAGTTACACAATATATTTCACAGTTAGCTTTGACTATTATCTCAGCACCGTTTTCTCTTTTATTAATGTTATCTTTGCTGCCGCTTCGAGTTTTTCCAAAATCAATTGAATTTATTGCCAATTATTAATAAGTGCTGAGGGCTAGCGACTGATTTGCCTGCTTCGCGTTCGCGTAATACAATTTGTAACGTATCCCCACTGCAATAGCTTCCCACACACACACTGCTCACACCCATACACTCACACACACGTGCACTTGAATTCTCAAATCATATGGGACGTGGGCCAGTGTGTACACGCCAGATGTTTTTAGTATTCTACCTGTGCGCGTACTTTGAAACTCATTAAAAGTGGATTAGCGCTTTTCATCGGAAAATCGTAAAATTTTATTAGAGGCATTTCCATTATTATTACCTGTCAAGGGTGACAGCTGCAACCACCATATTCTGTAAGTTTCCGATTAATTTATGACATTCCACAAAATTTGCGTGGACATTAACTGAATATAAATGTCAGGAAATAGGTGTTTGCAAATTAGTAGCAAGTCGTCAGTGGTCATCACCACTAATATTTATTCGGATCAACGTACAACAGCAAAATTCTGAAGCATCCAAAAATGGCAAGCATAGAAACCAACCAGATGATAAAACATTTGAACAGTTTACGGATTGTTGACACTCCTCCACATCTGCCAGAACGTGAGAGTGACCAACGGAAATGCGAATCGGACATTGTTAAGAAGACGCAGGTGCCTGCTACTCCCTGCTCTGGCGCTACCTCCTTTCTAACCGAACTCAAGAAGCGACGCAAAATGAAATGGAATCGTGTCTACGGTTATGAGACTGACAAGCATTTCATTAAGGCGCGCAAGTCTCTCAATTTTTAAAAATATACTCACAAACTGATGTAATCACTTCTTAGTAATAATAATTTTCGATTTAAAATCACTAATATTTTTTCTCATACTAAAAATATACACAAATTATATAAAATTTAAACTTAACTGGTTTTTCAATATGTAGCTAAAAAAGTTTCTTGTGGACACACTGGCGATTGGGAAAAGAAATCGATAATTTGAAATTTAATTTGAACTTATTCTTATCGATATGTGGTTGAATTAAATAGTTCAGGTCACACTGTTTAAAACAGCTGTTTGACAGGCAATAATAAATCGGCGGCCTGCGAATGGACAAGTTTTTTGTTTTGTTTGAAAATCTTTGGTGAAAACTAGAAAGAAAATTAAAGACATGGAGGACGTTTCAATAACGCAGGAGGCCAGCTCAAACAGCAGTGAACCCCTTGGTGAATCTGAAGACACGAATGCACAGCCATCGCCGGAATTCCTGCAGCGCAAAATTTACTTCTTAAGTAAGTTTTTGTTGTTACCTCAACTCTGTAGTAAATAACAACTTGTTTTTAGTGGATCAACTAAAAGCCATGCATGCAGAGCTACCCGAGTGAGTATTAAGTATACAATTAATTGGCAAATATACGAATTTGAAAGTGTTTATATTTAGAAACCTACAGACGCGCATTTCATATGACCTGCTAACCGAACTGGCGAATTGTGTTTTGAATGAAAGTATCTTTGATATAGTGAAGGCATTAATGGAACTGCAACATGTAACTGAGAAGCATTTAATACAGATGCGAGCACAAGTTGAGAACGAATATGAAATTGAGGTCTCCGATTGGCGTGCAAAGATCAAAGATGCCGAAGAATTGCAGCATATTCTGGGACTCATGAAAATCAAACACACCAAAAAGCTACTGGAAACAGATAAAAAGATTGTCGAAGTGCTGGACCAGAAGGCAAGTATAAAAACAATATCTGAAACCCAATTAATTGGATTTTTCTATCAGGTATATGATCAACAATCAATGCTGCAAAAGGCTGGTGTGCCTGGTTTCTATCACACGCAAAATCCCAAAGAAATCAAAATACAAATGTTCTTGTTGGACTTCATTTTACGCTTAAGCCGGCTCAAATACGAGCCAAACAAGTAAATAACAAATTAAGCCAAAACTTTACTTAAGACTGTTGCCTTTTAAATAAAGACAAGACATAATTTATAATATGTACATGTAGTTGTAGTTAGTAAATGGCAATGAAAATTGTAAACCACGGTAAAAGCTTTTATTGAAAGCGTCTACGAAGAGCGCATGCTCTGAGAGCTTAGCAACATATGTACATATGTTGCCGGCAGCAAAACTTTTACCACAGCCTCTCTCAGCTCTCACTCTCTCATTCACTCTAGGTGAAAAGAGCGCTATCAATAGAAAACCCGTGTCGACGTCCAGCTATAAATTGGATGTAAACGCGCTTTAATCCAACAGTTGCTCGGTATTCTCAAAGCAAAGCACTACAAAATCTTTAAAACAAATAGAAAACATGTCGCTGACAATTACCAAAGATGTTTCCACTCCTGAGCTAAAGGATCTGGTAAGCATTCGAGCAAAAGTGTTAAACATTTTCTTAAGTGTACTTATTTAAAAAAAAAAAAAAATCAAGTGATTAAATTCCTCACATCAATTAAGCTTCCGAGTGCTTTGAACTTGTGCAAGGCCAGTATGGCAATTTTTTAGGCTTCTATTATCGCGCCGTTTGCTTTATTGCTCTTCTCTAAGCAAATAATTATTTTGGTTTGCTTATGTAGCCAACATTTGTTTTGGCCAGCTTTAGTTGCTGCCCAACAGCCCAAGCTACAACAAGATTCGAAATGTTTTCGCGTTTGTTTCGTAATTTTAAGGCAAGTTCTAAGTGAAAAATACTATTATTTAATAGTTTAATAGTGTGGGTGACAATTAATTAACAATATATATTTAGACGTTACTTAATTAGAAAAACGTTCAACGCAACTTTCATTTTTACAATTGACCTTGATTTTGCTGCTGCGACGTCGACGTCGGCGTCGAACAGCTGTGGGACGCAAACAGCTGAGAGTAACACTGAGAGAGCGTCGCATGCCAGGGCAAAGAGCAGTAAAAGTGCAAAGAGCGAGAACGCCGACTGCAGTTGCAGTCAAAACGCCGACAAATAGAGAGGTTAAAAAAGAACTTCAAAAGAGTCGCGTTTAAAGTTTGGGAAACATTTTTGATTTCAAGTTTGAGATATGCGTTGCTTGCCAGGCTTTGGCTACGGCCTAACCTTTCTTTTTTTGGTGTGCTCCTAAGTGCATTGAACTTTTAAAGCTCTTTACTCATCAATTGTTCTTGTTTTTGTTGTGTCTTCCTTTCCCACAGAGCACCGTGCGCAATGAACAAAAGGAGTTGAATCTCTCTCCAGTACATCGATTGAATGTGAGCCATGCCACGGCAACATTTGGCATGGGATGTTTCTGGGGCGCAGAATCGCTGTATGGTGCAACCCAGGGAGTGCTTCGTACCACTGTGGGCTATGCCGGCGGCAGCTCCGAATTGCCAACGTACCGTAAAATGTAAGCACTTGGTAACGGGACATTAATTGGCCTAACAAAGACATTTTTTTTGCTCTCTCTCCTGTGCTTTGCCTCTTGCCTAACGCTACTACTAACCACTCAACTTTATGCAGGGGTGACCACACGGAGGTGCTAGAAATCGACTATGATCCCACGGTGATCAGTTTCAAGGACTTGCTCGATCTGTTCTGGAACAATCATGAGTATGGTCTGACCACGCCCATTAAACGTCAATACGCCTCGCTGATTCTCTATCACGATGATGACCAGAAGCTAATTGCCGAAGCCTCCAAATTGGAGGAGCAGGAGCGTCGTGCACCCGAGGTGATTACCACCGGCATTGCGCCCAAGGAGAACTTCTATGCGGCTGAGGCGTAAGTTTAATAAATAGATTAAATACCCTTTTTATACTCAAATATTCTATTTCTATAGCTACCATCAAAAGTACAGACTGCAGGGCCATAAGGATCTGGCCGCTTCCTTAAATCTCAACCCACAACTGCTTCAGAGCAGCTACGTGGCAACTAAATTGAATGGTTATCTCGCTGGTGTTGGAGGAATCGAGCAGTTCAAGTCCGAGGTGGACACTATGGGACTGACGCCCACCCAGCGTCAATACTGCAACTATCACATTGAACAGAACGAGGGTCAGGGACTCTACTGCTGACCCCGCTTTATAGACGTTAAGCGTAGATCTTATACTTAGTGAATACTACATTTTATTAATTTTAATACTCTGCTTGACTTTTAACCTTTTGTTTTTGTTTAAACAAAATATGTATTATTTAGACTAAGACAAATATTATGTATAATAATAACAAAAATAAATAAATTTACATATATACCAAACAAACAGTTTTGTGACTTGACAAGTTGTGAAGTTATGACCTCATCCGCAGTTAAAAGATTCCCAAAAGTGATGCGCAAATGCAAGTTAATCAAAATAAATGAAGCTCTTTATAAATAGAAATCTAGATTAACTCTCCAGATCCTATTTGAGCCAATAAACAAATATAAAAACATAAAAGTTTGTATGGTATCTCTTTGTTTATTGTTGATCTTAAGGAATCTTAGAAGAGATTACCTTTTTGAAGATGTTATAAGAAAGCTACTAAAGATTTACTTACAGGATAGATAGTATGAGAAGAACGTCTATAATTATTATATGTTATTCAAAATAAGTCTAAATAATAAAGGTGCTATTAAAATGCAGTTAAAACCTTATAGTATATGGAATATACATACACATATATGAGTTCCAAGCATTTTAAATAAAAATTGTCAGATTGTAATCGGAAGTTACACATTGACCCAAGGCTTTTTTAAATAACAATTGCACCCGCTGAAGATTAGTATAACAATTAAAGTCATATTATTTGAAATTAAAATACAATTTAAAATAAATAAAAATTTAAGACAGTTTTTATTTTGGTGACGTTGTTTTAAGTGAAGTGTATACAATGTATATAAACAAAGATTGTGAAGTTACAAATAATAATAAGTTTTCCTCGAAAATATAAACGATTATTCATGTTATTAGCTTAAAGTCTACAATGTTTTAAAGCATTTAGTTAGAAATTCATTGAATATGAATTGTGATTATGTCTAGACTATCAAGAAAATAGATCTAATCTAAAACTCATTTTACAAAAAATGCTAGATCATGGACTTAATGATTGACCAGCTTGTGACTGCATGCACTTATTCAGGGTCATAAATAAGAACTGGATGACTGGCAATATGGGATCCAAAATTGAAAACAAATGAAAGATATCACTTAATATAGAACGATTAAAGTACTCGCGATATATATAATGCGATTATATTTTAAAATATGTCTTACTGATTAAAAATAAACTACTATATCCTTGCATCTGTGACGATCAAAGCTGATTAAAATAGTCCCATCATTAAATAAAACAAAACGTGCCTCGAATATATGAACTTAAAGCACATGCCGTCATTCCCAGGCCCCCACAGACACCCCAACCCAAGACAAGTTTCTGTTTGTATTGTACAACGCGCGCTCTCTCTCTCTCTCTCTCTGTCTCTCTAGAGAGGCCCCGGTTTTCCCTGTACACCTCCCCACTATTATAGTCCCCATATGGTTGTGTCTAGCGTTTCGACCGGCCGCGTGCTTGCTCATTGATGATAAAGTCAAAGCTGATTCCCAGCGAAACTCTGGGTTGTTTTTTGTTTACAACATATGCAAGATTTAAATTGGATTTTGTTAAATGATTTCGATATGTTAGAAGCCATCAAATAACTTTAAATTTTAACCATCGATAGCCATGGCCCTGAAATATCTGATTTTTCAAGAATCATAAAAATCGGAGCAGGCATACAGTTGCTGCAAACTTTTGCGATTTCAGAGGTTTGTAATAATGCCATCCTGTTCAACTTTGGACGAGTCATAGATGACGGCCAGAACTACCATTTGCCAAGGTTTCAGCCAAATCGGATCATCCGTTTGATCTCAGCGATTTTTACAAAATATTTCGTTATGAGTTTCTATTGAGCTACGAGTTCCGGACACGCTTTGCTGTCACTTGATAGAAATGAGATGCTTGATAAAAGCCACAGTTGTTGTTATGTTTCTGTAGTAATGTTTTGTAGTAATGTAATTTCTTTGAGGTATACAAATAGAGCATTCGGACCTAGGGAATTGAGCAAGTAAAACCCCATAAAAAGGTCAAAGGGGTTCATGTTGTAATCAAAAGTGATTTGCATAAAACTAAACAAACAATTCGTAATATTCTGATAGAATTTTGCAAATCATTATACTAAAATGAATCGCATTTATGTTTTATATAACATTTAAATCATAACGGAACTTGTTTATAAATTCATCGCTGATTAGACCAATTTGTGAAAGTCATTTAGTTAGTTGATAAATCAATAACAAAGCCTGGTGGAGTGAACTAACTGAAGGATTTAATTCCCAAAAATTCCCAGAATTAAAGAATTTACCTGACAATGTGCTAATCTGTTGACTGATCTTAAGATTAGCCGCAATTTTAAAGATTTAACTTGCCTTTTAATCCTCTCATAAAGTTATGAAATCAACTATACATTTTTGTATAAATATCTTCAAGGTTAAGGAAAGACACTTGAGGGAATGGCAAGGCCAAATGGCAATACTCGTTGCGAATTCTAATCAAAATAATAAATGAGCGTAATCAAGGCAAGAGAAATCTTTTTGTAGATAAAAAGAAAAGGGCAATGATCTGCTCTGAATGAGCGAATTCACTTGATTAGGGAAAATAATCAGACTAATAAAAAGCGTTAAATATTTAGCGAAAACACATTGTTGTCATAAATATCATAAATTTAAAATTTCTTTAAAGAGTCAGCCTTGATTAACTATATCGAGTTACCGAATTTAGTCGGAAATACTATGTATCTTTAAAATCAAGTTCTGTTTATTGATTTGTCATACTAAGTTTTTAAATTTACTATTCCATCAATGAATAATTTTATATGAATAATAAATGTGATTGCAGTTCTATTTACAATTGCATAACCAAACTGTTCTATTTACAATTGCATAATCAAACTGTGCTATTTACAAGCCGTTTCCGAAATGCACCTGACAGAACCGGTTTAGTTCGGAATTTTTGGGTAGCAGAGCAGAATATTGTACCGCACCTTTGAAATTTAGAGAAAGTACATATGTAAAGAAGTTCAACTACAAAAGTCTATCAGCTGAACGCTAAATTAAAGACAGTAGTTCTGATAAATCTGACAGTACACCTATATTTAACCCTCTTATCCAAAACTAAAAGCTGTTATATACATCTAATTAAATAGAAATTGGAAAAACGCCTTTACTCCTCAGCCAATGCAAGCTTTTAACTTACTTCCTCCACTTTCTCTCAGTGCAAATCAATAACAGTAAAAGCTCTTTTGAAAGTATTTTTTAGGTTTCTGTATTAGCTAATAATAATCAAATCACCATTGCATACTTAGAACAATTCGTACAACTACTTAATTAAAACTAAAGCATAAAACTCGGAAGCACTTCAAAACAATCAAAAAGTCAAATGATTGTTTATCGATCACACTTTTTCACATATCCATGATCTGTTTAAATTCTCATGGTGAGGCGTCTCATGGGCTTTTTTTGTTCTGCCTCACAACGTTCACGGCGCAGACGCAGCAGCTCTATCCCCTGTTTCTCCTTTTGTAGCTCCTGACTCCTAGGGGATAAAAGTAGCTTTGGCGAGGAGCACGGCATCCGGCGACAGATGAAGAACTCCTTTTCTTCCTTGGCAAATATATTGTGCTGGCGTATGCGAACCAGACGCTTGGGTGTATCAATCAATGGTTCTTCATTTTCTAAGGTATCCACCTGCTCCTCGGCGTCTGTATCTAGCAACAGATCCTTAAACATTTCCTCCATGGCCGTGTAATACAATGTTGCATTGGAGGAGGACATTGTGATAAAGGACCTGATGCTTAGCTGGCAGAAACTGAACTGTGATTGACGCAAGACGAGAGTCCAAGACATAGTTTATACAGGCCACCAGACATTTTCAACCCTCGATGTTGCAACTACCTGATCAACCCAACTACACACATACATAGATGTCTAGCAAAAGGATACGGAAAATTATGTTTACCTAACAGCTGCTCACAGATGAGGGTTTACCAGCGGGGTCCCTTTCTCTCGCTCTCTCTCTCTCTCGCTCTCTCTCGCTCTTCTTCAATTCTGTCGCAATGGCTAATTGCGTTTCCCGGAAAAATGTGTACAAAAAATTGGCAGTTTCTATGAGTCATATAATGTTATTAGCGTCGCTTATCAGCCAGAAGAAACCAAAGCCCAACCCAATCGAAAATACCAACCAAATAGGCCATACCAACTATTCAGCTCAGCCCTATCGACTGATAAGGAAAAACCCCATCATGAAGAGGGACTAGGCTCAACTATGCATAAAAGATTAGATTATTCACAAACACCAGAGATGATTAGGTTTCAGTAATTTGTTATTTCTTTTTTTGTTTTTTTCTCGGTAGCTATTATAACTTATATTATAAATTCTTTGGGTGGTATCGAAATCAATATTCCTTATTAAAGTAATCGCGTATGCTACGCTTAACAATTGGAGCGATTTGTTTCAACTGTTTCTGTGCATCGCCGTTATCCTTGTTATGGTAAACAGTAAAGTAAACAATCACGCCAATAATCACCAGCAGGATTATAACCGAGCAGAAAATGCTCAAAAGCATTTTGCAGGCACATGAACAGCAGCTAAAATTAAATTCAAATCGAACGGAGATTAGAAATGGCAGTTTTAATCGAAAAAAGTGAAATAAGGTTTGATGAAATGAAATAATGAACCAATTTGATGAACATGAATCTTTTTTGAATGAATGAATATATGGTATAGAAAAATAGGAATCTTTTTGAACTAATAGAGAAGATTTTTAGATCATTTTCTAGGTAGGATTAAGTTAACAATTAAAGAAAAGTTAAGTAACATTTGATCAGTAAAAGTTTACTTCTCGAAACAGTTGGTAATAAACTTTTGGATTTATGAAAGCTATTGAAAACTTTTTAGACTTCGGAATGCTCATGCTCATTCTCAATCACTTTTCGCAAATTGATTACTAAATTTGAACATGTAAATGAAAACTCATTCATATTTCGCAATATATATGATGTGTGTAGAATAATGAATGTGCTTTAATGTTTTTCACACCTTGGCTGAGTCACAACATGAAAACAGTTCAAAACTTACCAGCAGACGACTTTGCCGGGGCATTTGAGGCATTCACAAAGAGCGTTACACATTTTGAATAGTGTTACAGGTACGTATATTCCTTAATATATGCGATAATATGTATATATATTATTTATAGGTATATCTCTATTAGCCTCTCCGTTAGTATCTAACGATCTGTCGTTGGCCAAAACAAAATAACAACTGAACCGTTCGACGCTCAAAAATCAAGTAGAAATATTGAGGCTTAAAAAGCTTTACTCATATCTGAAAGCAGTACTAAATCAAAAAAAAAAAACAAGAAACAATCGACTGATAACAAGAGCTCGATAATTAACAACACAACTGGTCGGGAAAAAAGCTTACTGACGACCCCGTAATGCTAAAAGTGGTTGACTGAACTTAATTTCGAACTCTCTGACAATCACCTCAGACGATTACGATCTTTCAATCTGTCAATATGTATTATTAAATAACACCTTAGAAGAATAAATGAAAGATAACAATACATTACTATATCAACAGATGAAAAGAGTAATTAAAGAGACTATAGATGCAGCATAATCAAGAAAACAAAACAAAATTTAATTAATATTAAAAGTTAATCACAATATTTTGATCTCATGAAGTTAATGACGCACGCTATCTTAGTAAAAAATACAACATAAGTTCTGAGAATTTAACACCTTCCATATGCATATATAATCATACGTACTCCAATTTTTTTTTGATATAAAGTGATTTCTCGAGGTGACGAAAGTATTACAAATAAAACGAAGCATTGGCAGTGACAAATGAGTTTTCGCCATCTGAGATAATAATACATATTTGATTTATATTTTTATATAGATTACCAAAAAAAGTTTAGTATATGTGTGTATATATAAAGAAATCAATTGTTTTTGGGGATTTACAATTAACGCAGGAAGTTATTATCAACAATTGAACAAATACAGTCTAATATAAGGTGTGCATGAGCAGTTGAAAGTTTTGGAAGTAATTCATAATGGCTATTAAAGATTAGATAATGATTAATAGAAAAATTTAGTACATACTATGTTTTTAATCAAGTAAGTATAATTTTGTTAGGTCAAGAAACATTTGTAGAAAAGTATTTTGGGTTATGTGTGCAATTGCTATTTAAAAGATCTCATAAATATCAAACTCTAATCTTATCACTCAATAAAATTAAAATAAAATGAATTAAGACAATTTGTGACTTTATTGTTGAGGCAAACTTAAGCGTGCAAAAGATAAGTTTATCATTCAAGAAATCAATTTCCACCGATATTTCCGACCATTTCATTGAAGTAATATGATATGGGAGCAGTAATTTGATCCAACTGACTTCATTATCTACTGTGTGCAAGAAAAGCATAGTTTTAAAACTAAGAGAAGAGTTCACATAAAAACAAACTGGGCTAGAGGGTTAAACTTTATGGGGTCAGTAACGAAGAAATAATTATAATTATTTCGTATAGAGTTAAGTTCGTAATGAACTCACTATAATTGCGTTACAACCATAGCATATTGTTCGGATGTACGTATTATCAGTTGTGTACCGTTCGGTATTTGTGATTTGCCTGATATCATGTCAGTAATGATAACATTTATAGAAGTGACTCATACCATCACATCTTTGAACTGAATTAACTACCAAGCCCTCAAACACGCGTAAATAATAATATTAAAAAGGTATTTTTAGAGTATTGCTGTTTAAATACCCTAGAAAGATTCCATCTAGTACAACTGATAAAATTTTAGTAGATATTGAATATTGTATAGAGTAGAACTCATCTTTTGGTATACTATAAAAGTCTGATTTTAAAAACATTCAAACACATCCATTGATATGGTTCTTATAACAAATTTCGTCACATAAGAAAAGCAAATGTTATTGTTTTTTTTCAGCAATCAACGAAATGCAGGTTGTCGGGTTAATTCATATGCCAGTCTGACACACGATATCCCAATTGCTGAGCTAGACAAATTTGACGAATTACTTGTACTGCCTTGACTTGGCTAATTCTATTTACCAACGTAAGCATTTCTTGTCTTGGAGGCCGGCTTAGTTTAGTTCCAGTTGCAATCCGCTCGCTAAACAATGGACACACAAGTGCAACTTCGTCTCCACGTCATTTTTTTGTGCTCTTTAATGTGTCAATCAATGGTGCCTGGTTAATGTCACAGGCTGGCCTCAATGACTCCAGTTACCATGTTCGTCACTTGTCCACACATTTTTCGCGAGTATTTCTCAGTATTAGTGTGAAACATAATGATTTCCCCACGTTAATCGAGGCACAGTGGCCAGTTTCCTATTTGCCAATGCGTACAGTGGTTTTTCCGAGCAGTGAAGTGCATGCAAATCGAGCTGAAGAGGGATTAGATTGCACCCTATTGCAGCAGGCTCACTGGTCACAAGTGGATAGCCTGAGTCGCCTATGGGTCATGGATCTGGGTTGGCCAGATGGCGGCTGTTCGCCTAAACTTTTAGTCTTTGACTTGATGCGCAACAACGCGGAGTTGCTGCGCATCGATTGTGGTCAACATATTGACGCCAATGCCACAGAGAGCCTGGTGGTACAACTGGGCCCCAAGACGAGCAGCTGCGAGTTGGAACGCCACATTTTCTTCATACAGGACAGCAGCCCTTACATTTTGGCCTATGACATATTGGAACAAACCTGGCATCAAAGAGATCTAATGAGCGACAAGTATGAAAATATGCGGCAGGTATTTCCCATCAGGCCCACAGACTTTACTTTTGGCCTGCAGGGAGAATTGATTGTCTCGGATCAAGATGGCGCCCTCTACAGTTCAAATAAAAGGCTTCAATTGATAAACTCCAACTCCATCTCTGGGTCCTCCAACACCACATCAAATTCCCTAAGTAATGCTTTATACATACAACTGACACGCCTGGGCAGCTTATTGGGTCCAAGTCGAAGCATGTTAATTGATTACTTTGGCGCACTCTTCTATGTGGTGCCTAAATTTGGCGCCGTTGTGCGTTGTGCACACCTGGCAAATTTGACCGCCGAAGGCAATGAGATTATTTACCTGACTTCCAAGAATATACAGCAAATATTCTTTGGCGCCGAGGGCTCTGTTTGGGTTCTCAGTGATCGAGTGTTGAAACCACAAGATATTTGCTATCCAGGCGTATAATACATAGTAATGAATTTAATTTAATAGACAAACACAAATACCACCAATAAAATGAAAACTAACGGCGCTTGCACAGCTGCTCTGAGTTTGTGATCATGACTGTTATCGATTGCTGGCGCGTAACGCAATAAACATCGATAACAATAATTTAAATATGCTGCGTGTGTTTATTGTTTAGATTTGCTTTAATTGCGCTGTTATTGTTATTAAGTATTTTAATTTCGTTTTGGTTTATCGTTTGTCGTCGCTCATAACATAATATTCATTATAAATGTGTCTAATATAGCTGGATATTTGTAACTAGCTTCAATTAATTGGTAACAGTTTGCTTATTTAGATAGCCCATTAAAGCTTGTAAGCGCTTCTTAATGTTCTTCTGATCGTCCAAGGTGCAGCCGAGTAGAGCACTTTCGAATTTCTTATCGATCGGTCCGGCATCTGCCTCAAGTACCGTACCTAGATGGCTACTCGGATCCATGGTGGTGCTGCAGCAGGCATTCAAATACAACTGGCAACGTTGGCGGGCCATAACGGGATCACCCATTTTGATCATGGTATCGATCAAGGCATTAATCTGGCTTAGTGAATCCTCCTGGGACTTGTCCCTCACAGTGCGCACATTTAGCTCAACTGTAGCCAGACGTGAGCTTACACGCTGAATATACAGCATGATCTCCTCGAGTTCCCCTGGAAATCACAAATAAATCACATTTAAAACTTATCAACGTAAGATTAACCACATTGTGTTTACCCTCGCTCATGGTTTGCAACATTTCGTTGCTTTTAATGAGATCCATGGACATTAAGAGGTAGTCTTTCTTCTCCTGTAAATTCAACGCATCCTTGCGGAACTTCTCCACACGCGCATCCAATTGATCGAGTATTGTAACAAATCTATAAATTGGCAATGCATTAATTTCTGTATAAACATTGGTTATAAATAAATGTAAATTTACCGCTCGTTCACATTGTAAGGTCTACCCAATATTGGTTATTAGTTGTTGTTGTTGTTGTTGTGGTGATATGAAAATAGACAAGCAAATTTGTTGTTAGGTTGTTAGGCTGTCAGCTTGGAGAGAAACTTAAAAATACTTAAGGGGCACTCACACAATGGTTTTGTTATTTCTTTTATGAATAATTGTGTGGGCGCCACTCAATGACACTTTTGGGCTACCACCATTATTATAATTATGTATGTATTACTATGTACTACCATAAAGAGTCATATGTATGCAGAAATAAATAAATAAATAAGTCGATAATGATATGCTAAAAAGCTGAACGTAAGGTAGCAGCGTTAAAATATATATAGAGATACTATAACTACAAAAGGCGACAAATTATAAGAAACTTAAATCTTTTAAATCGATTTGACTTTTTGTGGTTTTTTTTATATGTTGTTGTTGTTGATGTAGAAGTGTTGGCTAGTAGTTTTATGTAGTTAGGAATAACAACCTGTCCAGTGCTCTACTGTCGTCGACAACTCCATATACGTTGTTGCTGCTGCCAGATGCGGCCGAAGATGTTGATGCAGCTGCAGCATCTGCACGCAGGCCTTGCAAATAATCAAAATTCATTGATGATTCCGAATGATAAACGTGCGATGAACTGTTGTTGTGATAGTTTGAGGTGTCGTTGTTGTGCTCCTGGATGCCATGCGTCAAAGGAGCATCAATATCCATATCCTGCAGCTGATCCAGTGTGGAACTGAAATCTTCGGCTGCCGTCAGCCGTTTGGCAACCAACTGAAAATATCAACTATAAAGTGTGTCTACGCGCTCTCACTCTCTTATTCTCCCTCTCTGTTTAAATAGCGCTCTCCTCGTCGTTGATACAGTTTCAAAGTTCGCGCCTTATGAGCGGACTTGATCTTGAAAGTTTTTATAGCCTGTTGGCTGGCTGTTATTGGAATGTCATAAGCTTTTTGCGTGGGATTTGGATGTTGGTGTTGGTATTGTTGGCTTCTGCTATTAATATTGTTTATATGATAGCTACTCACATACACACACTCACCAGCTGCAAGAAGAGAGAAAAGAGAGAGTTTATTTATTTATTAATTACCTATCGATTTGTGAGTTGTTTATATGTGCGCCATTCCACGCAGCTGGACACGCATAATTCTCATCATCATCATCACCATTGTAATCATCAGTATCGCTCTCGTAACTAGTATTATTGTTGGGTCGGGGATGCGACTGCTCTTCAAATCGTGGCCGTTTACGAAAAATGCCAAGCAAATTTTCAAACATTTCTTTTGACGTACACACAAGTAAACAACAAATTTGACACTAATTTTGAATGCTGCTATTAATCAATGGTTATAAATGAAACTGCACACAATATATATTTTACTGTGGAACTTTCCAGCAATTTCTGGCTGCTTTCTGAAAATGTGGACTTTTGGTCAAGAATGAGTAACAACACCAAGTTACCTGTGGCTGGTACAAACTGAATAACTCTATATTTTTGCGTAGAATCTGAGTTGTGTCGATTTTTATTAGAAAAAAATAAATTCAGTTTCTTTTTGTTTACTGCGTTGCTTGTAGAAAAACTAACATGCTCTATATTTGCAAGAGCATATTTCGGTATTGCTAATGTACGTTAAATTATTATTAATTTGCGCTGCACAATTATTATTATTGTATTTATTGTTGTTTTATTAACAAAATTCGTGTAAACAGTGGCCAGGGCCAGCAAGTGCGACCGTACGACGTCCAATTTGGTATTTTATCGCATGACATCACTCATCATTCAGATTCATCGATATACTCATTACATTTGATATTTAATATCGATTCTATATTACCGATACGGTCACTCTATTGTGGGTTTAATAACAATCGAAATCGATAGTCTTATTACTAATGACGCGGGAAATTTAAATCACGCACACACACTGCTGTGCGTGACCATTGGCAGCTCTTGGTAACAACATCGAAGAAGTAATAAAACGGGCACTGTTGCAAGGTGGCATATCCTTTAACGCAATATATGAAGAACTCACAGCGTCGCATATGAGGATACAGATGTTGTCCATAGGGCGGACAATGTATAAGTTCATTGGAGATATTTGAGCTATCAGTTGGTGGTGAGTTCTGCGGTGTATCCAGTGTGCATTGTGCTCGCTCTGGCAAATCACATTTGGCAGTTACTGCATTCCAGTGCAATTGCATGCTGCACGTCTGTAGAATGGCTTGTCCATAGTAGCAAATGTAGTAATGATTACAGCTGGTTGAGCTGCCAATATAAACAATGCGATCGTTTTCCGGCTGTGGTCTTAACGTGGCACAATAAGTAGCCGCATCCGTGACCATGTTGTTTAAGTCATTGCCTCCGACAGGTGGAGGATTATTGTTGGTGTTACCGGTACTATTAGTACATCTGACATTCTCTGGCGCATCGCAGATTTTATTCTCCGCGTTGAACAGCATCGTTGACGGACAGGAGGCCAGCACAGCATCACCGTTCTCCATACACAGATAAAACATACGGCAGTCTTCGGGATGTTTCACAAAAGATCCAACCAAGTTGTTGGCACATAAACTTCCAGCACTCTGCCTTATTGTCACCGAGTTGGTCGGCTTTCGCATCCATTGCATTTGCGACGTGGACAACGTCAAACTCAGCAGCAAAATCACTGAAAAGTCATTTGTGTTAATAGATTTTGAAATGTTTGAGTGTATCAAAGGATCAACCTATAGAATTCCACGTGTAAGCCATATTTCAATGTGTGTCAGGCTTCCGTAAAGCGCAATTTTATTCTAATTTCGTAATGCCAAGAACTTGGCATATATGCAATACCAAACCCGAGCACATCATCAGCAACAATATCAGAAAATTAACATTTTTCAATTGCGTGTCAACGTATTGATAAGACCTTCAACCAAAACATTCCCATTCCCTGCCAGCAGTTTTCTGCATTACTTTTTTTCACACAATCGATCGACACATAGATTCAATATTAACACGGGAATGAAAAGCGTTATTAATTTTACAATGTCGATCAACAAAGTCTTTGAACTGAGATTAGCTACAATTGATTGTGCACGCGACAATAAAAACCCAATTAATTATGTTATGTTCTGTGATTTCAAAACAAATGGAAGGCAGCTCCAGTCTGTCCTTGGTTAGACAACTTGGCCATATCGGTCAATGGAGATACATCTTTCTTTGCTATTGGAGATAGTTCCAATTTCTAACGTCTCAAATTTCTTGAAAATGTGCCATGATTCAACGTTTCCTCTGATAAACTATTGATATGGCCTTGAGAAGAACCCGTGATGATAACCTTATATTTATAAGAAGATACAACAAACTGTGGGGTTGTGAAATAAACAGTGTACTATATTTTCAAGAGAATTGATCTGTGTTGTTTATTTTTTATGTTTTCTTCTAATCTAGGAACATTGTTTTATTGTGTATTTCCTTAAAATTGATATATATTTTTAAAGCTATAATCTATACGGTTTCACTTACATACGTATGTGTATTTCCAAAAATTTGAGCTGTGACCTATATTTATTAGTTGATGACCTTAGAAATACACAAAACAGAAGCTTTATGTTTTATTCTGTATACTACGAAAGGGCATCTAAGATTTATATTTGATAAGTTTAGTTATAATCAATAAAAATTGTCTTAGCAAAAGAAGACTAGAAGTAATATCTTAATTTATCTTCTGAAACTGAATGTACGACGTGCTTCAAAATGTTCTTCATCAACATTTCGCAACAAAAAACCTTAATAAACATCATTTTAAAGTCCGTAAAAGTCGGGCTTTTGCAATCATCTTATCTCGGAATTTCATCTCTATATCTTTAAAAGTTAACAACAACTAAGTGGGTAAATAAACAAATTTATTTTAATGATATATATGTACAGTTTTACTTAATTAAAAGACGTGTTCGGCTAAAACACTTGGCCTGACTGATTGCGACACAAGAGCGTTTATCGTAATCCCAGCCGTAGAAGAATGGACACTGCTGGAGCATAAGGTAACCATTGCGGCAGTAATAGAAATAGTTGCAGTTATCCGGATGAGGATAAATATCAACAGTGTGCCTCTTGCACTGTTCCCTTACGGCAATGCTTGATCTCTGTAAGAAATCAAATGGAAATTATACAAATCTAAATTGACACAATAACTACAACAATTGCTCACCAAACATTTGACAATTTCGGCTTTATCGCATTTGCCAGTTCTGACATTAAAGTGTAGAGTTGGAGCACAATGCATAGGAACTGGTTGTCCCCCGTAGCAGATGAAGTAGTCTGTGCAGGATTGATCGTGAGCTAGTAGCACAATTTGACTGGGATTATCAGTACGAGGACAAATACTGGCCACAGTGGTAACAACTTGATTGCTTGAGGAGATTGTAGAGCTGGTGACGACGCTGTTGTCCACTGTTGATGGACTAGAAACTTCCGCAACTGTGGTCGAGGGCGTGGCTACAGTTGTTGAGTTATTTACAGGAATATCTGTAACATTTCCCAGCACCTCGTTAACACTATTATCCGTTTGAATAGGATTTCCTGTGCGACAATCAATATCCTCCATAAGCTCACACATTTGCTCAACTGCATCAAATCTGTCCCCCTCTGGACATTCGCCTTCATGTGAATCCTCGCCATTGCAGAGAATGAAATGAGTGCAACTTGTATTGGACACTATAAACTGTTGATCGTTGTCAGCATTGCACGCCTCGAAAACATCACTTAAAGAACGAGTCAAGAGGCAAACAAACACAGCCAAAACCAGAGAATTTCTTTTATAATTATGCATGTTCCCTCAGTTGTTGTCGATGAGCTACTAAAGAACACAACTCTGATACGGAAACCTTTTAAATGAATCGCTTCTACTGGGTTATCAAACATTAATTTGCCTTTGAAACAAGGCATGTAAAATTGTTGCTTCTGCTGATTGTCTCGGCTCTCAAATGAGTTTTACTTTATTAACACACATCATGATAATTCTAGGTTGGGTTTGGGTTTTACAATCGATAAGGATTCGTACCAATGCATTTCCCTTCTGACTCATTAAAATAAAAATTCTGCGGGCATTGCTGCAACAAAAGATATCGAGAAATGCATTGGTAATAATAGTTCTTGTTTGCGGGATATGGAAAAACCATATTTTGGTCACTATTTCTGCAGATCACTGAAGGATTACTGCTGTTTGTCGTCGGAGAACTCGTGCTGAGGGTTGAGGGCTGATGCTGCTCAGTTGATAAGGGCCTTGCATAAACAGTGGTGGTGCTCTCCGTGATGACACTGGTCTGGGTTGTAGCCGTGACTGTGGTATTGTAGCAGGTAACGGGTTCGGTGCATTCCCCGTTGCAGTAATAGGAATTTTCACCATCGCAATGGATATATTCGCTGCAATCTTGATTGGGATTTTGAACGTAGGTGACTATGAAACCTTCGCATTCCTGCAGGAATGCCGCCTCCATCAGCCGGCCAGGCAGAAGGCAGCCAAAACAAAGTACTAGGAGTTTCAACATATAAGTCTGAACTAAACTGTTGATGCAGACAGCTAACGGTGGCTGCTTTATAGTTGTCTTTGGAACAAGTTTGTTTTGATAAGGCGATTAGCTCATATTTATTAATTAATCACAAAAGAATTTGACATAACATGACTCTTAATTAAAAATGTTATTCTTTCAAGACGTGTTGTTTTTAAGAAACACGTTCACGTGCAACCCTAAAGTCTCTCGGTTGCTTCGTACACACTCCCTTTGTCTCGTTAAAGGCAAAACCCATCGGACACTGCTGCACAATCAGGTATCCATTAAAACAGGAGTAGTAATAGTTGCAGTTGTCAGGATATTTATACATTTCGGTGACGCCCCGTTCACAGCGCTTACGTACATTATCCGTTGGAGGTCCTGTCGTGGTCGTATCTATCGTTGTATCATTTATTGAACTCATCGTCGAATTATCGGTTTCGGGGAACAAGACTTGAGTGCAATTAAAATCAGAATCACACGATTCTTCTTCATCACAGTAGGCCGAATCTGCGCCATTACAGTAGATTAAACTATGGCTACAATTTACAAGAGTATTGTTTATAATTTGTCCATCCTCGATGTTGTCGCATTCTGTGATGTTCAGGGCGCAGACGTAAAAGGCGCAACCGAAGAAGATGGCGGCAAAAACGACGGGCAGGATGTTAATTCGTATAGATTCTCTCATTTTGTGCGACAGTTTCAAAGTGTGCTTAGCTTTTTATATTTTCCAATAAAAGATTGTCTTCTAAATACTTGCATTTAATTAAACGAGTCATGTTTTTTTCTTTCGAATTTGTTACTTATCACGATGTTAGGGGACTTATCAATTAAAGGTACACAACACAATCCGAGTTATTTTTGATAGAGCTGTGTCGTTACTTTACAATTCGGGGTAAACCCGATCACGTTTCCGGCTACGCTCTCCTCGAAGTGCCAAAGCATTTGGCCGCATTGAGGTGCACACAGCTACGTCTTTCAATGTCCCAGCCATAGGAAAACGGACACTGTTGCAGTGTCATAAAGCCCTTGATGCAGTAGTAGAAATAGCTGCATTTGTCCGGATGTGGAAAGAAGTCAGTCATATGGGGCAAGCACTTGTGGGTCGTTGGTCTTTCCAGCTGAAGGACAAGGTAACAATATAAGCTATCATCATTAACTCAAATCTGTTAAGTTCCCGATTGACTTACCTCACACTGAGCATTCTCAGGATAATCACACTCTCCAGTCTTGGCATTAAAATGTAGCTGATTTGTGCAATGCATTTCCATAGCATGGCCATGATAACAGAGATAATATCCATTACATGATGCATTGTTTGGCATGAGAATAATCTGACTGGGATCATCGCTGTGCGGACAATTGGGCTTCACAACAGGCGCAATATTTAAGATATCCACTTCAGAGGGGTGTTCCATAGTTGGTGGTGTTGGCTCCGGTTCAAGCGGTTCCTCCTCCTCTTCATCTGTTTCATCAGTCTCCTCCTGCACTGGCGGTTCATCGACCTCATCCAAAAAGCACTTTACGTTTTCCGCCGCATCGCATGCTCCAGATTCCGAATCAAAGTATTCGCCATCATCGCACTGACCCAGTAAAGAATTATCATCATCACAATAAACATACGATTGACAATTCTCCCAGCTGGCCACGAAACTTCCTGCCTCTGAATCTGAACATTCCTGGAATACATCTCCATGGGCATGTCTCCATAAGCACGAGAGCACGAGGCACAAAAATACCGCAATTTTATACATTTTATAGACTTCGCGTAGAATCTCAAACTGATGAGACTCAGTTGAAAATGCGCTGAATTTATGGGGTTCATTTTCGTCCAAAAAATATCAAAATTGTTCAAGAATACATGCATTTCTTTTTAGTGTAATTGAATATTGTTTATCAAATGTGACCTCAGATAGGTACAGATATTCAATATACCTACATATATGATATACTTATGATGTGTGTATTACAAACAGTTCTAGTTAGTGAATCATAGCATGCGTAATTTCCAACTATATCATATTATGTCATCAACATATGAGTTAATAGATTGACATTACAGCAGTCAATGGTCCAGAGATCACTTCTTTCATTTCATTCGCTATCAACATGTGAGCATGAAATGTTTACATAAGCCGGCACGGCATTTTAATTAATATTCAATATATGCTCACAAAGTATTTTGTGAGCCAGAGCCACAGTCAAAGCCAAAAGCGTGAAAAGCAGCAGCAGAAAGACAACGCATAAGAAATCATTGACCTCAACAGCACCTCATTGGCCGTATTTTGCTTATGGGGCCCGAAACACATCAGCGTAGCTGCTAAAAAGTGCCTCAAGATATGTTGCGCTACAGTTAAAAGGCTGTAACGATTTGCTCAAGCAGTTTGTAACACTTAAATTCTTATAATCATACGTTTATTTGAAAATTCTTTCATTTCCTCGATAGCATAGTGATTAGTATCCTTTACCTTTTCGTATGAGAAGCGTCTTTGGATTCGTTGAGGTTTGTCTAGAACTTTTTTCGTCCCATTTTCTATTGTGATATACATCACACCGTTGTGCGAGTTCTCTTTTTTGCACCATCATTTTGGCCAGGCCAAGCAACGTTTGAGTGGATCGCATGCGGCGTTTTTAAATTTGCACAAAATCTAATTTATTGTCAAGCATTTGACCAATACGATAAGACAAGCGTTCGTCTATGTTACCTGACTTTATCACGACCGCAGCGACCGCCCTGCACCTGTAAGCCGAAGAAAAAATATATGTATTATATGAAAATGACAAACAAACAAAAGAGGGAAGAATCAAGAAGGGGAAGAGTAAAAAAGTTATGAATTTGTTTAAACAAGTGCAAACGTAACCAATTTTTCCATGCGTTTTATTCTATAGCTTAATTCCTATAAACGATATTTCTTTACATTCTTATTTGTTTTTTACTAAATGCATTGACAGATGGACGAATGTATTACCGTGTGTACGGACAGACAAAAGACTCGATCGAATCCATACAAAAGGCTGATCAATGCACACGCTTTGTAGACTCAGTTGTAAAGATGACAACAACGACAACCTCGTCGGCAAAATGTCTGCCGGTGCGGATCTGTTTGTATATATGTTTACACACGAACAGGTACATATACATGTATGTATGCACGTAGATGGATGGGTCGATCAGTGAACTGTACGAGTATATTTAATTTACAATACACATGTACACACATCCATCCACATTTATTTACAAGCATCTGTTAATTTCATTGTACAGCTTTCAAGACATTTATATTTTAAGACCAGGTCCAAAACCCCAAAAAAAGAAACAAGTGGCACAAAAGACTTTTATGTTTATGCCATAAAAAAGATATTGATCACTTTATAAATGTTCTAGGCTATTTAAATAGATAAGAATGTTATTTTACTTTTCCAGCGGTTTAATAAATTTTTTTTTAGTTTTGCTGATAATTTTATAGATTTAAATTACCTGTTCTTCATTAAATTTTATTTAAAAATATACATTTCTAGAGGTTAAAGCTAGGTTGAATTATATTGTATTCTCCATCTTTAAGATACTTTAAAATCTTGGAATAGTTTAACACTACTCCACTCATATACTATCAACTTTTGGCAACCAATCAAGTATCTTTTTACAATTTGATAATAAGAAAAGTGTGTCAAAGAAATAAAGCCAAAATTAATATAGATAAGAAGTCCCAGAAGATGCTGAGTTAACGCAATTTCGAGAAAGTATAAGAGAGTACATATCTTTATATAGTGCTTTTAAACAATAATCAACTACTTATTTACACGTGCCGATTAAGCAACATCAATTCAAAATGAAGAATTATAAACATATGGACATATTTTTAGCCGCTGACATATGTTCTTATGCAGTTTTTTCTTTTATTTCAGACCCACAAAATAATACAAAAGCAACAAGAAGAACAGCTGCTTTTTGTAGCTACTAATTATAGTAAATAAACAAAAGCATTGTTTAATGTACAGTCTACGATGTCTCTTTTGCATGACTAGATCTAAAAAATATTATAATTTATAAGTCACAAATTACTTTATCAACTGTAAAGTGAGGCATGTCAGTCTAAATCCCAAAAACATAATGCTTAGAAAGGTCAACAGATATGAATGGAATGACATCCAAAATTTATGCTAAACTTCCATTTGTGATAAGTGATTCCCGCTGTGAATTGCTAATGAGGCTTAAAGGAATTTTTGTTTGAATGAATCATGTTCCTATGGCACACTTCGGTCCTTTGTTTGCCATTCAAAAATACATACTCGTATGGTTTCGTTTTGTTTTTAAAGGGAATTGAAATCGAATCTATCTTATCATAGTCGAAAAAAAGAACTTGAAGAACCTTTCAAGAAACATTAGTTCCAGATAATGGCATTCTTATGATTAGAAATATTCAATTCATTAATAATTAAGAAATATCAGTAGAAACGCCATACTAATGAGAATTTCGTTGAAAGATTCTTTTAGATCAGCTGGTTATAAGTACCATAGAGGAAGTCATTAAATTATCAACTTTACGCAGTTTTTTGTGACAGCCGCAGCAAAAACAAAATCTAATCACAATGCTAAATAATATTTTTAAAAGAAAAGCAAAAAAAAAACGAATCTAAACTGAAGTACAGATTAAAATGTTGCTGCAGATAAACAACATGCGAATCGCAAACAACAAGGCAGCAGACCAACAGACACCGACACCTAAATATCAAAAACAACAACAACAACAGCTACAACAACAACAAGGGGCACGTAATGTATCTTGTTTTCCAGTGAAACGCAGCCTTACACATACATTTACATAGATACACTCAATCACACACACCCATATATCTACGGTTTTTTGTTGTGATTCACAAATCAAATAATATAAAATAATAATAATAATAATACAAAAAAAAATTGTTCAGTGGCTTGGGCGCTCCGCGAAAAATATTTGTGCCAGCCATAAGATACAAAAGTATCTCTCCCTCTCTCTATCGCTCACTCTCTTGCTCTCTGTCCCACTCTTTGGCTATAGTACATATACTATGTAACTGTAAAAACCACTTGAAGCGCCAGCGCACGATCACAAAAATTGAGAAGAGAGTATTTAATAAATACAAAGAGAGTTAGATCTCACATGGGGGATAGAGTGTCTGTGTGTGTGTGTGTGTGAGAGAGAATGGCAGCAAAGAGCATTGGGTTTTTTTTGTGTGTTTTTGTTGTTCTCTGTGTGATTTGCTTATTAGGGGCGGTGTTGGGCCGGGCCCGGCCCGGTGCGGTTCGGTTTCGGTTCGGCCCGGCAGCTATGCGGGTTCAAATGCGGCCAGCATGACGAATTATTACACACAGTTGCAGATATAAAATGAAATTTAATGTACTCATACATGCACATTCTGAATGATTCGTTTTGTATAAACTACATACATACATACAGATGCATACTACAATGTACTCTCATGTATGTACCATATAGAAAATATTAAAAGATCTCTGGGTCGGCTGGCGTCTTGCCCGAGCTATCAAAGCTCATTGATCTGGGGTAAAGACGATGCCCAGTGTCCGTTGTTTGCTCTTTGCCTCTAGGCACATCAGAGGCATACTATTCCGAATACTTTCCCGGAGTACACACCGCACCGGGGGACTTTTTTGTGGTGTGTGTTGTTGTTGTCTTCTTAATTTTTGTTGTGTTTGTTGTATTTTGTGCGATAATCACGAACAGGCGACCGGTTTGAGCTTGTAAAAGCCTGGCCAACAATTCGATATACATATGGATTTTAATTTTGTCCAAATACAACAGAAATTTGTAGCCAAAGCTCTCCATATGTGTGTATGTATGTAAGTAAGTATTTATGTATGTATATATAGATGCTCTGCCTCTCCATATGTATTACACAAGCATTTGTGAAAACGTCGTCATTATGGCTGTATCTGTGCCTGGCTTAAACCGGATCTTTGGTTTGAAAGTACATTCACTTTATGCCACTGCCGTGCTGCTGCCGTTGCTGTTGCTGATGTTGCTGCTGACGTCGCTGCAGCCGGGCCCAAAGCCCGGTATTAAAGCCAAACAGCCTTCAAATGACAAAGCTAGCTGACTTGCTTTGGCTTGGCTAACTGGCTAGCTGGCTGGCTGGCTTGGCTAGCTAGACAGGGCTGCACATGCGCATAGTTCAAATAACTTGGTCAAGTTGACAAGATCAACAGCAGCAGCAACAGCAACAGCAGCAGCAGCAGCAGCGCAAAGTGTTGCCAAGCGGCAGAGCTCAAGCCGGCCAACAGCCTTAAGAGAGGTAGAGAGAGAGATAGTAAGTGAGAGAGAGACTGCATATGTGTGTGCGAGGGGGGAATTAAATCAAATACCAACAAAAAAAAATCTATAATAAAAAACAGGTTAACAAATGTTGCCGCACCAGCAGCAGTGGCAGTGGCAGCAGCAGCAACCAACGTCAACGTCGGAAGAAACTTGTTTCTTTTTTTATTTCATTTTTTCCTCTCCAAGTCTTGACTTGACGTCAAAGCCGGCTTACAACGACGACAGCGACGGTGACGACGACGCGACGACAACAACGAACGACGCCTGCTTACATTCACTTTACAAAGAAGAAAACAAAAAAAAAGAGCGTGAAAGTTATGTTAAGAGAGGGAAAAAAACGCAAGCCGGCAACCGGCATTGTCAAAGTGAGCGTCGTCAGCTCCCTCTAACTTACTTGCACATATACATTAAGTCATTCACTGCGCTCTTTACTTTGACTCTGTGAGAGAGTGTATATGCGTGTGTGTGAGAGAGAGCGATTGCTCAAACGAGTCTACGACAACGACAACGACAGCGACAACGACTGCTGCTGGCAGTTCGTTCGCATTCACAAGAATTTCACCGACATTTAGTTTAGTACCGTTTTTGGCTGCAGTCGCACTACGGACAATATTCTAATTGTGCTAACCATCATAAATTTTAAAAAATCATACATACATATATGTACTACATATATATGATAATAATATACAATATACGTATAACCATATACCATAAACAATTTAATTAAATAGCGGCAATTGTTAATGATATTAACTACACATTTTAAATGTTATTATACATGGCCAATGCCCAGCCATATGGAAATGTTGTGCTGCTGTCTTAAACACAAAAATTGAACCTATTAAATCTATAACAAAATAAAACAACAAATAAAACGCCAAATTCACAATGATAAATAATTAATAACTATTTTCTATGAAAAGAGCTAGTGAATATATCGTAACGGTGTTGATAAAATCATTGAAAAAAACAAATCTAATTACAAAACAACAAATAAAAATCCCCAACTAACGCGTGCAACAAGTTAAATCCAGCTACAAGTTGTAAACCAAGTTAGAACAACACATACATATGTTCGTACACGAATACACACTCACACACTCGCGTTACACTCTTACACACACACAGAGAGAGAAACTAACAATGTCAAGTGAAAACAATCTCTGGAATCAACAGGTTTCGCCCTAAAAAAATAAGTGTTTTATAAAAGAAGCGCGTCCAGAACTCTTTTATGGGGAAAAGGAATTTATTTAAAATTGCTATACAAATCTATTAAGTAAACGAAGCAGAAGAAAGATAAGAAAAGAAAAGAAAAGAAAAGAGTCTTGAGCATAATTAAGCAAAATAAAATATATATATATAGTATAGTATATATAAGAAATTGTGTGACTGCAACCAGGTGGAACGAAAGTCGGAACAAACACCGCAAAAATCAGCTTGAAAAGAAACAAAAACCTGAAAAGTTCTTAGAGCGCAAAATAAACCTCAATATGGATTCTTTCTACGATGGCGACCTTAAAGATATATGGGACTCCGATTTAGATCCGGTAAGCGAGCAAACAACGAGTTCTATTTATGGTTCCATCCAGTAAAGCTTTATCAGCTTTTGTGTTAATTACTTTCATGCGGATGTATGAATGTTCCTTGGTGACACGATATGACGAAAATGTATTTGTACAATAATAATAAAAGCCTAATACCTTTAAACATCCGCAAAGCTACATGTTAGAGCTTAAAAGCTTGAACTTCATTTAAACGCTTAGTTTAGATAAGATCTTTAGGTACATACATACATATATGTTTAATGATATTCAAAACTTTAGTAGAAGCCACTTCTAAGTTTCAAGGTACATTAAAGCTTTGTTATACATTTGAGATGTGCGCTTAAAAGCTTCGATTTTTTATTCCCACGTTAAAGTGCATTAAAACTAAATTATTCTGAGCTGAGTAAACTGAATTTGAAATGTATAATTATATGAAGTTATTAAAGTGTAATAACTATTAAACATTGCATTTCAAAAAATCATTAATGACCCACATTAAGTTTACAAATGCTTATCAGTGGACTCATTTGTAAAATAAAAAACGTGCACTGATTTGAATTGAAATTAAAGTATTGAGTGCAGCTACAGAATAGAGAAAACAAATTATACGATCCATGAGAGGAGAAATTGTTGAATGTGATTTGTATTTTGTTTTTGTTTTTGTTTTTGTATACTGTATTTAAGTATATATACACACTCGAGAGACTCTGTGTAGTTTCATTTTCCCTTTCGGATCAAAGTGATCTTCGTGCCTGCATATTAAGCAGTCCGCTTTACAAGACCTGAAAGGCCCCCCCTTACAAAAAAAAAAAAAACAAAACCTGTCCCATAAAACAACATAATAAAAGTGTCTGTATGTCTGCAAGTCTGTCTCTTTGCCAGTCACCAAAAGCCAAATCTAATCGACACTCTTGTCGCTACTACCAACAGTTCCCAACTATGAAAAGATATACAACTCAACACACACACCCTGTTCTCGATATATTCTGTTATTTCGATTTGATTTCTCGTAAGTTTTGCAAAATGTTATGATATGATAGGTAGGCAGGGTCCCAAGGTTTTTTTATCTGCCAGTTACGTTAGCTACTTACGTACGTACGGGAACGGGATTGGGAAATGGGAATGGGTAGGGAAACAGGTATCAATAAACAATTTTTTAGTGATTTTTTATGTTCAAAAATATCATTTACATGGTCGTGAGATAAGAGGAGAAGTCGAGAAGTCGACTAGAGTAACTACTATTTCTGGCGTAACGTAAGTGTTTTGTCTGATAATGATAATTAGAGTTTTTCCAAGAAATTAAAAAGAAGAAATTTATCATTAGCGAGCAAATTCGCTTGTTCCTCCCCCCGTAGACAACAGTTTCAATATAATGAAAGGCATGTGCCTGTATTTGTATGTAGTTGTGAGTACTTGTGTGTAAGTTCCTTCTCTCTCTTCTGAGCTTCACTTTGTTAGACCTGCTTATCGCTGCGGAAACAGTAATGAATACATGTCGCCGTCGAGGAAGCGTCTCTGTCGCTGTCGCTGCCTCAGCCTCTGTCACAGTCGGCGTAATAATATTTATGAGAACTACGATCAGACTCTAATACAAAAGACAAGCAAAAGAAGCTATTTAAGAGACAGAGACACACAGAGATACAGAGTCAAGTGATAAGACGCACTACGCTATCAGCTGCGCCAAATGCAAAGTAACTAATGACTTTTCTTATTATTGTTTTTGTTGTTGTTGCTGTTTCGGTTTCGGTTTTTTTTTTTGCCTGCCGCTGCACTTTAAACTGACAAAACCTCTAGTCGTCAGTGTCATTACTGAGCGAGATAATGCAGCAAAGACGACGACGCCAGACCGAAATAGGCTCAGGCGAAAAACAAAAATGATTCCCGGGAAAAAAACGCGCGTGCAGTTTTTTCCCGCCGTAAGCAGAACGCCGGGGCGTGCGCCCTCGATTACGTCAGAATCATTTACGGTTTCTCTGTTTATGAGTATATGTGTGGCTGTGTGTGTGTGTGTGTGAGGGGTTTTTATGATCATCAAGTCTAAGTACATAAGTACATGCACACATAAATATTTATTAGAATGACCGTAAACATGAGTTTCTCACATCGAAGAAACATCGAACTTCACTTTATCGTTTTCTCATTTAGTTATATATTTAAAAATTTAAATTATCTTTGGGCTGATTTTGAAAACGTCTAACAATAAGTGAAGAAGTGTGCGCATATCAAGCGTCTTATCAGAATTTTATTTTGTAACCCAAAAACAACGAAAGAGCCAAATGGCTCAGATAAGGCCTCACAATAGTTTTGATTACGCTTCTCGCGCCCATTCCGAAGACCAAAGACTTGGGGCCAAACGTAAATAAAGTTAATACGGTTTATTTAATTTTTTTTATTTGTATTGTATTCCGTAGAATTACGCTCAGTGCAAAAAAAAAAAAAAGAAAACAATGAAGAGATAATCCCTTGGTTGAAATTTTATTGAAATTAAAAGTGAAATTTGTTTCTTATTTATCAACAGAAAATCCCAGAACCTGTTCGTATACCCCTTCATCATCATCATCACAATCTCTCATTTTTTATAGACATATATAGTACAACAAAAACAAAAAACCCCCTTCAAATTGAGAGGCGCTCGGCGCACAGTCTGTTGCAATCATAATTCTTCAAGTGTTTCCCTTATCTCTTGTGTCAGCAACCCATCACATTTCATATAAATACTTATATATTGATTATTTCAACAATATTGAATAATTATACACGTTCTGAGAAATAACTATATGTAGGGGATTTTCTACAGACTGTGTAAACTGTACTCAAGAGATCATAATAAACAAAGTCAGTAGTGTAAGGTAAATGTTAACTTCGAGGTTACGTCCTATCTGAACTGTAGGATATTTATTTTGGTCAACTGCACTTGAGAAATTTCACTAACCGATCACGCTTAAAATATCATGCAGCTCCTGATAGTTATTTATATTTTGCCGAGTTCTGATTCTCTATCAAACTCAAGAGATCATAATAAATATTCAAAGTTTTGAGATAAGTTATACGTATTAGGAATTTCCTTTAACAAACTAAAGATAGATTAGAGTTATCTAAGGCATTTACTGATATTGAAACCATTTGAGATTTATTTTTACTTTAGCGATCATAATGCACTTAAGAGATCATAATAATCACTGACTTTAACTGAAAATCGATCTTATATGATTTTAAAATAATACTTCAAAGACAACTATAAGAACATTTTAAGATTTTTAGTGAGTAGTTACAAGTTGAATTGGACTTTTTGCAGTCCGTTTTGATTTCTTTTTAATAGCAAAATATATGTAATATTATTAGTTTCTCCTGAGATACTGGATTCTTCTCCTTTTTCTTAATTTTAATTTTAGGAACTTACAAATCAGTTCTGATAACATCAAAGCAGATCCTACAAAAATTAAAAAATATATTTAATCATAATTGGATTACGTAAATAGACAAAATTTGTAGTACATTAGACCGTATTGCTTAGTGTTTAGAATTCATTAGAGTGGTCCACTGTTATTGATAAGGACCAAGACATTATTGCTGCTGGAAGCTAATATTCTATTTTGACATTTTGTTTGAACGATAAGGGCACAAGTTGCTTGGAAACAAAACGTCACGCTAGACAGCTTTCAAATTAATCTTATATGCATATACACATATTGTACATACTCTTACACTTGCACACATATGTATTCGTACAGTGCTGTGAAGGGGTTATTAACACGAGAGAGTTTCAAGCCAATCTTCCGGAATCCGGAATAAAAAGGAAACAGGAAATATGAATTTTGAGTTTGTCCCACAAAACAATCTTTAGCAATTTGGCATTCCATTAAAGAAACTAGACTTTTTCAACAGTTCTTTTCGGCTTCGGTTTTTTTCTTTCTTTAAAGTTAACGTTCTTTTAGCCATTTTGCAGTGAAGAAACTCAGTAAAAATTATTACCTTGGGTCAACGAAAGCCAAAAAGCAGCAGTCGCCTTCACAAAAGAATGCTGACCAGAAAGAAAAAAGTCTAAAAGCAGACATGACTCTCGAACGGGGTAAAATTGGTAAGACCAAAAGTCAAGTCGAGAAGAAAATTGCAGCATTAACAAACAAGTTCAAGTTAATAAGTCAGCAAGTTTACTTAACTTACCGTTTACCATTTTGAGTGTAGCCAACACAAGGAAAAACAAAACAGAAAATATAATAACGAGAAAAAAAAACATACAAAAAAACGAAGAAAGAAAAAATCAGCTATAATTTACATTTCAACGCTTTTTGATACAACTTTCGCTTATATAAGCAAAAGATTGGCAACTCAAATTTGCTAGCTCTATGAGCGTATATAATGTTATTAACCATTTCAATTTGACACCCTTTTCCGTTCAACAACAACAAGAAAAGAACAACAACAATAGAACAGTTAACCAAGTGAATGCAAATGTGCAATGGTCGTGTGTGTTGTGTGTGTTTGAGGTTATGTTGAATTTTCTAACGGCTTAGTGCAACGAGCCGCTATTTTAAATGCACACGAGAACCCACAAAACTGAAAAACGTGCTTGGCAACAGCAACAGCAACAGCAATACAGTGTCTCAAGAGACGGTTGCTCAGCATATTTGAATAACTAGTTCGAGCCACGATACTTTCAATATGCTATAAAAGTAAGACAATATCTATGTGTATCTGTGAGTGACTCTATGCATGTCTATGTGTATGTTTGTGTGTGTGTATTGCTTAACTTTGACATTTCCAATAAGCGGAATAGAGTGGAGCGTTGCAATCTGCAAAAACAGGTTAAAATACAAAGCGAATGCCAAAAAAAATAAAGAAAAATAAAAAGAAAAATATAAAACTTGCGACGATGGCACCATTGCAAATTTTGTTAGTGGCACATTTCTATGAAAAAAGTTCAAGCATATGGCAAAAGCGCGCATAATTAAATTTGTCCACATACAAACACACACACAGATACACACAGGGATACACTATATGTATACATATAGTATCATCGTATTACAGTTAGAGAGACGACTCCCCCTCACTATTCATTGAGTCGAACCGTCCATTCATGCGAATTTTACACGCGCTGCGCAGTGCAGGATGCGCGTAGTGTTGTTGCCGTTGCCTTGCGGTTTTCTGCTCTCTTTTTGGCACTCTCATGCTCTTTGGACTCTCTTAAATCCGTTTGCATGTGGGCGGCCGGCAGTCGAGCAGCTGTTTAGTTTACTTTTGACGTCAATGTCAGGCAGGCAGGCAGGAGTTGAAGGCTCTATGTGAATTATTCATAGATTGAATTTACAATCTGTGGCCTGGGAAATGGGTGAACCAGGGGGTGGGAGAGGGAGGGTTATTTCTCCCTCTTCTCTTCTCCCCTTCTGTTGCGTGGGCGTACCATATTGTTTTGTTAATGAAGTGTTATACGATAAGTGTGACAGCAAGCGATGACAACAAGTTGTGCAACAGTTGGGGCTCATTACAGTTGGTAGCAGGGTATGCAACAAGTAAAGACAGTAACTTTAAGTAATGCTTTGGAAAGGAGTTTGGACCATAAGGTAGTTTCTAGTTCTAGATGAGAATAATATGAATAATGCAAAGGCTAACCGAAAAGGATCATGAAGCAAAGTTTTAAACTTATTTGACTACCAAACAGAAACATTTTCTTTAAAAAATCATCATCTTAACTAAAAGTCCCATCTTAATTACCAAACTAGCAAATTGGAAGAATCTTGTAAGCTCTACCTACAAATAAAGACATAATACAATTATAGCAAAAATATACCATTTTAAACTGGAAACTATATTACTTTGTTGTACACATTTTAAAATTTATTAGATCAACATATTGATAAGTTATATTATTTTATTTATATAATTAAAGCTTAGAAATAATCCTAAATTACAATATATTTTTATAGCCAGAGCAGCGAAGACCTTAAGGCTGATATTGATAAATATTTTGACAATACTATATATTAGGAAATCGCTCTATAATAGTTGATTGTTATTCTTTTCTATTAGCATCGATTGTTTACCAATTGTACCTTTAAGAGTCCAGCTTATCACATTATTACTTTCGCACAAGCACAATGTCAATGCCGTATAAGCACTATCAATTAAGTGACTCATCTGGAAATCAAGTCAATATTGATGATCCTATGTGAATCAGCAGTCAACAAACTAACAAAGCTCACTTGATCAATTAGTTTTGGCTTCGAATCGTATGCTGATTATGTATGTTTGTTGATCTACATAATTGTTGCTTCCGTTGTTGATGGCCACTTTGCTCTGTTTTTTTTACTATTAATTGTGTTTTTATTTAAGTTTTATTTCTTGATTTTGTTTTGTGAAAGGCGTCAAAGTCAACCACTTTTTAGCCACTTTAACACCTAAGCGTATAATAGAGCGCAACCACAAATGCCACAAAATGCGATTAGGACACACGCCAGCGCCTCCAATTGGATAGGTAGCTAAGGCAACTGGGTCTTTGGTCTATACGCGTGGGTTGTGCACAAAACCATTCGCAACTTTCACAACATTTCCGTTTTCTTGCAAATATTTTTACTCAATGTGAATGGCACTGCGAATTAGTTAACTGGCGGGTGGTTTTTACGTCTACGTCAACGTTCAGGGCAGCATCTTGTTGCTTGCGTACTTCTCTCTTTATTTTTTTTCTTCCCATACTGGCACAGTCCCTACCATATGTATGCTGGTGATAAGGTTAAGCCCGCATAGGACACACGCCCCCGCTATATCAGTATGGTTGTGTTTGTATTCGTGTTTGTGTGCCGGCTGCTATTATTATACCTATTCGGATATATTTATAACTCAAATACGGCGAAAGAAACACGTCATTTGGCTACTGTTGTGTTGCCAATCGGGTTTTGCCCGGCATTTAGGGTTGCATAGGGGTTGCAACACGGCGTATACGTAATGTGTAGTGACATCAACGAGGCCAATTAGTCGCTTTTGATCGAAACAATAATTTATTGATTTCTATCTCAGCTGATCTGAATTTCATTTATTACAATTCAAACTTTAATACAAATTTCATTTTATTTTAAATTTAATTTTAAAGCTGTTAGGAATTTAAAGCGTTTTCTATGACAAAATCAAGTTGAAATTTAAATAGTTATATAATCATAATTAGTATTAATAATTTATTTACTTCTATCTAAGCTGATCTGAATTTCATTTACTACAATGCAAACTTTAATACAAATATTATTTTATTTTAAATTTAATTGTAAAGCTTAAATGAAATTTCAAGTATTTTCTCTGCCAAAATGGAATAGTTATATAACTATAATTAGTATTAATTATGATCATTTAACAGAAATGTATCTATTTGTGATTTTTAACCGAGAATAGATTTCTTTTTAATTTGCAAAATTAATTTTCAACGGCATTTGAAAGGTAGACAACCGGGCAGGGTTGCCATTTAGCATTCTTCTCTTCGTCCACTTTCTTTTCAGGCCATTTTTACGTTAACCAATTACCATTTACCACGCTTTTCGGCTGCCTGGCAAAGGCCGAAAATAAAAACGCAAAACGTTATAAGAAACCAAAGCGCAAGCCAAAGCGTAGCAATTTTTCAAGTTAAAAAGCATTTTTGAATTGTGGGAGCACCTTTCACTTTACAGCGTTCATGATAATGATGACGATGGCGATGATAATGATAATGATGATGATGAAGAAGTAAAAGAAGAAGCAGAAAGGCAGTGGGACAGACAAGCATAAAATTGAAAAGATATAAAGAGCAACTAAAAATGCTGTGCACAACACAAAGAAAACCGATACATACACATGTACTTTAAGTGTGTGTTGTATACATAAGTACACATGTACAAACATACAAAACAAAAAAAAATACTCACACAGACACACACAACTGCATTTTTATAAATGTGAAAGGTTTTCGCTTGCTGCAACATTATTTAATCAATCCAATTTGTGGAGCGAGCGAAAAAAACATCGAAATATCTATAGACAAAATACCAACAAAAAACTTCAAAGTAAAGAAAGAAAAAAAACTATAACCAGTTTAATTATTTTTATGAAATTGTATTTTTTTGTGTGTATTTTTTCTTGATTTTTGTTTTTTTGCCTTTTGTCTTTTACACCCTTTTCTTACTGGGACTACGAAAATTTGAATAAAATTGTATAATGGAACGCAGGCGATATGCTAATGCCGTCGAGATATGTATGTAAAATAAATACCCTCGGGCGGCTCATTTGGTCTTGTATTTTGAATAGCTTTCGAACTAAAGTGCAGTCAAAGAAAATGTGGAAAAGTTCTCATCAAAAACTAAAAAGAAGTCGCTACACACACGTGACGTGAGCAACAACAGGTGCTCATTTGCATCGATAACGGGTTTGTGTCATCGATAGCTTAGCATAGGACAATCGATATGAACAATGATGATCTGATGATCATTAGATACTTAAGCTATTGCCTAAGCGCTTTTTTGTGTGGCTTAAGAGTCAGAGGCACTTGAGTGCAGGGGGCACTTGACTTGTCAGTCGCCCTTGGCATTTCACCAAAGCGGCTTTCATCGAACGTTAGACAAGAAAAAAAACACCTGAAACGTGCAACAATGAATGCTCAGCGATGCTCCACAAACTTTGATTTGTCAGCAACTATGGCCCCCAGTGCCGCCATGCTATGAACTACCAACAGTAAGCAGTCAGCAGTCAGCTGAGAAAGGGGGGGCAGGCAGAAGAGGCAGCTGTGGTAAGACAACAGCAAATGCCTGCGAGCGTTTTTTTTTGCTGTCTCTTCTTGGCTTTCTTTCATCATTGAGCTCCCCACAAAATCTCTTTCTTTCTCTCTGTGTGCCTCTCTCTCTGTATACCGATGACTTGATGAGTGTGTGTCTGTGTTTGTATGTGTTGTGTGTTTATGTTGCCCGTTTTGGTAACATTTTTCAAGAATTGCTAATTCTCAACAATTCCAAGGTTCGATGAACTCATCATAAACACACACACACACTCACAGAAGAGGCACGCACATACACTTGCACAGTTTATTTACGCTTCTCTGCTGCCGCAGCTACTTTGCCGATTCTTGGTCGCAACCAAGAGAGAGAGAGAGAGAGAGAGAGAGAGATGGCTAAAATATGGAGAAAGCACTTGTGCAGGGATATTCATACATATACATGTACACGCAAACGAGGGCGGATCATAAAAATAATTAAGTCCACGCCTGAAAATGGAACTACCGATAATAGCCTCATCAGAATTACAATAAACTATCGATGCATGTCGCATCACAATTTGAAATCAAAGTATCTCCGTTAAATGTCAACTGACAAAAAATTGCATATCACGTCTGATCTGAGGATCATTGCACATGGCGTGTACTTTTAAATCCACCCTCGCACATACCAAAGTATACATATATGTACATACAATGCACGCGTGCAAACGGTAATCAATGTTTAAGTTTATGTGCCGTGTACGAATAAATGGTAAGCTTGAAAGAAGACCCACACAGAAGCAGTCGAAGAGACTGGACAGACAGATAGACAGACATACAGTTGGACGAGCAACAGAGAGAATCGTACCTGCTGCGGCACGCAAGCCGGCTGACATACAGACACACACTCACATATACACACTCAGTTGTGGCCATGCCCGCGACGTTCCCTTTTCTTATGGCCAAAACTGGATTTCCATTTAAGTGTGGCTTAGAATGTGAACATTTTAAAGGCAAAAAATTATTTTACATACTAATGGGTTTTTAAAGCCAAGCGTAATTACATGCACTTTTTTATCATTCTACATTGTACATATGTAAGTGTGTATCTATGTACATATGCACAACTGTATAGATACACTCAAACAGAAAGTGTCGCATTTATATGGGTCAACAATTTATAGCCGCAGATTTGCTTACAGCAATTAAGTAAATTCAAGCAGTTTTTTGTTTTATTTAGCTAAGAACTGGCACAACTGAGATTACATCATCGGGCTTTCAAATAATATATTCATACGTACCAAATTCGCATTCTGGATATTTTGGTTATCATCACTGCAAACGAAGTAGAAGAAGAAGAAGCAAACTTGTTCCCGCCGAGCGGCAAACAACAAACAAACACACTTGTTGCAAATCGCATTTGTACTCATCCCCCAAGCTCATCATGCACATGGCTGTTATTCAAGGTTGTTGGCGACTAATCACGCTCACGACACCACTAAATGCGCTCGGTTTAAATATAATTTATTAATCTATTACACACTTTTGTTTTTCAATTAATGTTTTTTGCAAGCACTGCAAAAAATTGGCAAGCGTTGCGAATGAACTCGACACTTATTCCTTGACACATTTATCGATATTCCTACTCAGAAGGACAAATCGTTGTGAATCAAAATCATCGCCATTGTTCTGTTTCCTTCCCACATTTATCGATTGTTTTACCCAAAAGGACAAATCATCGTTACAACCAACAGTGGTTACAACTGTCGCAAGATGGCGGCTCCTTTGAATTAGTTGAAGCTATTTACATTAGATATATTCATATTCATATATGTAAGTGCCTTCGATAGGCAGCTCCCCACTTCAGTTCTTGTGACTTAAATAATGATAACTTGAAATTGCTTTTATTTTTATTTTTTTGTTTGAATCTATGAAAATTTCAAGGGTACGATAGAGTCGCTGTCGCCTTTGATAAGATTGACAAACAAATATATACTACATACCTCGCACCACATGCAAGGCTGTAGATCTTCTATAGGTATTTTTTCTTTTAAATAATATTGTTTATTTCATATTGTATGTGCTCTAGAATTGTTGTTGTTTTTTTGAGCTATCTGCATGGGTCGTGTATCTGTATCGCTGCGTTTTGGGTTTTACGTGTGCCAGCATTTCGTGCGATTTGCTTTTAAATTATTGTTAGTGTTTCTGTATTTTTTCCTATTCTTTTTTGCTTCTTTTTTTTTTTGTTTGCACAAATATATTTCCACTTTTGTTTCCAAGTTATATAAGCGTGCTATCGCTGTGCAACACAAGTGCGACTATATTTCGTTTGTACATTTACTAATTACTTTTTGCTATTGGTTTTTGTTCTATTTTTACAGACGGAATCCTTGAAAATAAGCAGCGATCATGATATGCACGATTGGTTTTATGATCGCGATGTCAAGGACCCAGCCGTAATACTCCACGACAAGCTCATCTCCGACGCGCTGCTTAACGGCACCGGTCCAATTAAAACGGAGCATTCCTATAGTCTCAACAGCGATGGTGATTCTCTGCCCGATTCACCAAAAAGCCTGCAGGCCAAGATCGATGGTAGGTATTGCTATTACTATGTTATCGATATATTGATATTTGTCGAAAGAATACTGGTTGGTTTTGAAATGCTATCGATTAATTTCGGCTAACCGTTACGTTAAGGTTTTCTTAAGTTTGCGCTGTTTAAAGCCAAGACAAATACAGTTGCCAGTTGGTGGCTCCATTGTAAATTTAGGCCATGTACATAGTGAACAACAACATGAAAAAACAGTTGAACAGTTTCTGTGTTTTATTTTTTTTACTGTCGCGGTAGCATTTAGCAATTTAACGCAGTACTCGTGCATGAAGTTTTGTACTTTGACGCGATATCAGTTATTGTTATTGTTATTGTTGTGGGTGATATTCCCCTATATACATGTTTAAGTATGTATAAATTTGTATCTATACATATGTATATATAATTGCTGGTACCTAGACTGGCCTGTTTCTTTCATATTATTTGTAATTTTATGGAAACGGTACAACAATTGTGTAAATAAAATTAATATTTGTGAAAATAGAGATCTCAGAGAGGGAGCAATGAGAACGTGGCTGAAACAACAGAACATTCATATGTACATTGTACAGAAAATCATGTGCAAACACAAGTGCCTTGGCACGAGTTTCTGCTGACGCGCGCCAACAGCAAATGATCCAATGTTTGGGCCTGTTTGTATAGTTACAGAAGAAAGAATATCAAATTGTTGTATAATATTTGAGTTAAATAACTCAGCTTGAGACTATAAAAAAAATTGGAAACAAAAGTAGGTTAGACTATACAAAATATTTGCTCACATATTGTGGCTCAGACCTAAGACGTAAACAAGAATTTAACCATAACGTCAACGTCTTATCAACAATATCAAGGGTTCAAAAATGTTCAATATGTACAGTCGAGTCTGGATATAGTAAACCAATTTTTGCAAAGCCTATTCACATATTTCAACCTAAATTTCATCATATCCACACTCAACTGTTCTCTCATAGCCTCAAATCAAATCATACCGTTAATTGTCGGTATTTGTTTGTTGTTATTTGCTGATCGCGTTACAATGTTTGCATTCTCCACTTTTACAGATATGGATGACGAGTGCTACTCAGGTAGTGGACGCATCACCATCGATCCAAAATGCCTCACATTACACCCGCCCACAAGAAATAGCCGCAGCAGCGCCATGCTGAGCATGAGCAGCAACAGCATCAATCCCGCATTACACACAGCCATCACGGAGTTAGCTCCTGCGACGACAGTCCTCTCACGTAGCCATGGCGATGTGCATCAACACCAGAATTGCAACATTGGCAGCAATAATGGCAACAGCAGCAGCATGAATGTGACATTGGATCATTTTCAGCAACCTCAGCATTTGTCGGAAATGTACGACGATAATGATTGCAGCTCATCGGTTTCATCGGCCAGAGAGGGTAGCATATCGCCGGATATCTGCTCGGACATTGAGATCGATGAGGCGGTCATTAAGGATGAGCCCATGTCGCCCGACTCTAGCTGCCCCGCCAGTCCAAACTCACAGAACAGCAGCGCTCATCAGCTGAGCCTCAATCTAGCTAATTTACAAACAGAATTGCTCTTTGACCAAAAGGTAAGAACTACATCGTTGATCCCCTGTAACTCTTATACTAAACATCTTATTTTTTTGGTAAAATAAACAGCACGGAGGCCTTTTGCTTACCGCGAGCAGCAACAACCTCTTGAAATCCCAGCAGCAGCAGCTATTACTTGGCCAAAACAGCCAAAGCCTTATGCTGCCCAAGATTGCCATCAAGAGTGAGAAACAAAATGCGGCCAGCAACAGTTCGGGTAAATCGCATGCCTATGGCATACCGTTAACGCCGCCCTCTTCTCTGCCCAGCGATGATTCCGAAGGTAACTTGTCACCGGAACATTTGTATGCGCCATTGTCGCCCAACGCTTCCGTTTCTATATCCGCCGTTACCAATGCAGCCGCCAATGGTGATTCAGTTAACAATGGGAGCGCGCGACGCGCTGCTGCTGCTGCCATAACACGTGCTGCAAGTAGCAATGGGGCCTCGAATACAGCAACATCGACGAGGCAGCCCATACATACTCCGCTGATCAGCTCGCAGCCGGTAAGTAATGTTTAGTAACTAAAGAAATCAGTTAAACTAACATTAATATCATATTTAATTTTCGAATTATAGAAAGGCTCAACGGGCACCCTGCTTTTGACAGAGGAAGAGAAACGCACACTTCTGGCCGAGGGTTATCCCATACCACAGAAGTTGCCACTGACCAAAGCCGAAGAAAAGTCACTAAAGAAAATACGACGCAAAATTAAAAATAAGGTATACAATATAAGAATTTTAAAAAAGTTCATATCTAATTCGATTTTGTATCTGATAGATCTCCGCTCAGGAAAGTCGTCGCAAAAAGAAAGAGTATATGGATCAATTGGAGCGGCGCGTTGAAATTTTGGTTACTGAGAATCATGATTATAAGAAACGCCTCGAGTCACTGGAGGAGACCAATGCCAATCTACTTAGTCAACTGCACAAATTGCAGGCCTTAGTTAGCAAGCACAATGTGAAAAAGTCCTAAACCTGAACTAGGCCCAGTGGCCAAGTGGTTCAAGTTTGCCTGCCTGCCCGAGAGATATTTTTTATTTTTGTTGTACAAGCACATACACACAAAACACAAACACACATACATAGGCGAGTGTTGAGTGAAAGTTTTCTAAGAATTTATCAGTTTATAAACAAATTGTCTTGATTAACGAAGCAATTTTATAATTTGGCTTTTGATTAGCACAAATCAGTAAACATTCCCCCAAATTCCCCTGCCACCTTTCTCTTAAGATTTAGTAGCCCATATGCGCATAACTGAAACCATATATAAATATATTTGTATATGGTATATATAATAAATATATCTATATCTAGCTACTTATAGTTCGTATCTTATATTCTTAGTCATGCATTCCTGTTATATAACCTGATATAGAGTAGGCAAAGATCAGCAACCAACAAGCTCAAAAGAACCCCACTTAATCAGCGTCTGAAGAGAAGCTACGTAATAATATTGTTAAAAGAAAGAAAGATAAGAAACAAAAACATGGAAAAAAAAAACGGAAAAAACGAAAAAAATATTTAAAATCACACACCAAAAACGCATATGGCATGCTAAGATGTGAGCTCTAAGAAAACATCAATTTGATTTAAGAGCAACGACATGTACATTATGTTTTAATAATGCTTGATTGTACGAACTACTTTCAAAGCTGTTTCCCAAATTCGAAACAGTTTTTTAAATTGTTTGGCATGACTCTTGTTCCTTTATACGATATTTCTCAAAAACAAATGAATAACAAAAATAATCGAAAAACAATTCCATATATATTTACATATATGTTTGAATTATGATTATGTACTAAATATATTTACATCAGTACATTGGTACATAGTTATATGTATGTCTTTGTATGTAAAACGAACTATGTCTATATGCAGCATTTAAGTTTTTTTGTTTACCAGCAGCAATTGAATTTTAAGCTATACAATAAAAAAAAATATACAAGATGCTTTGTTGCCTGGACGAATTAAACAATTTCCGAGCCAATAATAAATTGAAAATATTGTTTGTTAAGTTTTATATTTTAAGTGCAGCTTCAGCAAAACATTAAGGAAATAACTACGATATAATTTACTTTGCAGCAAAGATTTTGTTTTTATTATTACAATTTACTGTATGTATGTACATCGTAGTGCAATTTTTTGGCATAACCATTCTTGTTTTCCAAAGTCTTTTATATTAAATATATATTATAATTATGAGTCATTTTAGTATAAATTAGTTGAATTTACGAAACATAAAAATTACTTAAACAAAATTGTAATCATAAATTGATTTCCTGTCAAATCATATATCTAAATAACTATATAATTGCTGTAGCTATTTTTTATTGTATATAAATCATGCGGACGAAGTTGTGCAATTGTTAGTAAAATTTTATATACAAATTCTATAGAAAATTACAACAAAATCGAGTTGACTTGAATTTGAAAACCACATTTGTGCAATGGAAATTTTTATTCAAATGCGTTAAAACAAATTGAGAAAATGCATTACAAATATATTTATACAAATATATACATATATATATCTATATATATTGTGTATAATATGACTATACATTATTTTTTGGCTACAACCTTTTTAACGCATAAAAATGAGAAAATATTTAAAAAAAATTGTAAATCATTTAATTGGTTGCTGTAATTGGGCAAAGTAAAAGTGCAATTCCAAATAAAATTGATACAACCATAACGACGACAAAAAAACATATGGTTTTTATTATAATGTTGGGGAGTAAATACGGAAATGGGGCTTTAAATATGTTTCTTGCTTGCATTTCAGTAACATTTACAGAATATTATTACCAAAAAGCATAATCCGAAATAAGTTTATTTGGCAATGCAAGCTATTAATTTAATTACTTTTTTAAATTTGTTTATTAATTTAAATTTATTTAAATTTTTGTTTTTAATTTAAATTTAAATTGCGCGCGCAGTCGCTAGTAAGGAGCAACTGGCGTTTTCGAAAAATATTTATATATCGATATATCGCAGATTTTAATGTCATCTATCGATACAAGTTGAACAGTGTTGAAAAACAGTAATCAAAAGAGTAAAAATAATCACAGAAACAAAGTCGACGCCAAAGGCAGAAGAAATAATATCTGAATTTTCGTAAAATTTCAACGTAAATCCAAAAAAAATGGGGAAAAAGAATAGTGAGTACAAATAGAAGACAATGTTCAAGAATTTAACAAGTTTTACATTGGAAATGTAATTAAAATTTTAGAGTTTAAGAATGATGGAAAGGAGGATGCAGCGCCAGCCCCACAGCAGCAGCAACAACAACAACAACAGGGTGAGTGCAATAATGATGAAATTCTTCGTGCATACGTGTATGTACTTTTATATATGTATGCATATATGTATATTTACTGTCTCTATGTGAGGCTTGGTTTATCAAAGACCTGTGTAATGCTTAAACACATACACATACACATTCCAGGGAGTTCTTCTAGTTTTTCTTTGTAGGGGAAGCACACAATTCGCATTTGTCCAGAGGCCAGTGCGGTGCTTAAGACACTTACCTGCATATGTATACATGTACATATGTATGTATGGAAGTTCCAGTGTGTTCTTCAAGTTATCATTTGAAGGGAAAGCACACAATTCGCACTTGTTAAATTTCAGCAAGTTGTTAATAATATGTTTATTGCCAATATTTTTTATTGCCTTCAACTGCTGTTCATATTGACGAAAACAACTTCCAAATATATATTTATTTAGCGGCTATTGGAACCGCAACCGATCCGTTGGCTTCGGTTGCCCATTTTCCTAACAGTCCACAATACAAAAGAAGAAGAGAGTGATATGTCAGCTGTAATTTTGATTTTAGCAGCTCAATTTATTTTATTTCATAATGAAATTGAGTTATTCGTTTGATACATTCGTCCTATATCCCACATCAAGTCCCATATTAATAAATGTCACTGTTGGGCATACCTAAATGCCTATTTTTTAAATATTAAGCTCCACGGGCAGCCCCTCCACTCAGCCAGGCAGCATCCACAAGCGGTGCAGTCCAGCAACAAGGAGATCGGCAACAAGCTGGAGAACTACGTCCTAAAGGTCAACAACAAGGTGGTTGGCAACAAGGTGGACAACAACGTTCACAAGGTGGACAACAACGCCCACAAGGCCAACAACAAGGTGGTTGGCAACAAGGTGGACAACAACGTCCACAAGGCCAACAACAAGGGGGTTGGCAACAAGGTGGACAACAACGTTCACAAGGCCAACAACAAGATGGACAACAACGTCCACAAGGCCAACAACAAGGTGGACAACAACGTTCACAAGGTCAACAACAAAGTGGACAACAACGTCCACAAGGCCAACAACAAGGGGGTTGGCAACAAGGTGGACAACAGCGTTCACAAGGCCAACAACAAGATGGACAACAACGTCCACAAGGCCAACAACAAGGTGGACAACAACGTTCACAAGGTCAACAACAAAGTGGACAACAACGTCCACAAGGCCAACAACAAGGGGGTTGGCAACAAGGTGGACAACAGCGTTCACAAGGCCAACAACAAGATGGACAACAACGTCCACAAGGCCAACAACAAGGTGGACACCAACAGGGCGGTTATCAGCAGCGTGGAGCACAACAGGGCGGTTATCAGCAGCGTGGAGCACAACAGGGGGGTTATCAGCAGCGTGGAGCACAACAGGGCGGTTATCAGCAGCGTGGGCCACCAGGAGGAGGTGCTACCCCACTACCACCACAAACAGGCAGCATTCCACGTGGCACATTGGGAACAGCTGGTATATGTGGCGTCAATTACTTGGATGTTGATATGTCGAAAATGCCCGATATTGCATATCACTTTGACGTGACCATAACTCCCGAACGTCCTAAAAAGTTTTATAGAAACGCCTTTGAAGTGTTTAGAGCTAAACATTTAAATAACGCAATTGCCGCTTTCGATGGACGTAAATCTTGCTATACTGTAGACAAGATACCCAACGCCAGTGGTGAAGTGGAGGCAAGTTTTTTGCAGCTTACACATTATATATTTGCCTTACAATTCACATTATTTTCTTATAGGTTGTCGATCGTCATGGTCGTACCGTTCGCTACACTATTACGGTCAAAGAGACGGATAATTCGATTGTGGAGCTCACTTCATTGCTTAAGTAAGTGTGACCAAAAACAATATTCCTTTTATACTTATGTATAATGTAATCTGCAGCTATATGAAGGATAAAATCTATGATAAGCCTATGCGTGCACTACAATGTTTAGAGGTAGTACTTGCTTCGGCCTGCAATATGCGTTCCATACGCGCTGGTCGCTCCTTCTTTAAAACCTCTGATAATGGACAGCGTGTCGATCTGGGTGATGGCTATGAGGCATTGGTCGGTCTCTATCAAAGTTTTGTGCTGGGCGATAAGCCTTTTGTAAATGTGGACGTTTCCCACAAATCATTTCCAATTGCAATGCCAGTGACTGAGTATATTGAAAAATTTGGACGTGTTGATTTACATAGAGGTATCTCGGACTCGTGGCGCCTAATTTCTTTTTTTAAGGGAATCAATATCATCTACGAGCCACCAAAAAGTTTTGCAGCGGCACCTCGTGTCTACAGGGTCAATGGATTTTCGATCGATCCGGCAAAATCCCAGAAATTTGTGCTAGATAATAAAACGATGACAATTGTGGAATACTTTAATTCACGGGGTTACAAATTGATGTATCCCAACCTCCCATGTCTGCATGTCGGGCCACCAGCCAAGAACATTTACTTGCCCATGGAACTGTGTCGCATTGAGGAAGGACAAGCATTGAACGTAAGTAAGATCAGGGATAAATGACTATTAGATAGTACTATTAATAATGCACACAGACCCTTAATAATATCAACGAACCTCTTATCTTCAACACAGCGCAAGGACGGCACAAACCAGGTCTCGGCAATGATCAAGTTTGCGGCCACATCGACCACTGAGCGCAAAAATAAGATAATAAATTTATTGAAATACTTCAATCACAATGCCGATCCGACCGTTAGCCGATTTGGTATACACATTGCTGGAGATTTTATAACGGTCCACACACGTTGCCTCCCACCACCAAAGTTGGAATACAGTAACAGCAATTTTAAGGGGCCTATGAATGGGTCATGGTACATGGACAGATGTCAATTTTTGAAGGTCGATAAAAAGGCTCACAAATGGGCAATCTTAAATTGTGAAAGCACACGCATCAATTACGGTAAACTTCAGGAGATGGCAGATATGGTAAGTGTGCCAAGTATCATAATTTATCGATAATCAACTAATATATATAATTATCAGTTTTCAAGACAAGCTAAAAGCCTCAACGTGTGTCTTGAGGCAAATGCGGATATACGCAATTACAGGGACGAACGAAATTTGGATGAACAGTTCAAAAATCTAAAGTCCGAGAAATTCGATTTGGTATTTGTCATCATACCGACACGTGGACCCACATACGAAGTTATTAAACAGAAGGCTGAACTTCAATATGGCATACTGACACAATGCATTAAACAATTCAGTGTCGAACGTCGTCTAAATCCACAATTAGTGGATAACGTTCTATTAAAGGTCAACTCAAAGCTGAACGGTATCAATCACAAGATTAAGGATGATCCGCGTATTATGCTTCCGAATGTTATGTTTTTGGGTGCTGATGTCGCACATCCATCACCCGATCAACGTGAAATTCCTAGTGTTGTCGGCGTAGCCGCATCCCATGATCCCTATGGAGCTTCATACAACATGCAGTACAGGCTACAATGCGGTGGTGGTGGCGGTGCTCGGGAAGAAATTGAGGATATGGAAGGCATCGTGACCGAACATTTGCGTGTCTATCATCAATACCATAAGCGCTATCCGGAGCATATTGTTTATTATCGTGATGGTGTCAGCGATGGACAATTTATGAAAATCAAAAATCTGGAATTGAAGGGCATTTACGCGGCATGCGCCAAAGTGAGACCGTATAAATCATATAGTAAATCAAAAATGCATTTAAATAATTATTCATTTACAGCTGAGCATTAATCCCAAAATGTGCTGTGTGATTGTTGTGAAGCGTCATCACACACGCTTCTTTCCAACGGCCCCACCACATCCAAGAAATAAATTCAACAATGTGGACCCAGGCACAGTTGTCGATCGTACCATTGTGCATCCAAATGAGATGCAATTCTTTATGGTTAGCCATCAGTCCATTCAGGGCACTGCCAAGCCCACACGCTACAATGTTATTGAGAATACAGGAAAATTGGATATTGATCTATTGCAACAATTGACTTATAATTTGTGCCACATGTTCCCACGTTGCAATCGCTCCGTATCATATCCGGCACCAGCCTATTTGGCTCATTTGGCTGCAGCTCGCGGCCGTGTCTACATCTCCGGGTTAGTAACATATCAATTCTAATAAGGTGTAGGCCCAGCAAAGTGATTTCTGATTTTCTTTTTTATTTACAGCGTTCGACTCACGCGCTCGCCACAGGAGGAGTACAAACGTCGTTTGATAAATCCGGAGTTTATGAAAATTAATCCCATGTATTTTGTTTAGAGTTGTGACACTATCACTACTGTAAAGTGCACTTCTCACTTTTCTATTATCATATAATCATAATACTTTTTAAAATCTTTAACAATGCAGTCGAAATTTCCCAAATTGTATCACCTTTAAAAAGGCATATAAAAACTGAAATCTAAACTTTAGATTGAAGCTGCGATTCATTTGAAATTGAATTTGGGAAATTTCGACTTATAATATTCCAAATACCGCAATGTCAACTGCTCGCTCTACAAGTCGATAAATGAAACTAAACGGCTTGATATAATTAATTATTTTCATTGGATTTTGTTTTATTTTATCACATTTTTTAAACTATTAATATAATACAATTATTATGCGCAATCCTAGTTGGTTTTAGGTACGGCTTTTACTTGAGATTTCAAATGAAAACAGTTAAACTCTTTGAAAGTCTGTACATTAACTTGATGTAGAACCAACTAAGATTTGTTCAGTTGTTTTCATAATGTTTAAAAGAACTTATATATGCGGGAATTTAATGTTAATTGCACAACGCAAAAATAAAGCAACTGCTTTGGTTGACAACATATCATTGTATCTTTTAATTGCTTACATAGCATCGAAATGGAATCTATGTGACTCTTGTAAACGCTCCTGTCTATCCTCTCGTTTCTCTTTAATGTAGAGCACCAGAATGATCATCACAATTACAAGACAAGTGCCACCCAAGGCTACGACACTCATTAGGATCAGTTTGCTTGGCGTTACAAAGAGCAACGCCTTCCAGTGTTGCGGTTGATCAAGTGGCTTTGGGACCACTATGATCTGCGAGTTGGGTATGAGCTGTGTCCAGTAATGTGTTTTATTATATAGTCCCACAACCAATTTATCCACAAAATTGGGTGTGCGACCCAATCCAAAGCATGTGTAGGGCAATTGAAGTGCAAAATATGATGATTGCGGTAACTGGACACTGCTGCCACTTTGCTGATCACCATCCTGTGTAGTTGTGCTATAAGTTATCATCGGACCAGGCAGATTGCTGCCATACGTAAGCTTCTTTCGACCCAGTGGTGTACGTGGTGTAGGATTCTGTTTATTAACCAGACCAGTTAAAACAATCACCTTGACGAAATTGGCATCATAGTCGAGTGTGTTGCGAAAGGCAAGCGGTCGATAATCGCCATTCTGTTGCTTTTCGATCAGAATAACATCAAGGACACCATCCTGGTAAAAGTCATAGAAGGCGCCTGCAACTGTATTATTGCCCATGGGTGCCAAGGCACTCCAGCGTACCTCAAAGGTGCGTTTAAAATTCTTACTGCACGTCTTGCAGGGTACATTCTCCAATAGAAACGTTTGCATCACGGGCTTTGCCACACTCAACGGCTGCAATGTGACCAGCAAATCTGGATAACCATCCAAATTAAAGTCTCCACTCCGTGCAGTGATGGTCTTTAAGTAAACATCATTCGGAATAGGGGGCACAAATCCCCAAAGAATACCCTGCGGATCCTTAAAATTAACATGTACATCGTTGAAATCGTTACCGTCGTACACAAGTATCGTTGAATTTCGGCAATTTTCCTGTACGCAAAATGGCAAAACAATATTCTGCATTCCACGCAACTCAAAGTCCATGAAAACGGCCTGACCAACTGCATAGTCTTTGATTCCGATCAACTGAATCTGGATTGCCTGCTGGTAGCTGAAATTCTCTTCTCCATCGCGCTCATTGACACCATACCAGATTTCGTAGGCATTATGAGTTTGCAAGAACAGATCAGCCAAATAGTCGCCATTGAAATCCAAATACGCATTCGCATTGGGAATGCTGAGGGTCTGAGTAGTGCCCCCAGTGGGCATCGCCTGATGCACTAGTTTTGGAGGCTCGCGCTTGCTATTAAATACCCAGAAACATCGCGTCTGATTTGTATCTAGGCCATATAAGTCAATGATCATGTCCCGATTAAAATCGAGAGCCATTAGTTCGCCAAATGTCTGAATGATTGGTTTGTCAGCACAATTCAATTTCGTGGTGTTCCCCCAATTAATGTAAACGTCATAGATGCCCTTGCCATTCTCCACATTCACCAGTACATCCATCAGTGCATCGCCATCAAAATCTCCAGGTATTACACTCCCAATAATCCTATCATTATAGTAGCAAATGGGTCCAAGACGCAGTAGGGGTTCCGTATCAGCACCTATTCATTAAACAAATCATATTAAACACTTTAAATTTAATATTTATTTATAAGGCGTCAAGAACTGAAAAACTCAAATATCAAATGACCCAACATTCGTTGCAAGGATTACGGAAAATATATTTCAAAGATTTACGGGCAAAGCTAACATTTAAAATTAGCAATTAATACTATGTATCCAAGCATATTACGTCGCCTAAACAGACAGACGGTTGAAATTACAAGAGTGATGTTGACATAGTCTTAAGGGTGTTCTATAGGTATTTAACTTTTACCAAATTCCTTTGCTTACTTTATGAATACAGGATATAGATAGTCAGTATATTTGTACAGATGTACCTACCAAAAAGTATCTGAAGCGTTTTCCTTTTATCACGAATGACGAATATGTCTGTAAGTTCATCGGAATTAAAGTCGCCAAATGCTGCCACAACACCTTCTTTAATTTCACCAAATACAATGCTTGTAATATCGCTGCCGTGGACAACGACTGCACAAAGGGCCACAAGCAGCAGCCTAAAGGAATGCATTTTGATTGGGCTTATGCGTGCTTTTTACACTAATTGTTTTTCGTCTGCTTTGTTTTCTTATTATTGACTATTGTTGTTGCTGCACTGAAAATCAATACTGAGTCAGATGTAAGTTATCGATATCAATGTGGCGCTGCCCCATTGAGGTTCTGCCATCTCGTTGCGAGTAATCGATATCTAAGGCATCTCTGAGTTTCGTTTGTCGAAACAACAGCACAGAGAAAACTTTGATAATATTTAGTAAATAATAACAAATATAATACAATAAATAAACCATGGTAAGTGTAGACATTTTGTAATAACGAGAGTATTACGACTTGCATTGATTAAGAATTAAAATGCAGTGGTTTGAGTGTTTGTTTTGCTTGCTGTGATGGTGCTGCTTCTTTCTGCACACACAAGCGCCAGCGCACGCACAAATTGTTGTTGTAGTTGGTGTATTTATGCAATTCGTAGTTACTTTAACTGTGTGTTTGTACTGGTCACTTTCATTAATCATGTCTATTTTTGCAGAACAAACTAAAGTCAAGCCAACACCGTGACAAGGTGAAAAAATTCATTTCGTTAACACAAACTGGCGAACAGACGGCCATTTTTTGTCTGCAACAGAATGATTGGAAAATGGATTTGGCCAGCGATAACTATTTTCAGAATCCCGAGTACTATTATCGGGAGCTAGATCGCAAGCGTATCGAGCAGTTGTTTATGCGTTATCGGGATCCAAGTGATGCCCAAAAGATCAGTTCTCAAGGAGTGATACGATTTCTAGAGGATTTGGAGCTCAGCCCAGACTCTAAACTGGTGCTCATAATTGCCTGGAAGTTTCACGCAGAAGTTCAGTGCGAATTCTCTCGCGATGAATTTATCAATGGCATGTGTGACCTAGGCACCGATAGTATTGAGAAGCTCAAGTCGAAGTTGCCATTGTTGGAACAGGAATTAAATGATGCGGGCAAATTTAAGGATTTCTATCACTTTACTTTTAACTATGCGAAGGACCCAGGTCAAAAGGGTATTGATTTGGATATGGCAATTGCATACTGGTGCATAGTGCTCAGTGATCGTTTTAAATTCTTGGACATTTGGTGTAAATTCCTCGAGGAGAAGCATAAGCGAGCCATTTCTAGGGACACTTGGAACCTGCTCCTCGACTTTGCCACCAACATTGATGATCGCATGAGCAACTATGATTCAGAGGGAGCTTGGCCAGTGCTTATTGATGATTTTGTCGAATGGTGCCAAGAAAATAATCATCTTGCCACAGATTCTCAGCAGCACACGCAACAACAGCAGCAGCAATCATCGTCCCAGAAGAACATATCCAGCGCTTACCAGACCTCGCATAGTACAAATATGAATTATGGCTAACGATAGTTGCTTTATATATACATATATTCTCATTAATGATAAATTTTTGCTTTTTATTCAGATTATTTTAAATAATGATGAAAATAAGCAATGCGAATTAATTTACATTTCTCTATAACAAAAAGAAAAACGTAATAAAAAAAAATTAGTAAATGTAAAAACACAATAACAGTTTAAGTATGTGATAAATATTTGTTTAATGGTTTTTCTGCAATTTTAAATGTCGATGCTATTGATACTGTCGGGTATCGGCGATACTATCGAAAATATGCATGCCAGTGAGAACCGGCCATAAAAAGTTTATTTGTTGTCAACAGCTGTGCAATTTTGGGGTGACCAGAGAATCTCTGGCTGAGATACAAAAATCCATTAAAATACTGAAAAATTTATTACCAAAAATACTGTCCAATATTTCAGTATTCTATCAAATTTTTCCTGTCTCTGGTCACCCTTAAACTGGTCTCAATTTGTGATTATTACAACGATTTTTCGTCGCTCTGGTTGCTTATTAAAATCTTTATTTAATAAATAGTTTTCTATTGCTGTCCGTGCGGTGCACGTAAGTGTGCGAAACCGTCATACTTGCTACATATATCATGTAATGTGAAAAATATACAAAGTGCATGTAAAGTGTGTAACAATCAATTGTTGCCCCACACCCTCTGTGCAAGTGTGAGTGTGAACAAGAGTGCGTGTCTGTGAATGTGTGTGCGTGTGCGTACAAGGCAGCCAGTGGGCGGCCCATAAGGAGACCACCGACCAGTACAAATACACACACAACTACACGCTCCCCAGTGGTGGGAGCACAACAATAAGGATGTATTCCCCTGTTTTTGAGGTGTGGAATGTGGAACTGTAGCCGCTGAATGACAAATGTATGTGTCACTGTTGTTGTTGTTGGGGCCCGTGAACGCAATTAACTCTACTTTTATTATATTGTGCGTCAAATCCTTTAAAGAAGCCCCCAACTGCCACCCCTTGGTAAAGTGAAATTAAATAAAACAAAAACAAATTCAATTATCGTACGAGCAAAATTTAAACAAATGCAGTGGGAGGCACATTCACACACGCAGAGAGAAAGAGAAAGAGAAAGAGAGATAGAGACACAGTTTTTTTTTTATATATGTGTAAATAAGTGCCACTAAACATACATAAATAAAATAAAAACAAACTCAACACTTAACTGATAACCGCAGACCAGTCGTCGACATCGTGACTACGACAACTACCGATCCACAACAACAACACACAGTCATTGAACGTTCTACGCACCCTTCTAAATACCCTGCAATTAATCCCCTTGTTATTATCCCCAACAAGGGTGGACAAAGGGGGCAGTTATAGCCAACAGTGGCGCCCTCTGTCTTAATCACAGTATTTATCATATACATATGTACATGCATACATACATACGTATATAAATTATATTATATTTTCACATGCGTCATTAAATTAAATTCGAATGAATTTCCTTATAATACTTAAATATTATGTATGCATGTATGTAAATACAGTTGGTCAAGTAATAAAATATAAATTTCCTCGACTTTTTGTTTCGTTTTATTAAATTTGTTTATTTTTCTTACAGCAAGTTAAGAAAAAGAAATGGAGAAATCTAATGAGTTTAACAACTTTTATAATAAAAAACAAGTATGTGGATATTATACTTTTTTAAAAGATTTATTTGACTAACTGTATATGTGTTTTGTAGGCATTTCCACAAGTAAATGTTGTCCAATCTTTTTTTTTCTCTACAAAATATAGAAACCTGAATGTACGAATAATTGTTGGGCTGTCTGTAGATTCAGTAGGACAACATACAATCAGTCCAATATTTAGTCGGGTCTCACAGTTTTAAAATTTAAACGGGCAACCGATATTTTCAAGTACACAAGGAGCATAGCATAAAAACCAAGAAGAAAAAATAGAGAACAAAAATCAACCGTGTTCCTATTCTGATATTTTAGTTGTCTCATATTATTCCTAATTTTTTAAATATGTATTTAAATTCCTTAACCAAGTTTATTTTTTTTTTTTTTTTTTATGGAGTCAACTTTACTTTCTGTATGTGAAAAGAAATACTTAAAATTTTTCGAGGCTGATAGGCTTAATTTTTATAAATTTATAGTGCAAAGTCTCTACTAGCTGAGATATGTAGTTCGGAGAGTGCCCAGATTAACTATCAAATTGGATAAATTGTACGTAATAAAATAAAACAACAAATTTGCGACAGCATTTATATTAATTTTACCTTGTACATGTTAATTTTTCAAGTCAATAAAGTTAAAAATAGCTGCCGTGCGAACACTTTATTGGCATACTGTATATTTTCGTGATCACTCTTTCCGTAGCTGAACTATTATTTTATATGTACAATATGTATGTATTTACATATGTACATATATTGAATTTTCCATTGACGTGTGTGAAAATGAAAATTCAACAGAGAAAAAGATAAATTATTTCAAATTTGTTGTGTGTTGTGTGCCTGTGTGTGTGTGTAAGTGTGTTTATCAAATCAATTGCCAGTGTCTGGGGTGCTTGGAGCGACATTGTTAGCTATATGCTAATTATTCTTATTTTTGATCATTTACAGCAGCAACAGCAAGAGCAAGAGCAGCAGCAGTAGCAGCAATCATCACCATGCCAAGCCGCAATAACAGCAATAATAATAATCAAATTAACAGCAACAACAGCAGCAGCATCAACAACATGAAAATCTGTTAAGTGTCCAGTAAAATTCAGACAAGATCATGAGTCGTCAGGAGACGTTAGCTTCAACGTCAACGACAACGACAACGACAGCGTCGCCATCGTCGTCAATGTCAGGAGCGACAACAACAGCAACAACAACGAGCACAACATGCAGCAAAATCTCGACATCAACACCACAAAAACGCGATGAATTAACCCAGGAGGTGGATCAGGAGTTCATCAATCGCAGCATTGCAAGCGAAATTGAAATTGATGGCAGCGATGCCAGCGCCATTTGTGACCTGACCATCAATACCAGCAGCAGCGGAGCCAGTCCCGTTTCCAAGCGTCAGTTGAACTCAGCGAATCTATCACGGATACGTCCACAGTCCAGTTACTCGGCACGTGTGCTCATCTTTGATGATTCCGCTGATCAGGAGGCAGCCGCTGTAGCTGCTGCTGCAGCTTTAACAGCGGCAACAACATCCGTGTGTTCCTCAAATGCTGGTGGCACTGATGTCAGCAGCAGCAGCGGCGTTGAATTGTTGCCCGCATCGCCAGCTAAACTTTGTATTGATAATAGCAACAATGGATCTTCGTTAATGCGCAATCTCAATTTAACCAAGAGCTCATCCGGCGGTCTATCCGGCAGCTCGAGTTCTCTACACTCACGTGGCTACACGGCATTGTTGCGCAAGATCTCCTATCAACAGCACACAAACTCTTTGCGCGCTGTGAGTAGCGGTAAGTTGACCAAAAAAGAAAGTTTGATGATTAGAATTACAAATAAATACTCTCTGTTATAATAACCTGAAAAGAATCCCAAAATCCATATCTTATTAATATATTTTCTTTTCCATACAACAGAAGCATCAAATTTACTACGAATGCGTCACTCTTCGCTGGGCAAGTCGGCTCCATGTTTGACTGGCAATTACTTTCGTCATGAACTGGGCAATGCACCAGCTCCTCAAATGCCAGCTCCTGGGCCATCGGTGAATTCGCCTGGCCTTAATATCTCTCGTTCGGGCAGTGGCATTGCTCTGTCCAAGCATCATCATTTACATGGTGTGGTTATGCGTAGCTCGGCATCGGGCAGTGGTGCTGGTGGCTCCAGTGGTGTGGCCCACCATCGCCTGAGTTTGGTTACCAATGCGGCAGCTGTTGTTGTTGGTTCACGTGCACATTCACCCTATACGGCCAGTCCAGCGGACAGTCCACGTCTCAACTCGCCAATGCCCTTTGCATTTGCTCCTATTAAACGCATCGCTTCATGTCGTGGCGTTGTTGACGGCAGACGCTGGTCTGTGGCATCGTTGCCTTCGTCAGGCTATGGCACCACACCAGGCAGCTCTAATCTATCGGTAAGCAGCTTAATCCCACCAAAAAAACATACCTTCTCTAATTGTTATTCATTTTTGTATACAGTCTCAGTGCTCCAGTCAGGAGGGTCTCAATCATTTGGCGCACAACATTCCGCCGGGTCAAGAGGATGCAGCTGCTGTTGCCGCTGGCGCCTGTTGTGCGGAGCATTTGAAGCAACATTGTCCCAAGCATTGCGCTCTGTTGCTGGCCACGCACAAGCCACAACCACAGCATGCACCAAAACTCGCACAGTTGCAGCCACAACCATTAAAACCACCGATCGCATGCGTCAACTGTTGTGCCGAGCTAAGTGCCGGCTGCAGTGGCCACGGGAGCGGCAATGGCAGTGGTAGTGGCAGTGGAAGTGGCAACAATAGTGCCAATGCATCAATGACATCCATGCCAGGCAATGCAGGCGGTCGCATGTCACCATATTTTCGTCCACGCTCACGTTCGCTGTCAAGTCCATCGCGTTCACCCGTTGTGGACAGCGAGATTGCGGTTATGAATACGCTGTACAAGGAACGCTTTCCGAAAGCCACACAGCAAATGGAGGAACGGATGAAGCATTTTATCAATGAGAATAAAAGCGCCGCTTGCAGCAGTTTTCGCGATTCACAACCCATTGTGCGGTAAGTGTAGAAAATTCAACTTAATAATAAAGTAATATATGTTGATTAACATATAGATATAACAAATTCAAGTTTTCTCTACAAAATTGTATAGTGTATAATGTATCCTTACTAACAAAGAGTTCTCTTTTAGCTTTGTGCATCATCAGGTATTGGAAATGGCACGTGATTGTCTGCACAAGTCGGAGGCGAAGCTGATAACCGCACAGTATTTCTATGAGCTGAGCGAGAATCTTGAGCGATTGCTGTTGGAGACAAAGGAGAAATCCCCAGAGGCTGCTGCTGAATTGAGTGGCGTTATAAAAAAGTTGCTGTTAATTATTTCACGTCCAGCGCGATTGTTGGAGTGTCTTGAATTCGATCCGCAGGAGTTCTATGAACTGTTGGAGGCTGCCGAAGGACATGCCAAGGCCATGCCTGTGATTAAGGCGGATATACCGCAATATATCATACACAAGCTGGGCCTAAATCGTGATCCCATTGCGGAGTTGCAACAAGAGCTGCGGGAGACGCAGCAAATGTGCTCGGAGCAGGTGACAGGAGACAAAATGCTGGAATCACAGCATGCGGCAGGTGGATTACTACTCAATTCTCCGCTGACCTGTGCGGCCAAGCAGTTGAGCAACTTGAATCTGGATGCGATGACTCTGGATGCGAGCAATTCTGGTGGCAGCGGCAGTTGCACGCCACAGCCAATGTTGCCACAACAACCACCACAGACACCAGTGGCTTGTGATGGACAATCGACACCGAGCTTTGCATTGGCAATAAGCCAGCTGAATACATCATCGGAGGCAGCTGCCTTGCAACAACAACAGCAGCAACAGCAACTGCAGCAGCAGCAACAACAACAGCAACCGTTGCCACATGAAAATGACTTTGACATTGCCAAGCTGATCTCAAATGGCGCCTATGGTGCTGTATATCTGGTGAAGCACAAGACAACACGCCAGCGCTTTGCAATGAAGAAAATCAACAAGAATAATCTCATATTGCGCAATCAAGTGGAGCAGGTGTTTGCCGAACGTGATATATTATCGTTTGCAGACAATCCGTTTGTGGTCAGCATGTACTGCTCCTTTGAGACAAAGAAGCATCTATGCCTGGTCATGGAGTATGTTGAGGGTGGCGATTGCGGCACGCTGCTCAAGAATATCGGACCGCTGCCAGCAGACATGGCACGCTTTTATTTTGCCGAAACAGTATTAGCCGTGGAGTATCTGCATAGCTATGGCATTGTCCATCGCGATCTCAAGCCGGACAATTTGTTAATTACAGCATTGGGTCACATTAAGCTCACCGATTTTGGTCTCTCCAAGATGGGTCTCATGTCGTTGGCTACCAATTTGTATGAGGGCTACATTGATTCGGAGACGCGACAGTTTTCCGACAAGCAGGTAAACATGTCTTATTCTTAACAATATAGTAAAATGTATTTATTAACTTTTACTTTTATTTACTTTTTCTCCCAGGTGTATGGCACTCCCGAGTATATAGCCCCGGAGGTGATTCTACGTCAGGGTTATGGAAAACCCGTTGACTGGTGGTCAATGGGCATTATATTGTACGAGTTTCTAATTGGATGTGTGCCATTTTTTGGAGAAACCGCCGAGGAATTGTTTGCCCATACGGTTAACGATGATATCGAGTGGCCGGACAGCGAGGATTGGCCCGTGCAATCGGAAGCCAAGGACATTATCTCACAGCTGCTGCAACAGAATCCGCGTGATCGATTGGGCACTCAGACCGGCGCTTTGGAGGTGAAGGAGCATGTCTACTTTGACGGCATGGATTGGAATTCTCTGCTACGACAAAAGGCCGAATTTGTGCCGCAGTTGTCACACGAGGATGATACCAGCTATTTTGATAGTAAGTTGCCCAATGGGTTATTATTAGTTCCATATTAACTGGTTATATTCCACAGCTCGCATGGATCGCTATAACCATGATCTTGGAGGTGAGGATACCGATGACACTGATGATACGCCCGTCTTTGGCAGCTTCAACTCCTATACGCCACAATATCGGAAGCAGCATTATAGCTGGTCACGTCACGCAACGGCAACAACAACAGACAGCGTCAAAGGAATGCCAACGATGACAACATTGCCATCGCGTGCACAGGAAATTGCCACAACATCGGCAATGGCAGTAACAGTTGCAACGGGTGCGATGCCAAAACTCAAGCCATCTACTGGAAGCCAAGAGGGCGTGGTCAACAAGTTCTTGAATACGCCACAATTGCGTAAACTGGATGTAAGTATCAGATAAATACGTTAATCGTTTTATTTATATATTTATTTAATGAAATTCTCTTAACTTACAGCTCTCATCCAGCTGTCTGAAGGTGCCTTCCACCCCAGATACGGAATATCTACCAGAACTGTTGCACAACGTCACCATTGGCAATGATGCTGAGCTTCGTATGCTCAAGCATTATTTGCAACAACCAACACCTGCTGCGGTGCGTATGCAGCAACGTCACAGCATGCCACCGAATACAACGACTATCATTAGCACACCGGCAACACCACCACCGACACAGTCCACAGCACCCACAGGGACGCCACAGCCAACGAGCGTGAGCAGTTTCTCTCGCAGCACACCAGAGAGTTCGCAGACGGACAGCGATGACTTCTCACCACAAATCAATAGGAAGCGAAAGGGCGTTTGTGCCCGTGATATATTGCCACGCTTTTCCATCTCCATTGAAGATGAGACCATCAGTGCTGGCAGCTCCTCAACGGAGAATGTGAATTTCCGTGAACAGTCGCCATTGGCGCTGCAACATCAGCCCAAGTCAATGGATGGCAGCTGCAGCAGCGGACCCTCCTCTTTTGGAGTTAAGCATCATCGTTCGCGATCGATTGTCAAATCCGCATCGGCGTTGGGACTTTCCCTAATGTCTTCGTTGGATAGCACACAACTGGCGGCACAATTGTGCGGTATTCAATCACCTGGTAGTGCTGGTGGTGGTGGCAATGGCTCGAGCACAGCCAGCTCTAGGGATACATCACCTTGTCGAGAACTCTCGCCGCTGGTCACCAATCTCAAGCCACCCATCATCATACGTCGGGGACCACGAGGATTTGGCTTCACCGTTCACACCATACGTGTGTATTATGGCGATACGGACTTTTATACCATGCACCATCTGGTCATGGCCGTTGATGAGGGCAGTCCAGCATTTGAGGCTGGTTTGCGGCCAGCCGATCTCATTACCCATGTGAACGGCGAGCCTGTGCAGGGATTGTTCCACACACAGGTGTTGCAGCTGTTGCTCAGCGGTGGTGAACATGTCACACTACGTGCTACACCGTTGGAGCACACAAGTATTCAGAGTGGTGGTCGTAAGCGAGACATCATGCAAAGTAAATTGGCCAAGAAGGGTCTCAATCGTCAGAAGAAGCAAACGAAGCGGGAGCACGACAAGAAGCGTAAAACTTCACTGTTCCGACGCATAAGCAGCAAACGTGCTAATGCCGAGATGCAACAGGTGAGTTTGAAAGCAATTAAACTGTATATAATAAATTAATAACTATTGTTTACTATTGCAGTACTCGGCGGGCACCAGTTCACCCACCACGCCGTCGGCACGCAATCTCTCACCGCTGGATTCTTCGTATCACAGCAGCAGTTGCTGTCAATCGGCAGCCAATTCTTCATCACAGTCCACATCGCCATCGTCGTCATCTCCCAACACGCCCACCGGTTCTAATGGTAATGGTAATGGTAATGGTAATGCCAATGCAGTCAATACCATTATCTCTGCACCTGTCGCTGCTTTGAGCGTGCAACTGCCTCTGCCGCCGTCCAGTCCAGTTGTCCTGCTACCACATGTGGGTGCCGTTGTCGGCAATAGCGCTACATCTGTGGGCAATGTGCCAGGTGCGTCTAATAACTTTCGAAAGAATTACCCACTCTATATACTTATCCCATTCTGGTTTAGTTTCGCCAACTGGTGTCGTGCCGCAGTTATATCAACGACCGTCGACGTTGCATGGTCTAAAGCACAAGCTGCATGCTGCAGCCACAGGCGCTGGAGGATCAACAGCCAGCGGAGCAGCGGGTGGAGGTCTTAAAACATTGCACACATCGAGCAGCAATGCGCTGCCCAATCGCCGTAAGTCTGTTGGCCATATACCGCTGTCACCGCTGGCGCGTACTCCGTCACCTTCACCGCTGCCATCGTCACCAACTCGCTCGCCATCTCCATTGGCCTTTCCGCTTGTGGGTCACCAACCTGGCGCCTCCAATACCACGCAATCGTATAGTCCGGGAAGCACGCTGCCCACGCTCCAAACGGCAGTGACAGCTAGCAGCAAGAAGGCAGGATTCGCTCGCACCAAGTCAGCGGAGCCAAGCTCACCACTGTTGCGTCGAGCATTGTCGCCAGATCGATTGCATCCTCGTAGTGCTGAGACAAAAATATCTCCGCTGTGTTGCTCACCACCCATCAAACAGCAGACACAGCATCACAATCAACGCGTGGTTACAGGCACTTGGAGACCATCAGCAAGTGGGCCTGGAAATGGAAATGGAGCTAGTGCCGCACAGCAGCAGCAACATCAGCAGCAGCAGCAGTCGTCGTCGTCGTCGTCGTCGTCGTCGTCAGGCAACAGCAGCACTGAGGAATCTCAAAGGCAGACGACAACGGCAGTGGTGTCGGCAGCGGGAACAGCATCCGTTTTAGCTGATAATCAAACAACGAACAATGTGGTGGCAATACCCAACAGCTGTGAGCCTTTGCCACGCATTGCAGAGGAGAAGGATTCGCCAACCAGTACACAGGACAGTAGCAGCGTATCTGAAGGATTTATGCCGGCTATTGAAGAGTATGCAGAGGGTGAATCATCTTCGTCGCCCACACAAACGCTGGAGAAGCCGTCGACCAAAGAACAGCAGCAGGATAAGGCTAAAAAGGCCGAGCTGGGTACGTGTTGTAAGTAAATTTTCATACAACAACAGCAACTAACAAGATTTTATTTGCAGTCAAAACCGATGCGTCCAAAAAATCTTCGATTACAACGACAAGGTCAGCAAGCGCCACTATTGTCCCATTAAATTTGGGGCGCAAGGACCCGATGGTCATAACAACAGCAACAACACCAGCAATAGCAACAACGGTTACTGCAACTGCAGCTACAGCAACAGCAACAGCAACAACAAGCGCAACTTTATCTGCCAAGCAAAAAAAGTAGCGCCATCGAAAAGGATGTTTGTGTTTTAAATTTCATGTTTAGCGTTTTATCTAAATGTTCAACGTAAATATTTACAAATTGGAAAGGAACAAATGCATGGGAGTGGAACAAAGTAGCCGCAGGAATTTGATAAGTATATTCAAGGGATTGTATTGCAAAATGCGTGAATGCGTTCATTGGGCAACACCAAACAAAATTAGCAAAGAAAATGAATTAGAGAATTGTGAAAAGAAAACTAGTAGTTTGTAGTCTCGTATCTAACAAAATTGCTTAATACGTATTGTAAATTAGTAAACAAAAAATCGAAAGGAAAAATAAGATTAGGAAAGGAACAAGATATTCCAGTTAAGCCGAAAGAACTAGGAATGTAAGGGCGATAGCACACAATTATGAAAATATTGTATTGTATATATAAATGTATAACATTGATAGAATTAACGTTTAGTCAGAAGAACGAGAACGCCCAACAAAAAATTCAAAATACGTCGTGCTGGTAACAATTGAGTGAAGTAATGCTAAAGTACGTACATACATAACATAAAGCTGCTTGCTCAGTCATATACTAAAGCGTTTTTTGCGAATCTATAATCTATGCCGAATTCAATATATATTATATTAAATAAATGTTATATGTGTGTGTAATCAACAACCTGTTTTTATTGTCATATTTGAATATTGTGCATTGTGTCAGTATTAAGCGCCAAAATTCCAAATGCGTTGTATTATGGTCACACTGTTTGTCGATAGCCATTGCAAGTGCACCGCGATGCGATAACAAATGTATCGATAGCACATTTGCCAGCTGTGCAGTTTGTACCCCAATATTGTAATTTCACGCCTAGTTTACGAAAAAATGCTTCCCAAACTGAGAATATCATCATTTCTGCTTAAGGTAAACTGCCTACATAACATTCAAACGTTGCTTGTTAATTTCAACATTATATTTACAGCGGCTTGAGCGTGTGAAGCTGCAGTGCAGCGGTTGTTTATATGGCGTGTTCTATGGAGACGGTACATTGCTGCTCTTGAGTTTCAATGTTGAGGCGAGCGTAGGTCAACTGAGTTATGAGCATATACAACACAAATTCCCAGCCGAACTGGATCTGTGTGGTTTGGTCAAATTTGGTGACTGCTCGGACACAGAAGCACATTTAAACGAAGTGATTTCATCAGTGGATATAACAGATAATCCAATAGTACTGCAATGTCAACTTGGCACCTTGGTGGGATTGAGAGCATCATTCTTAGTTCATGGCAAGCTGGAGCATGTGCCGTATGAAGTTATGGAGGCACCACAACTATTCAATGACTTCTGTTTCACAAGATTGAAATGTGGCTTCTTTTTGCACACATTGCCCACACCCGAAGCTATAGCCAAGGAGATGCATGTGCTTCGCAAGCGTGTGGCTGACGGCAGTCTCGTCTTTAATGTCTCACAGACGAAAATCTATGTGAGCAGCAACTGTGGCACACAGCACAAAAGTTTCAACAGTGAGTCACTAATTGAACATCTCATCGCTGAAATTCCAACTCCAGCTGAAACTCCAAGCGGCAACAAAAAGAAAACAGTTGCAGTTGCTCCGCAGCTGGACAAGCACTATGGTGCTGTTGGCTGTGCATATGATGTCATTAACATTGATGTCCTGCGATGTCGGACACGTGAACCAACAGCTAGGGATGCTGCACCGCATCCTGCGCTTAGCGTGTGCATCACAAATGAGGAACCCAGCAAAGTGCAGGTGCCACTTGAACTGGAGGCAATGGCTATACTCTGCAAAAAGACAAAGCTGTTGCGCCTATATGATGTGCTTATTGAAAGCATTTGTCGATCTTTGCGTCTCTTCGAGGAATGCCTCAGCGAGCGTCTCACGGAGCAGGAAACTACGTCGAACTCGAAACTTCTGGCTCCTCGCAGCTATCATTTTTATCCCCAAGAGTTTGGACACTTCCTGAGCTGTGCATATTTGGAGGAGCTAAGCGATGACGAACCAAGCGTGCAGGAGAAACGCAAGCGACTACATCGTCAGTTTGCATTGCCCGTTACGCGTCCCTACTTTAGGCGTGCAAACCAGTGTCGTTTCCAGGGCGATATTGAGGCAACAGATACGTCAACCTGGACGCCGTTACTTAACACGCATCTGGGTGTAAGACCCAGTGGTGTGACGGATGGCAAAGAGTATCTGGTTAATGGCAACTATCATTACTATCACTATTTGCAGCAGCAGATACAGGATAAAGGCTGGGGCTGTGCCTACCGCTCATTGCAGACAATCTGTTCGTGGTTCCTGTTGCAGGGCTACACGGAACGTGCAATACCCACACATCTTGAAATTCAGGAATATTTGCACAAAATTAACGATAAGCCTGCCTCATTTGTGGGCTCTACGCAATGGATTGGTTCGACAGAGCTGAGCATGTGCCTTCAAGGATTTCTAAATGTCGACTCCAAAATTTTACATGTAGCCTCTGGGGCAGAGCTCTCAACGATTGCCTCTGAGCTTGCCATGCACTTTCAAACCCAAGGCACACCTGTTATGATTGGAGGTGGTGTTCTAGCACATACAATTATTGGAGTAGACTACTGTGTACAGACCGGACAGGCAAAGTTCCTGATACTCGATCCTCATTACACGGGCGCCGATGAGTTGTCCACTATTCAGATTAAAGGCTGGTGCGGCTGGAAAGGCCTGGACTTTTGGGACAAGAAGAGCTATTATAATCTCTGTATGCCACAGCGTCCGATTTTATACTAAACTTTCCATTTTTGCATTTAAGTAAGATTTTTGTCAAGCTTTAATGTTTCTTTCGTGTTGTTAATGAATTTATGTATGTACTGTATTTTATATATTATATATGTATAATCTTAACTGAGTTAGAAGCTTATTTTCTTCGACGGACATCTTATTTTATTGATCTTTTGCTCATAGCTCGGCCATATCCAGCTGGATTTTAAAAGGACATGCATTTTTTGATCACCGGGGCATAACGACTGACCACTATAGGTCTAAATATTAAGATGAATCTGGATGTAAATATTAGGATCTCACTTATAATGACGACACAGCCAAGGTGCATATCGAAGCGTTGATAATATTGTTGATGATTCTGTTAAAGTGATATTCGATGCTCCTGATAATATCGGTGTTTCTATAGCAATGTACAATATGAATAATTAAGAAAGCTGTAATCAAAATTACCAGATATCAGCTGACAGCAAAGGTGTTAAAGCTTCAAAGATTTATCACGAATAATTAAAAATGGCATTTTTTGTTATTTTTGCCAAATCTTTTCAAGTTTTAAAACCTTTGCTGTCACCTGATAATCTGGCGCTTCGTGGACATCAAAATGAGAAAAAGCGAGTTTTGACACTATTAGCTTTCGAAAAATATAAATTGTTATGTCGAATTTGGGTAATTTTATTTTCATTATAGCTGTAAACGTTTTAAATTTCCAAAGGAACTAGCCACAAAATTATTTTCCTCTACAAACGGAAATAAATTTCTTCAAAGTAAATATTATCCACGTTGTTGATTAATTTTTTAAACAAAATGTTGTATACGCAGATTATGAATGGATAACTAGCTAGGACTCTTTTTGGGTACCAAAATTTCAAATAGAGTCTGCGTGTTTTTCGATTTTTAGAATTGACTTTAATGGCAATTTGATTTGGCTTATCGATTTTCTCGAATCCAAGGGAGTATTAATAAATGAATGTTTGTTTTTGGAATAACTTCTGCCCAGGCAAACAACAAACTTTACTTTACTCACTTTATTAGTGCACGTGCCTACAGCTGCCTTTAACCAATGCATAACAAATTGTATGCGTTTATGTTTTGAAAGGCAGCTGTTACACGCGCTGTAAACTTATTTGTATAAAATTAAACGAGTTAGCTTAAATACCAAGTGTTATTAATTAGCCGCCGCTCTTTGAGTACTTCTTCCAATAGCGTTTGACATCGTCGTGCCCGTTCTTTTGCACCACCATGGTGCGTGTGCGTTCATTCTGCCACACTAGCATGTTGATGGTTTGGGCATAGTCTCGGAGCGTGACAAAGTCATTTTGTGACAGGAACTGATTATAGACGACGCCCTCCGTGTACGTGAAGCGATTGCGTTCCATTTCCCATAGCTTTATTTGGTCCACAACTGTGGGCGGCAGGCAGGACTTTGATTGGATAGCCGACTCGACCAGCTTCATGTTCGGATGCGCATACTGCTCTAGATAGCTGACAATTTGCTCAGCCGTAATGCCGCCACGCAGCGCTTGGCGTACAGAGTCCCGAGTAAGTACACCCACCACAAGATTGGGAAAGCGATAGAGCAATTCGGTAAACAGACCCAGCACAGCCACCTGCAGCTGTGAATCTGTGTAGGCGTAAACGCGATAGTTGGTTTCTACCACAATGTAGCCTCTCTCCTGCATGCGCTCATCATCCGCTGTGGTAGATGCCTGCGCTGCATCTTTGTTGGTTACATTCAGTGCCAGTCGCGTTGGATAGAAGCGACCCTCCTTGCGCTTGCGCTGAAACACCAGTCCAAATTCGCGTAGATGCTGCAGGAATGTCAACATCTGATTGCTCATGCCGTCAGAGCTGTAGTCGCGTCCCAGGGTCGAGAAACTCAGTTGGAACAACATCGACAAGCACTCGGGCAGCGGGATGCCACGCTCCTCGCATGTTTCCAAATACTGAAGCATAAAATGCCATACCTGAGCCCGTGTGTCCAGCAACAAGAACTGAAAGCCCTGACGTGTTATGGTGATACCATCGCGTTCATCACGCTTCATAAGATTGGCATGCAGCAGAATACGAACAGCATCTGGACTAATGGCTTCAGCATCTGTGCCTCCATTGCGACCGCCCGTACCCACCATGTAATGCAGGACACAGCGCCATCGTGACATAGCGTACGTGTCCAAAAATGCAATATCGCGTGGTTTTGAATCCTTATCCAGAGTATTGGTCATCGCCCAGGGCTTTCCACCGCCAAGCAGCACTTGACGCACGCTTTTCTTAAATGTGGGAGATAACTCCCAGGCAGGCAGGCCACCCGGGATGGCCGTAACACGCCAAACATTCAAAGCAGTGAGGCAGCTAGTGGCTTCCGTTTGTTCCCTGCAATACATTTAAATTATCGAAATGTAAATATGTATATCAAAATGTTATTTATCCTCTGTGACTTACTTGGCAACCCGTTGTGCACCCCACGAGCTGACAACGGCTTGTGGCACTGCCTGGTCAACAAAGAGGATTCGTATTACGAATTGTCGCGCAATTTCAGGCAACTCCCGATAGACAGCCAAACAAATTGGTGGGTAATTGTAGAGCTTCTCCAGAGACTCGGGCGTTTGGCGTGTCCGCAGATATTCTTGAAAGTTCTTGCACTCTAGATTTTCTGGGCTTTGCCCTAGAGGGGATATAGCGGAGCTGCTGCTGCTCGCATAACGGCCAGATTTTGTATCGGCCATGGCACGATGGCAGCCGAAGTTGTTAAATAAACAATTATGCGTCTACATGTAGGGATAATACTATTGTATCAGTGTTTCGATATTTCGATATCTGTCATTTGAGCTCGTGCGATATTTAACGATATATCAATGGTATCGATATTCATAAATAAATGCCATTTTACACCATTTTTCTTCAATTAAGAGTTGTTGAATATAAACACGTCTTATTATTGAAATCTATTAATAGCTTTTCTAATCTTTGTAACATCATTTTGCGCGAACAGCATACCTACGATAACAACGATAACGACTAGTTGCTATTCTATGCTCAGCTGCTATCGAACGCATCAGCTGTTATTGAGTACCGCGTGTTTTGTTGGAATCTTGTATTAAATATTCGAAAAAAAAAATGAGTGACGATGAAGAGCAATATAATCCCAGGGCGCACAAGAAGCTGCTGCAGGCAATAAGCAATCTTGGGAACGTGCAGCATATACGGAAATCGACACGTGACGAGCGCCAGCCTCAACAGGATGAATTTCAGCTTGTGAAAAGAAACAACAACACTGAACATGCATCTAAAGCGGTGGGACTAAACGATTTGGTGCAGATTTTGCGCACATCGAAACACATTGAGACCGGCAAGCAGTTAAAAAATGTGCACAGCACCAAAAAGGTATTGCAGAAGCCTCTGGAAAAGCCAGCAGCCGATCGCATCAAGCGGAAAATTGGTTATGAAGGCGTCAAGAAGAAACTTGCCCGATGGGATGCTGTTGTTGCCCAACAACGCTCCGCGGAAACTCAGGTAAGATAGAATAATGTAATCTTTTGCAATATTAAAGGTTCTCATTCTTTGCAGATATTTCCTATTCCCTCGGAAACGATTCACGTTGACACAGCGGCTCATGTGAAGAAGTTGAACACCCAACTCAAATCGGATTTAGCCAAACAGCTCCAAGCCAGTGATAGCAAGTTGCGGGAGCTGCGTAAGGCTCAAGTCGGCGACACGACTGATGAGAAGGCATTGGCCCAACAGGAACAAGAGCTGCTGCAGAAGAAAATGACCCGCGATGAGATTTATGCTCGGCGCAAGGAGTTGGCCTATCTAAAAATGCGCGAATCCCAGAAGTCGGCCAAGGCACGTATGCACAATAAAATCAAGTCCAAGAAATTTCACAAGCTGCAGAAAAGGCAAAAGATATTGGAACAAATGAAGGAATTCGAATTGCTGCAAAAGACGAATCCCGAGGCAGCGTTAGAGAAACTTAATGCTCTGGAGAAGAGTCGTGTGATGGAACGTGCTAGCTTGCGGCACAAAAACACCGGCACCTGGGCCAAGAATCTACAGGTGCGCGCAAAGTACGATAAGGATGTTCGCAAAGATCTTGCAGAGCAGTTGGCAGTTAGTCGTCAGTTAACCGAAAAGAAAGTAGATACGGATAGTGAGGATGATAACGCTGAAAATATGAAATCAAATGAAGAAGTGGTGTACGATCCATTTAATCCCTGGACAAAAGGCAAAGCTGCCGCAAAGGCTGAAGTTCAAGCAGACAGCGAGGATCCTAATTGGCGTAAATATTGGACTGAACGCAACCAAAATGAAAAACTACTTGCCGAGCATCGTGCAGAAATAAAAGCTCTTGAGGAAGAGAAGGAAAAAGAGGAAAAGAAACCTTCAAAAGTGGGTAAAAATAAGCAACTTAAAAAGAAAAAATCCGTTGCCACTATGGAAAATGGCTGGGAGGTAGAGGAAGTGGAATCGTCAGTTAAAACTAAAACTCTTGACGATATTTTCGAGCAGCATGAGGAAAACCAACGTCTTAAGCTTAGTAAAAGGCTGGAAAAGTTAAAAAGACAAACGGAAAAACTTAAAGCGCCTAGATTAACAGCCAAGTCATCAAAAAAGAAGCGAGATGAATTGAAAAATCTTAAAGATTTGACGTTTAAGAAGAAGAATCAACGTGTGGAAATCGATGAGCCGCTCAATGAAGAGCAAGAAAAATCAGTTTTAAATGCTGTTAATGAGCTAAATAAGTCACTTGAGAAGCCTCAGGATGCAGAGACAGCAGACACAAGTACCATTGATCCCAATAAGATCACGACCGTTACGTGGAAGCAAAGCATTCGTTCCTCGGATGTAATGAACGATGCTTTAGCAGATGATGACGAGGCGGATTATGATGAGACTGATGCTGCCGCTGAGCGTCAGTTGACAATAAGTCAGGCCTTTGAGGATGATGATATTATAGCTGACTTCAACAAGGACAAGACGAAAGATTCCGAGATAAAGAACACAGATCTGCAATTAGCTATGCCTGGTTGGGGCTCGTGGGCGGGTGCTGGAATATCCCAGGATGTTATTAATCGACGCAACAAGCGATTGTTACTAAAATTAGCGGCACCGGAGAAGCGACGTGATGAAAACAAGGATAATATCTACATCAATGAGACGACAAACAAACAGGCGCGTTCACATATGGTTTCCAGCATACCGTTCCCCTTTAAATCTTTGGCCGATTACGAATCCAGTATACGTGCGCCTGTTGGACGTAATTTTGTGCCGGAAACGGCATTCCGCATGATGACACGTCCGGCAGTTATCACTCGTAAGGGTCAAGTAATCGAGCCAATGGACGAGAGTGAGTTGGTCAAGCCAGACCGTCGTTTGCGACATGTGGTGGATAGAAGAATAAATCGTTTGCAAGACAAGCAGAAGGCTAAAATAAAATAAAATAATTACAAGATTAATTCTAATTCTAATGTCAACAAATTTAATATAATTTGAATGAAAAAAATAACCGTCTATTTCAATTACGCAACGTAGAAATGCATATCGATTGGTATCGATAACAAGCTTTTGTATGAACAACAAGTCGAAAGAGAGCGCAAAAATTTAAATAAATTGGACTTATGGAGGCTTTTGCTGCCCGGTACTTACATGTTCCACTTGCACATACTTAAAAAGTCTTTGCATAAAGCGTATACTATAAATAAAGATAAATGTATTGTAGTTTTTTTTGAATATTTGTTTCATTGGTTTTTTTCATTCGTTTATTTTACAAAACTTTTTGCTACTGCCAATAAATAGCACGCCTTGAACTAAATGATTCAAAGGAAAGTCTCATTTGCTAAATTGCGCGTTGTATTTGTTACTTAATTATCTGGAATTTCGTATATGAAGACGCTAAAACTTGTATAAATTATTTGTATATATAAATAATACAATTGTTATACTAACTAAATTCAAATCACGCAGAGCAAAGTAGTTGCAATTAATATTGAAATATTTAAGAAAATAGAAACAAATATTATTATATTATGTATAAACAAATTATATATATTTTTATTTTCAATCGGAAGCTGCATATGTAAATGCAATTTAGACTATTTGACATTTAGATGAATATATGATTTGATTTTTATTTATCTTTTTTAATTTGTTTATTGTTGAATTGCTTATGTGCTGCAATATAATAATTGCATTGCTTTGTTTGTTGCCATTCTTTTTGTAAGTAGCTAGAATTTTGCTAATATATGTATGTATTTTAATTATTTATATGTATGTATATAGTATAATATATATTTTATACTTTTGCATAATACTTTGCTTTGCCATTTCACATTTCACGCATGCACATACGAAGCAAAAGTTTAAGAACTAGCAATAAACAAAAGTTCTTAACATTTTTTTTCTTAACAATTTCTTAACATTTATAAACTAGCGTAAACTGCTCACATCAAATTGGTTTTATATAATTTCTGTTTTGTTTTTTCTAATCATTAATAAACATTAAAATGTGTAAACATATACATATATCGTATATATAAATTTGTATCGTACGTGTTGTGTGTGAGTGTGAGTGTGTGTTACTGTTTGTTTACTGTTATTTAAACTGGCTTAGGAAAATGCCACGACTTTGAGCCGTTTTCTCGAATGTGTTGAGCTCATAGAATTGAACCCATTATACATTTGATAATTTTACAATTATTATTTATCATTTACAAATCGAATTCCAATATTTTTTTTTGAATTCCTTCTTTTACTAAAATGCTAATAAAAAGACACTTTTTGCTTGCTATCCATTTCCTGTTTGCCAGGCATTTCAAAAATTGCTAAACGTTTTCGATATTTATCATTAACAAGTACATACAAGTACAAACATACATACGTATACGTATTATCCCGCCCGATTATCCAACTAACCCCATTTCCCTTTTTGCCCCACACACAAATTTTGGTAAGCTTAACGGCTGGCAATCCTTTTGTAATACCCTGTTTATTCTATAGTTATCCTTGTGCTAATGTTAATGTGATTTTTACATTAGGACACAGCACTTGCGACTGGAACTTGTGCTATCGCTGACCACATCTCCAGTGATGCCACTGAATTTGTTAACCGAATTCGCATTAGTTGCTGCTGCCGGAGAAGCTGCCTCAAAGTCCAGCAAACTGGGACTCATTGAACCGAGTCCAAGGGGTTGTGTAGCAATTGGTCCAGCACCATTGTTGTTATTATTGTTTGCGCTGCTGTTGTTATTGTTGTTGTTGTTGTTGTTATTGTGATTAACTGTGGTGGCGGCTCCTAAAACAGAACCATTAGTTGTTGTTGTTGTAGCAGTTGCTGTAGCTGCTGCTGCTGCTGCAGCTGATGATGCAATTGTTGTTGATGAGAGTTCAAAATTGTTAAGCACATTTGCAGTACGCGATAGCGAACGTTGCTTTTTCAAATTTGATAAAGTAACGGCACCCGCATCCATAGCAACATATTGCTGCTGCTGCTGCTGCTGTTGCTGCTGCTGATGATGCTGCTGATGTTGCAACAGCAGCGCATGTTGCTGCAACTGTTGTTGATGTTGCTGATGCGACTGTTGCTGCTGATGATGATGATGTTGCTGGTGTTGCTGCTGATGATGCGTGCTGTTTGTGTCTACATGAGGGGGGTTTTTTTTTTTTTTTTGGTGTGGTGTGGTGTTGATGGTGGGTGGGTGGTTCGTTTGTTGTTTGGTGGGTTGGTGGTTTGGTTGTGTCGTTGATGATGATACGGGCAGGCAGAGACGACAGACACAAAACGAGCGCAACGAGCCAAACAGAAAAATAAACATAAAATTACAAGCAAATGTTATTTAACGTTTTTTTGTTATATATTTTTATAGAGTCGTTTTGACTGCATTTTTTGTATACTCTATAAACTCAGTTAGTAGCGGAAGCTTGTGTATGTAGTGTATAAAAACGTATAATAAAAGCACTTACTCAAGACTTGACAAAGAGAATGCTTTTAGTATATAGTAAAATAAGACTTTGGCGGTCTATTATTAACTCTGCATATTGTAAAACCTCTCTTAGGATACTATATACTTGTGTCTATATGTCATATAAGCAGGTTCAGAAAAACTATCAATATTATACTCTATATAATACTGAAAGACGATAATTGCTTTGTTAAGCTAAAGTAATTGATTTAGGAACTTTTGTAAGTGTTTTTAAAAGAAACTGATAAGTTTTCTAATCTCAGCTTGTTTAGGAAAGAAAAATATTAAAAGTTCATCTTAATAAAGTAATTTATAATTTCAATAAAAGGAAACTTTGTATATTTGTTTCTAAAATAAATAACAAAAGCCTACAGCTCTTGAAAATTAGAGTATGCTTTTCTATAACTACATTACTCTACGTTCCTTAAACTTTCAAGTGCAATTAATTATCTTTGAATTGCCAAAAATATAGTCTAGTTCAAAGAGAAAAGCATTAATCATAATTGAAGTAAATGAAATGAAAGGGAAATTGAAATAAGTTTTTATGAGTTGCCAATAAACGAGAAACGTACAAATGAAAAGCAAACAAAATGAAAAGTTTAATATAAAGTGAAATAACTGAAAGACAAATAACATAAGTAAGTAAGTAGACAGAAAGTCTGGCTAAATATATACTACATACTACAGCGTATGCATTAGTCGAGCATGCTGCACATTAAGCATGCTTTCAGCGATTGTGACTTGACTTTCATTTTAGTAGAGTCGTTAAATACACATTAGACATCGACATTGACATTGACACAAAAGGAAGCATTTAAGCGGCGCTTCTTGATTGGTTTGATTTTGATTGTAAGTGTGTGTGTCTGTGTGTGTGTGTGTGCTGAGGTGTGGCTGGGTCTGGGATTAGGTTTGTCTGGTTACTCACCCACTAGAACGGTGACCTGTACGTTGATTTTGCCATTGCCCGACTCCTTGGAGGATTGAATTTGCACCGCTTCAGCGCTCGCAGCGGTGCCCTTGTCAGTCAGTATGACAGCTGCGGCAGAGGTGGCACGTTGCAGTTCCCCACCAGCACTTCCACCACCTCCCAATCCATTCAAATCTCCGCCTTGTGCCTTGAGCAGCAGCTGCTCATCGTTTTCACGTCCGTCGGGCGGACGACGTGGCAGATAGGAATGTGTCGTTGTGAGCGTAGTAACATTGTCCACCGCATCCGCGGATTTCGAGTGCGATAACAATTGGCCATTTAAGCTGGCATTGGAGGGACGCTTTTCAGCATTGTTATTATTGTTGTTGGTGTTGGTGTTGCCACTGCTGTTGGTTGTGTGATAGGCATAACCATTGGGTAAATCAGCACCACCTCCTGTCGATGTGGAGGTCGAATCCGTGGCCTCCTGTGCCTGCAAACGCAGACGAGCCTCTTCGACGGCATCCTTTTTGGTTGTAAGCGTTTTGTCTCGCAGGCTGGTGCGACGCACCGATTGGGCTCTAATCAAACATACATTAATTGTACAAGATATCATTTAGATAAGAATTTAGATTATTTACCTGGTATTATTGCTCTGGGAGCGTCGAACGCGCCGTCGTTGCGCCTCCGCCAGTCGTTTGCTCTCCTGTTCCGTTTTCAGCTGCTCAATGCGTTCACGTATCTCAGGATCCTCACAGATATCTAAAAGAGATCAATAGAGAGATTGCATTATAGTATTATACAAGAGTGAAGACTTGATGCAAATTTAGAAAGGTGCGGTTTGCGAACCACAGAATACAAAGTTTGAATTCGAGCTTAGATTAATTTCAACATAAATAAACCCCCAATTCTATATTATAAGGAAATTGTTACTTCGATGAAATTACTTTAAGATTCTGAATGTTTCGTTCTTCATAACTCCGCGTTAATTATGCAATTGTGGCGAAATTTCAAATGTACATCAAGACAAGATACTTTTCATGTGCGAAGGCGCAAAGGAGCGTGTCAAAAATTTGAATTAAACTTAATCTGCGTGGGATTCAAAGAAAGTTGTATGGCAAATTCGCTTCCTCTGTCAATTATAAATGTTTGTCAAGCTTTCTCGGAATTGAATTATCTTTAACTGTTATAATTTATTTACAGGCCTGGTAATCTCTTGAGAGCCTTTTTCCTAAGAAAGGTACAAGTTCGGAGTAAATAATATCCTCTAAGCCCTACCATTTCTATCAGCTTCAGATTCAGCATCAGTTTGCTTGTTCTTGGTTCTAAGTGCAACTTACCTGTGGGCGTTTCATCATCCTTGTTGCGCACATTTAAATCGGCTCCACATTGTGCCAGCATCTCTAGAACTTCGAGCTGTCAAGATAGTACATTAATTACAATCTGAAAGATTATGATTTCAAACTCCATTTAACTTACATGACCCCAACAAGCCGCCGCATGCACCGGCGTCCACAGATCCTTGTCCATGGCATCCACATTAACATGTTGCTCCAGCAGAAATTCTACAACCCGCACATAACCATTGGCGGAAGCTATATGCAGCTGTAAAGAGGTAAGACAAGTTAATAAATATGAGTGAAAAAAGTTAATTAAAATAAGAAAATAAGGAATCCAGGAACTGTTATCATGATAAGTCTTGTTATAAAAATAAAAATATTATATTTATCTTGTTTATTTTTTAATTCACTCACAATACAATGATTAACTTTGAGATATATGTACTTTACTCAAGTAAGAATCAATATATTTGAAAACTCGAAAGGTAATGATTATTCCTTAGTACATTACTCTCTGCAATAATTATAGTATTTAAACTTACCGGTGTTGCACCTTGATAGTCTGGCTCCTCGAGATCGCCACCTGTGCGCGTGAGCTCCATTAGATCTTTGAGCATGACACGTTCCGTGGATGATCGGGTCTCGTCGATCAGCTCCTGGGTGACACCACGTTGCGCCATCTCGCCTTCGATAAAGTCCAGCGTGTTCTCATCATCACACAGATCGTAGGGCATATTGCCGTCGGTGTTGACTGCCAGTAGATTGGCATTATGCCGTATGAGTATGCGCACCAATTCCAAGTGTCCGCAGGTGGCAGCCGCATGCAACGGCGTCCATTTATCACTGTCCTGCGAATCCACATTGGCCCCATAGTCGAGCAGAAGCCGCAACATGTCCACATTGTTATCAATGCAACACTGATGCAACGCCGTCAGTCCATCCTCATTGGCCGCATCCGGTGTTATGCCATGTTGCAACAATGCTGCCACCTCTGGCATATCATTCCGGGATGCCGCCTCCAATAGCACCACACTGTTCTCAAAACATATATGCCGTCTGCCACTCAATGTCCCCGATCCATTGGCATGCCGAAAATGATGTGTGGTATCGCCACCACCGCCATTTAATAGACTGCTAACAGTGCCACCACCACCACCACCACTACCCGCTTGCCCCTTGGCCCGTTGCAACTTTAGCCATTCCTTCTCCTTTTGCCGAGCCAGTTTCAGCTGCTGAGTTCGACGACTAAACGATTCAGAGTGAGAATAAAAGCAAGAGATTAAAGTGAATACTATATAGAGATCATCTTGACAGCACATAGTTTAAGTACATTTTCCTACTCTACTTTCTGTTTGCCACCAAGAAAACTTAGTTAAAATCAATCAAAACTTTTCATTGCTCACTGCTAAAGGAAAAAGTTTACTTTGCTGTGGTTTCTGCACGCATAGACGTGCATGGACTTGCATGACATTGCTCGGGCCTCTTGAGAAATCTTAAGCAAAAGTTTAAACAACATGAGAAGCGTTAAATTAAATGCGAATTTAATTGTTAAAAAGCACAACAAGAAAATATTCGTCTTGTTACGAAACTTTATTTCAAAGACTTCTAATTAGCCTTTGCGGAAATTGGCAATAGCTCACTTGTAGTTGCTCATAAAATAGGAAAACAACTTTTTTATTTTGAATTATAAAGAAAGCAGTTTTTGCATCTGTTTTCTTTTTCCAACATCGATTGAGCTAATAAATTCCATCTGCTTTCCTAAACGTTTTTTAACCCAGCTTTCAATTTGTGGTTTGTTTGTTATGGCAAACCCAATTCATTTTAATTATTTTTCACTTCCATATTGTATATTCCGACATTAACGAGAATTTCATGTTTTGTTTATTTAAAAATAGTTTCAGTTAATAAATTTTTAGCAGCATAATTTAAACGCAATCGTTATTGAGCTATATAACTCTTTAAAACTCTGTTTATGAAGCAAGGATATTCTAATTACTTGAACTATGAACTATCTTAAATTTATGAATTATCCTAAATTTAGAATGGTTGGAGTCCTTCACCTGCATAAATCTGATATCAATTCAAACAGACTTTTCATGATGAGAAGATAGGTAACTAAGGACAACACGATAATTTTAAGATCAAACTGGCTTCTGTTCGTCAGAATAATCTTCAGAACAAATCGTCTTCATAAATCAAAATAGGTTTTCAATATTAAACTAATAATTTTTTGTAGACAAGCATAATTTTTAATACGAGTTTTTATATTAAGATTATCAAGTCCGAATTATATTAAATTCTTTTCATAAAAATCATCATAAGCTGAAAGACAGAGAAGTTGAATATAATTTCTGTTTATGGTGATTGAAGATTTAATTTATTAAGATCTCCTTCCAAATAACTCAATTAGCTCAAAGCTTAAATTAATAAAGATTTTGAAGCATCTCTTACACATTTGTGTGCAGCTGAGACTAGGGATATTACGATCTACTATTTCCAGGAATTTTGTTATGAATAGAAATTTAATGGTAGATATTAGATTAAATAGGCAATCTTAGAATATATCTTTTTCTATTCTTATAAACTAACAGAATTATTAAAAAGCGTTCGAGATCTTTTAGATACACTACTTAAATAATAATATTTCTATACCTTTTCCTATTGCTTAAATCTATCAGAATTAGAAAGTGTTCTTAGAGATTCTTAGTTCCCCAGCTTGCAGAATATTTCTATACCTTTTCCTATTCTCAAAAACAATCAGAATTTTAAAAAGTGTTTTTAGAGATCCTTTAGATCCCCTTACTTACAGTCTTGCCAGCTGGAGTCTCTCGTGTGTGGGCAAACTCTCGACGGTTTGCATTTCGGCCACCAGATCGGCGTGCTCCATTTTGAGCTGTTTCGTATAGCTGGCATCTTCTTGACTTTTGCGTTGTATTAAAATGCCCTTTTTGATCATTTTGTTGACGCTCACTGATATGTATACTGGATTCACAAAAAAATTAAATATAATTTATTGAGTTAGCAATACAATTGCCTCCTTAGATTGTTGCTGTTCTTCTTGTTGTTGTTTTCCTTGTTGTTCGTCTTCTTCTTCGTTAGCATGCAAATTGTAATTTGCATCTTTGAATTTGATTTCCGCTAGTTGTGTCTCTTGTGGCTTTATTGTTGTTTTCATTGGTGCAGCTGGCACTGCAATTGAGACTGTCACTGCCTCTGTTGCTGGTAAGTATTATTATTATTATTATTATGATATTTGCTGATTTTGTTGTTGTTGTAGCTGTTGTAGTTGTTGCTCTTGTTTTTCTTGTTGTTGCTGCAACGTTGCACCCGAGGCAACTCTCATGGCAGCAGCGCGTTTCTCTCAGTGTATTGTCACGGTGTTGTTTTACTTGCTCCTGTGTGTTTACTTTTGATTTTCAAGGGTTTTCTGCTTTTCTCAGCAACTTTTCTGCAATCAAAACAAAAAGAAAAAACATATGTTATTCTACATGCACATAAGCATACATATTCATATCTACATATATCCATTTCCATATCCATATCCATATCCATATAGTTAAAGCCGAATCAAATGCATGGAACCAAAATCAAATTGCATGATAAACTCTTGTTGTAAGCAAGATGAATTGATGCTGCCACTTTAAGGACATCGGAACGGGGGCAAGGAGTTGCTGAAGCAACAGTCCAGGCAATTGTGCTAATGGATCAGCTATCAACTATCGCACAGACATACAGACAGACAGACAGACAGTAAGACAGACTGGCTGACAGACAGACCCATTTCATGACCATGTTCATCCCTTTTAGACCGTGTACTTAAAGAGTTCAAAGGGTCTATTAGAACATTTTATGTTAGACCTCATAAAGTTTTAAAGTATGCCGAAGCAAATCTGGTACAAAAGCTTGTGTTTTCGGTTTTTTAAATTTGAGTAAGCTTCAGATACAACAAGTGAATCTCAAAAACAAATTAGACCAATTGTTCCTCGTGCTTATAGTCTATCAAAAATTTAGTTTATTTTAAAATTTAGCCAGGCCTTCAGTCGACTCTGCAAGTTGGCTAAAAACTAATATCCAAAGCAATCCATCTACTACATCCAAGAATATATTATGTTGCAAACTTATTTAAGAGGCTTTTGGCAGACTAGAAGTCTCAACGTGACATGAAAATATCATTACAAACGGATAACAAATTCGAAAATTATTCAGAATGCAATTTTACACAGCGCGTGGCCGAAGAACAGAGTCTCTTACAGTCGAGTTCGCTAACCTTTTGCTTACTACTAAGTTTTATTTGGGTGCGCTCAAGTGTACGAATAATGTGAATACGTCATTCATGTGCTGTCCTTGGCTCTTGGAGCTCTTGGCTCTTGGAGCTCTTGGCTCCTTTTGGTTGTGATAGCCAAACCAAAGTTGAACATCAGCAATTGCATGCCGAGCAGTCATAGGATCTCGACTTTATTTGACTTGGCGACTGTCTGCACCACTGTGTGTGTGGTTCTGATTATAAAGAGCATTTTTAAATAGAGCTAGTAAAGCGCTTTCGCTTTAAGCAATCTGGCCAACTCAACTAACTTGTTAATTTACTATGCTATTTCCTTTACTTTCTTTCGCTCTCTCCCTTTAGAATTGTAAAACTCTTGTCAGTCCTTTCATCAAAAGGAGTGTGTGTGTGTGTCTGGAGGATATGTGTGGCAAGGTAGCAGCTGCAGTGCTTGAACCTCTTAAGTGTACTTAAAAATTGCATTTTTTAAAGTTTAATCTCCATTTACAAACTGTAACGAAGTCTTCTTTCTTACTGGCAGTTTATTGCCAGTTTCAAGTGCATTTTAGTTTTACAGATTTATTTGCTTTTTCCAAACATTTATGTTACTTTATGGAGCATATGATTCATATTTGCATTGTTACTTAGTTGAAGTCAATCGATATGGAAATATAACTTGGAAAGAAGAACTTTTCGTACTCTTGTTGGGCATTTAATATTCTCTTAATATAATACTAGGAAACTTAACATAGTTAGTTAAGTATATGTTAGTTTAAGTAGTTCGAAATGCAATTAGAACTATAAAAAAACTTTTCGTACTAAAATTGGCCATTTAGCATTCCCTTACACAATATATTCTCACAAATTGCAGTTGAATCTCTTGGTTTAAAGAATTATAATTGACAATTTCTGCTTCTTTAATTACTGTAAAGAGTGCTAAACATATTTATTAATAGGAAATTGTTTTCATACTATATTCTAATAAATATTCTTTGGTTTGCAAACTTTTCCGGGAAGTTTGCTCAAAATTACAAACAACTGAAATAACATTTTAGCCAATATTGATGAATAATTACCTATAGACTTTTTGGCTCCATTTTTAATACATATGTATAGAAGAAAACCTTTCTCTTATTTAAACAGAAAGTTTTTTTATTTCCTGATTGTTTTCCTATTTGAAAACCATTGAACTATTTTGTGAGCCTCTACTGTATCAAATATGTCAAATTAATTGATTAGTTACAACTTAAATATAAAATGCAAACTGTGTTTATTTGGGCTTGAAAGCCAAAGTTTACTTGAAATATTATATATTTAAGGTAGAAATATTTCCGTTTATTTGTTAAGCAAACCAAAAAGCTGATTTCTTGTGAAGCATAATTGGCAATTTTGTGCTTTATCGATCCGAAATTTGACTTAATTGTTGCCACAATATTTGGTTACCCATTGATAAATGCATATTCAGTTCAACTCAATTGCATCCTCATGTGAGCTGAGCGTTCATTATTTAGAATTTTGTGTTTGTGTTGAACCAAATTTAGATTGAGGCAAGCAGTCCCTTGGCTCATGCATTCATGTGGCATTGTGATGTTGTTGCCTCCGTTGAGAGTTTGTGCGCAGAACAAACACAAATTGGCACAAAGTACACCTGTGACCCTTTTTTAGGTCTTTTTCCATTTGGTTAGACCGTAACGAAGGGAACAGAGGGGAATAGAAGGGACAACGCGGACAATCACCACTCGAATTTAATTTGCATGGGCTGCCTGCCGTTTGGCACAAACTTCAGCTCCGAGCTCAGTTGGGATTCGACTTGACTCTCACGTGCGCCAGCTTTATTTGATTTTGATTTCATTTTTTGGGCCACAGCACAGCAGGCACAACAACAACAGCAGCAGCAGCAACATGAGTAGCAACAACAGCAGCAACTATAATTTACTTTGCCCTGCATTGCTGTGGCACAGTTTTTTGGGTCTCCAACCTCGAGAACAACAATAGCAATAACAATAACAATAACAATAGCTTGCCACCAGCTTGGCCTCGCCGCCATGCCACATGGTCGCCTCTCTTGGGCCAACGCTTAAAACTAACATCCTTAACCTCATCCTCAACCTTTGCTTCCTTCCTCATGCTCTTCCTACTACTAGTTCTTGTTCTCGTTCTCGTTCTCGTTCTCGTTCTCATTCTCGTTCACATTCTCATTTACATTCTCATCCTTATGCTAACCGGGTGCTAATGCACTCAGTGCAAGCACATAATTCGCTGCCCTCGAGCCCCGAGAGCATGCAACACTCGTAAGCCACCAAGAGTTTTGGCCGAACCCATCCCGTAAACATTATTTGCTAACCCACTGTGACAGTGGTTGCTAAAATCAAAGGGAACTAACACGCTTTTAATGCAAGCTGGAAAATTGCTTGCAATTAACATAAAAGAATAATTGAGAATGAAAAAGAACTCAGCAGACGCTTAAGATTAAGATTAGTTAAGAATGGATTATGCAAATGTCTAGGAAAATTAAGTATATTTAGAAGGAATATTTACAATATTAAATAATTGACAACAAGAGATGAAAGAGATTTAATTTCAAAGAAGGAAAGAAAATGCTTATTAAATATGAAACAATCATATGGAATAAAATATATAATAATACATCTTTTAACATATTAAACATTTGAGTAAATTTTTAAGTTACAATACAAATAGGAAACTCAAATTAATCGAAGTAAATATATAGTTAAGTCTAGCACAGGATTATAGAGTATTGCATGTAGAGCATAAATTATAAGATTTAGACTAAATCTTTTAGTATTAAGAGCAAATTAAGAAAAGAAATCAAATCAGTTTTTAATAAAGATCGAAGGAGTTAAATCAAGAGCTGTATAGTATATATTAAAACAAAATAATAAATACGTAAATATATTAAATATCGCAGGAAAAGAGAGTGAAGAACATGAGATAGTTTAATAGAAATAATATTAGATATAGAAATGGTAAGTAATAGAAGCATCAATAAGTAATATCATAAATAGAAGAGATGTCAAGCTGTCTATCCAGTCTAGAAACTTAATACCAAATATCAATTGAAAACCTATAGAACTTTTAAGACTTTTAGCTTTCGGAATCCACTTGGGAATTGAGTTGAAGCCACTGTGACACACCCTGTGAGGCCAACTCATTAGAGTGTCTCCCTTCCGTTTTGTACTCGGCTTAAGCCTGAAGGTGTTGTTGGCGCCTGTTGTTGTGGCTTGGCCCACTTGCTGCTGACAGTGTTGCTGTTGCTGCTGTTGTTGCTGTTTTTGGACTCGTGTTGCACATTGCGCCTGTCGAGAGCCATTCATTTTTGTGCTTCCTCCTTTCCCCTCGTTTGTCCTGCTCTCTCTCTCTACAGTCAGTTTTGGCGCTGACGCTCTTCAGGTCATCATCAACGCTGCTGCCGTCGTCACTTGCCTTGATGTTGAGCCACTTTGTTTGAATTAAGCTTGAAGAGTTTTTCACCTTTTTTTTTTTCTTCTTCTTGTTCTCTTTACTTTTCTTAATGTTTTTCTTTTCGTCCTGTTGGCCGTTTTTTGTATCTCTCTTCTTGTAATGGTCTTTATTCCATAAATTATTTGCTTTTAGTTCTTATTGCTAAACAGTTGCATAAATATTCAGCTTAAACAGCAACAATATTAATAACTTAAGAACACCAAAGCATACACAAGCACAAGGAAAACCAGGGACGGAGACAGGACAGGACAGGACAGGACATGGCCGGATAGGACAAAGGAAGCTGCCTTGTTTGACTACAGATAGCACACATACGCCATGATGTACGGCTATAAATCGGTTTGAGGCTTCGGAAATTCATGTTGTTGGTGTTGTTGTTTCTGTTGTTCTCGACTCTGTGGCTCTGTGGATACAAATTGGAGGCTGATTGTAAGTTGCTTGTTGACCACACATTATCCAGCATTTTCTTTTGTATTTACGAAAGGCTGCAGCAGACACAAACTCATAAATGAAAATTGCATCACAATATCCTTGATGTCCTGATATTGCTTTTGGTCATAATACATCTTACATCTTTACACCTGACCCGGCCAGACAAAGTAACGAGCAGAGACAAATTGCCTCGGGGATTATCGGAACATAATTAAAATTTCTTGGTTATTGCTTTTCCATTTTGTAATTTCCAATACGCTCTTTATGAATTTACATGTAAGAGATATAAATATTGATCAGAACAAACGAAATGTGACACATAATTAAAGTTTAAATAAATTGCCAATTGTAATTTAAATTGTATACAATAACAACTTAATTAGAAATTAAATCCGTATCAGTTTTAAATTGAATTAACTAATTGAAGCTGGAACAGATTTGTATCTATGAAATGCATAGCTTTGAAATACTAATTGGAAAGATAAAAACTGCAAAGTAACAACAACAAAATCATTTATATCAATTGCATTAAAGCTCTGTCTGTAATTAAACGAGAGTTCAATTTGTTTTTCATGGAAAAATTCTATTGCAGTGATTCTCGATTTTTTACAATTTTAAAATTTTTGCTATTACCCAAATTAACTAAGTTAACAAGCCAAATATATTATTTATAAACTTCCAAGAGTCGAATCTGTCATAAAAATACGAATAAACAATACTAAGAAATCAAATATTTTATTCGTGCAAACATTTAATATTTATATGACTTTACCAGCAAAAAAATCACATTTTTATTTGGAAATAAAATTGAAAACTCAAAAAGTAGACAATTTGATACCCTTGAAATAACTCTGAAATCTTTACTCCTGAAGAACTGAATAAATTCAATTAAATATGTATTGATTTCTTGCTAAATTTCTTGATAAAAACATAATGATATATCTCAATAATATAACTCAAGTGTAGGTAAAGATTTTGAACATCACAAGTCTATAGCCTTATACATTGAAAAAAATTATGCATCATTAATATACCCAATTTGGTAAGTTTGTCCGAATAGGGTACAAAAATGACTGTCACGATAATTCAATAAATTTATAACGACATTGCTAAGAAGCAATTCAAAGGAGAATTTGTAAGAAATGCAAGTTGATATTTATTTAAATGGACATTCAAATGCAGAACGCGTTCCAAAAAATGTGTAAATCATGAATATGCATGTCTCGACATGAATTCTCTAACAAATTGTAGGAAATATGCTTCATCTTTAAAGGCTGATTTAAGGAACGGTCAAGAATAGCAAGTGAAAATTGGTCATTTGCTGCTTAAATCATTCCTTCCCTACACTGTCCATCACTTACACACACACACACATATGTATACCAAATGAAATTGTGTGTGGATTCTTATGATGTATGTATTTACGTAGCTGATGTGTTCATTTGCTCCATCCTCTAATGGAGTCAACAGGCCCCCAAAATACGCCCCCCAAAGTGTTGGCAGCAAGTTTTGGTCATCTTTCAAAATTTAGCACAACGTGTTAAGACCAACAGTGTCTGATGACACATTCACAGAGACACCCTCACAACTCACACACACACACAAGCACACATACACTATATATATATATATATACACACAGCATGTGGTCCTTGTTGTTGTCTTCCTTTTTGCTGTTGCCATTGTCACTTGCTTTAAGCTGTGTCCATCATTTGTGTCATTTTTCTTGCACACAACGCTTAACGAATGTTTTTAAAGTCATGGGTTAATTTCAGTTGTCACCCACAATTTGTACGCGGACTCTCTCTGATACCGCTCCCTCTCTCTCTCTCTCTCTCTCTCTCTCTCGTTCTCTCTTTCAATAATGCTGTGTTTGTTGTCCTTTGCGGTGAACACCTGGAGCGCCACCTATCGTTCAATTGTTTGCGTATCGGTTTAATTATTGCCTGCGCCCTTTTTTCTTTGTTGGCCCTTCCTTCCCTTTCAACGTCTGTCGACGTCCATCGTCCATCGTCCATCGTTTGCCTGCTCATTTATTTATATTCACGCCCACGGCTCATTTTCAGTTTGACCCACTGGCAAAAGTGGCAACTTTCTCTCCCTCTCCCTCTCCCCTCACCCATATCCCCTTGGCCCTGCTTTCGTGTCTTTGTATTTTAAATTGCTGTTCCTGTTCTCATTTTCACTGCTGTTTTTCTTCATGTTATTGTTGCTGTGCGTGGCTGCATTTATTTATGTGAGCGCGCAAAGAGGAAAATTGTGTCGTCGTCGCTTTGCGCAGGTGAAATATTTTTAATTAAAAAATCTTTTATTTAAGCGAGTGTCAGACGTCACGTTTCCCCTCCCTTTGGGCCCAAAAAAATAAAAAAACAAAAAACAAAAAGTGTACAAACAAAATGCATTATTTTAGTGGACCGCGTTTTTTCCCATTTACCATTTCCATTTCCCATTTCAGATTCGGATTATGTGGCATTAACTATTTTTAAGCACAGCAAACAATTAAATGGGAGCATATTAGCTGTCTCTCTAGAAGTCAGCCAGCCAAATAGACAAGTAGACAAATAGACAAATAGACAGTGGGACAGCAGTTGGACAGAATGTTCATAAAATATGGCAATTTATTTACGTACTATGCATATAATTAATTTTTATTTATTCTGTCTGGAATTTGGTTGACTTGCTACACCAAATTATATTTTTTATTTCATTTCAGTTTGAGTTGATTTTATTGTTAGCTGCTTTGTTCGAGTGTACTCAAGTGTATTCAGCTCATCAGATGTTTTAGCATGTGCTCTATTATTTATTTAATTGTTGTTACTCTATTTCGGGTTAGCCTCATATTTTAATTTGTTGTTTCTATTTTACTTTTCGGTCAAAGTCACTTCTATAGTAGGAGTATATTGAATTGTACACTAAATAAAAATGTAATTGCAATTTAAACTTTCGATAAATTTAAAATAACTGAATTCTTTTTTTATATTATGTACTTGAGCTTCAAAATTACATTTAGTTCATTCAGTTGTATAATTATTTATTAATTCAATTTAATTAAATTTAATTTATTCTATTCAAATAAAATCAACTAACATTCCACTTCGGTATAGACCTATAATTTACATATTTTATGAATCAAATAAAATTAATTTCATAGCTTATCTATTACGTTTAACTATATTCATATTTAATAAAACACTTAATATTTCATCAATCCCACTCTATTCAATTACAAATATATCCTATTAAATTTGATAATCTTTCTTTTCAAATCATTATAATCAATTCTATTAAATTAAATATTTTAGACAGCTCTTACTTTAGTTAACTATTAAGAATAGATTTCTTTCATTTTATACCAATTTGATTCCCTGCTTTCTTAATTATTGTTAGTCTCTCTCTTTCCTACACAACAATTGATATTAAAACAAAGGACTACAGACTTTGCTATGTAATCGTGCCTACTGCTCCACCCGTACGTATACTTATTATTACACAATCTCTTCAGTTGGCTGCAGTAACTATAAGCCCAGAAGTTATTGCTGTCAGTGCATGCAAATATGTAATACGATGGAACATTCTATCTGCTTAATGCTCATTGTATTACCTCACATAATGTTAATGCTGTTTTCTTGTTGGGCATTCCACACAGAGAAATCTCGGCAAAGAGTCTGTGGCACAGCCCAGCAACAAGCACTTTAAAAGTGGTAGAAATTTCAAAAAACAAAAAAAAAGAAAAGTTTCCACTTATTTTATTGTTGTACACTCTCCAACTCTCTCTCAACTAACACCCCAGTGGGTACTCCTACCTTTATCCATTTCCCAGTTTGCCATATCTGCGCTCCACTTTTTAACAAGGTTAGCGTCACACACACACACACACTCACACACACTGACACAGAGACAAAGCACACACACACATGGGGCCCGAAAGTTTCATTACATTTTGCTGTTGTTGCTGTTTTCTGTTATTTTTTCGGTCATTTGCAGTATGCGCGCCATTTTGTAGCTCCCTCCTCCTCCCCCACTAACAGTCCCCATTTGGATAGGGAGTCTCACGTCTAGTGTCTCTCTCCCTCTCTCCCCCTTTTGTACTCCCTTGGTGAGTCGCATATTCTGGGGTGATTTGCGAAATGGTGTCAAACGGATATGCATGTTGATTTAATTTGCACCTTCGTTTAAACGCTTGGACCCCCCGAGCAATGTGCAAAAGTGAATTATATTTTTGCGCCATACGCGAGTAAATTAGAATTGGCTCCAACTGCTCCAACGCCCTACTTTCATAGACCCATAGAACTATGGAACCCCCAAAGTGCCTGGGTACCTATGTATATAAAATATGCATGTCCTGTGCGAAAATCAACGCCAGCTAATTGCGCGATTTTTATCACCCAACAGAATGAGGTCGTGAATTCGACCTCAACAACAACAACAACAACAAAAGTGAGTAGGCGAAAAAACCAAACAAAGTTTTTTGTTCTTTTTTTCGTTTTCGTTTTCAGTTTTTGTTGGTGCTGATTAATTAATTAATACAAATTATACAAAGCGAACGATTTATCTCGCTGCGTATACGCAATATATACGAGAGTATCCAATGCTGCGTATGAGTAATGAGTTCAACTAAATTTCCGCAGCGGAAAGAAGTTTATTATGTCGATGAATGCCACATTTGGTCCGAATTCTTCTTCATTGTCGTCGTTACGGCCTGGGCACGTGTCAGTATGCCGGTATTTATTTATTTAGTGGCTTAATAATTGAGCACGTGATCTTATAAATGTTATGGCAACGCATAAACCTGAACTCTCTCTATTCAACACATACATTCCTTCACTCCTTACTGCTTACACTTAGTCCATCCTCCTCGGTCCGCCTCTCTCACTCTCTCTCCTGCTCATTTCCGGTAGCCATTTGAGCACGTAATTGGCTTTTGGGAGTACACACAACTGGCAAATTTGTATTAAATGTAGGTACGCGTGTGCACACAGAGCCCGTTAGTCCCTCAGAAAAAGGGGTTTAAGGGCAGCTTATGTGCTCTTAATATGTACAGACAGCAAGAGGGGTCGAACAGAAAGGACAGAAGGACACTCAGATAGCCAGACAGTTGGACAGACAAAAAGCTGCCACACTGCCAGCGAGAGGCGACAAGGCTTAAAAGTCAGTGTGGCACGTAGCCAGTGTCAATGTGGCACGAGTCTGAATGAAAAGGTTTGCAGCAAGCAGGAGGATATGTTTCGGTTTGAAAGGATCCCTAACTGTACTTCCTGTTATGATTGAAAATGTTGATGATGATATCGGTGATAAGCCACAGCGGCACAGAGATAATATCTTTGCCAAGTTTGTTAACGAAAAAGGTTCAGAAACTTAGTGGAGCAATTAATTCAATATTTATGATAACGTTAATAGAAGATGGCATCTAGATAATACTCAAGGCAAGCTTTAAGGTGCAGATAAATATGGTAATGGCCAGGGAATTGTGTGAAATTAATTTTACAATTCCTTTATGTATGAGGAGTTCTGGAAAATTAAATTGTTTATGTAAATAATTACAAAAGCACATTAATTTAATAGCTAAGAAGTAAATGAGTGCGCGACTAAAGGATATGCTGTACATTGGATTATATTAACTTAAATAAATTGTAGGAATTTCATTTAAGAGATCACGTTAAGGTGATTTTTGATATTTAGGTTATTAATTAATACCTTATATCTAGAATAATGCCAACTTTCTTGTCTTATGGCCATTTTATATTCTTTAATTTATTTTTCTTTATTTGTGACCCAAAAGTTTCATACTTTTAGCTCTTTATTTGGCAACAATTTTCTAACTCAGTTGGTCTGGTTTCCTTTTTTTCCTTGTTTATTTAATAGTTGATAAGCATTTATGTGCAATATACGACAATTATCATCAATTTCTATTTGCAATCCACATTTCGCTTATCTTTATTTATGTCGTATCTACGTCTATATTTAAATTTGTGCTTTTGCACATTTATCTAACTTCTATAGCTTGCTTCAATGCATTGGGATTTCTATTTCTATTTCAAAAGTGTTTCCAAATTCGATTATTTGCTTACCTTCTTCTATTTTGCTTTACGAGCTTTTTTGGTCACATATCCACAAGGCAAGGAAATAAACGGAAAAAATTTTTGTTTGCTGACTATCAACGTTAAAGTGGAATAAATTTTCAATGAAAAACTGCTCTTCAATACATGTCGCCGAACGTGCCCATGGGTTCATACATACTAGTACATACATACGTATGTACATACATATAAATATTGCCCAACCCACGTGTACATATGTACATACAAGTATAACCTACCCCACAGACATATGGGCTGCACCCTAGGCAACTTCTGCTGCTCCTCTTCCATATGGGCGCTGATTTTTTATGTCGCCCTACGAGAATACCCAGCAGCATTGTTGTCAATGGGTAGATGTAGTTATACGACATTAATGTGACTTTAATTTCTTTACTGTTCCCTCTAATTACTATACTTAAATTTCTTTTATTTTAATTTGATATAGGTATTGAAATAATAGCATTTCACAACATTTCATAACATAAGTTGTAGGTAGACGTCTATATTATTAGAAATTTCGGAACTAAATAAAGCTTTGCACTCTAAGAAAGGCTTGTTGAGGTTCATTTAAACTATATTAGTATAACTATTTTCATTTTGAGATTTTGAAATTAAATATAAGCTGAGTGAGCTTTTACTATGTATAATTATGTTTGTAAAAGTTACTTGTAGACCCTTTTACATCTTTTCTTATTATTAATAGTTTGCAAATAAGTACCGGCTGATATATGTTAATTATAATAATAGATTTCGAAATCTTGACATTAAAATACTATTACTATTAGTATTCCTATTAAAAGGTTATAAAAGTGAAGATGGATTGGAGTAAATAAAATATTTATAAACACATTATATTTAGTTACAGTTTATTCACAATAAACCAAACTCTACTCTTCTCAGTATACTTTTCATAGCATACTTTTCAGTTTGTCTGACATACATAGTACTCTTTAGGGTAACCTATAGCACGATTGTTGGACTATTTAATTTCTTTTTTGTTTGGCGATTTTTCTTCAACGAACTCTTGTTATCAAACGAAAGCTTCAGCTTTTTTTTGTTGTTATTCATGTCGCCTACATTTTTGCTTTGAACTTTGAAATATACCTAGATATAGGGAGTGTGTACAGTGTACACACATATCGTACATAGATATCATGGTATTTATGTGGCCATATGTGTGTTCATTTAAGAGGCCTTCACGCATACCAGGGCGACCAACTTGAAGTTCCAGTTTCACATCCACTTCCGTCAGAGTCTCGACCGAACAATGCACTAAAATAACTGTAAATAACAATTTGCAAGTGGGTGTAAAAGAGGAAACACATGCTCAATTGTATGGGCGTGACAGACAGAGACAGGGAGAGAGGGAGAGACAACGCATGTTCGTCTGAGTGTGTGTGTGTAAGAGCAAACCAAGTGCGGATGGGTCTATAAAAACTGCAAGGATGCAGCAATAAAATGTCGGCGATGTAACGGTAAAAAAAGCGATGGCGGCGATTTAAGCGATGACGCTGACGACAACCGCAGGACAATCCCCTAACCCGATTACCCCTGCTCCCCACACTTACGCCAAGTGTTGAAGTGGTTGAGAGAGAGAGAGAGTGAGGAAAAGAGAGGTGAGTTAAAGAATTTTTTAGAGGAAGCTCATCCTGGTGCTGGCCATATGTGCGACGTCGTCACCGTTTTGCCAGCGCCTTGGCCAAAAGCGGGTCGTTACGTTGACAACCCCCAACAATTGTAGTGTGACCCACATTCAAGGCGTGCCGAGAAGCCGTAGGCCCTCCACGCTCCCCACCTCCCTATCTCCCTCCCTCGCTCACATTGCCCTCCCCCCCTTTGCACCCACTTATGGCATGTCTTTAGCCTTTATATCGAAATTGAAAAATTTCCTTTCTTTATTTTCTTGCTCGGCTTTCCATGAAATATGCTGGCTCTAAAGGATCTAACCGTATAAAATGGTTAGCATTAATTTTAAATACGGTTTGACTGAGCTAATTTGTTGTGTTGCATAAAAAGCTTAAAACACTTTAAATTCATTTCCCCGCTCATTTCATACTTTAATAATGAGTGTAATTTTTACTTTAGCATGTAAGACTAGTAAATATTATATTTATTAAAAGGAATCTATTATAATTAAAGGCTGTGCATTAATTTTAAGTACTTTTTGACTATGTTAATATGTTATGTTGCTCAAATGTTAATTAAATAATAAAATTATTAATAATAATACTTTAAAAAAAAATTATAAGCTTCTCTCTAAACTGAAGATTGATTTTGCACTTATTTTAACTATTTTCATAAGAAAGAATCTATCATTATAAAATGGTGCGCAATAATAATAATAAAGCATAAATAATTTAAACTAATTTAAATTTATAGCTTTTTATATTTTAAGAATGTGAATGTTCCTTTTTCCTTTAAACTTATTATTTTTTAAATTCATCGCTAAATGATTTTATTGTATTTACTCTAAACACAATTTATAAAATCTTTATAAGAACCATTTGAAGTTCGTCTTCTGGGAATTTCCAGCCTTAAGCAGCTTATCGAAAATGTCCCAGGCAGGCGGAAATCTATTGACAAATTCTTAGAAATGTAGAAACATTAAGCTACACACTGTTCAACATAGCATGTATGTAGAGCTTTAAAGATGCAGTGTGATTTAAAAGTTTTAAAGTCCAGCATTAACTTGCCTAGTTTGGGGACATGGAGAGCATTACAAATTCGATATTTCACATTTTTAGTTTAAGTCTCCACAATTTATTCAATCTACTTCACTTTTATTTGCCATGTCGGGCAATTGTTTTGTTTGTCCGTCCAACTGCGTTCAAATGTCACTTAACATTTTGTACTGTTGTCGCATTTCGAGGCTTATTTCGAATTCCACTTTACGAGTCGGAATCAATTCCAGTAAAATGTGAATAAAATATACTGTTTTTTTTTTGCCCAGTTTGGAGTAGGGCAAAAATATCCTAGCTTTGTTGTCCTTTAATTTAAATTTTGGATGATCCCAAAAGTATGCTTTTGTCAGTTCAGTGGAATTAATTCGAATTGGGATTTTGGAACAGGCTTTTCTGATATATATATTTGTATGTAAGTATAATTTGTGCTGTTTTGGTCTATGACAACGCCTTTGAGTAGCTTTAAGTGGATTAATTTAAATCATTTGTCGTTATTGTTGTTGTTGTTGTTATTGTTGTTGTTGGTGTTGTTAAAATGTGCGTGTTGCGGTTGCTGAGGCGGCATATGATAAATGAGTTTTCCATGCTCTGAATTTGCCATTTTACGCAAATATTGTTGCCTGCTTTTCTGTATGTTTGGCTGTGTGTGTGTGTGTGTGTGAGTGTTTGCCCGTCCATTTTTTTTGCCCCAATCGTTTTTTTTTACACTTGAATGGCTTTACATTGCATTTTCGTATACACAAGTAAGTATATGTAAGTGTATATAAGGTTGCCTCATAAAAAACATTTGATACGTAATGTGGGTTAAAGTGATAAGCGAAAAAAAGATTTTCTGCGGTTGCCTTAAACTTGGTATCGTAGCTTATCGGTTATCGCTTGTCAATTGCGTATTGGGGATTGGCTTATTGATCATCTTGGGCGTTAAGCTGTCACTTTTACGCATCGCCCATAAATGATGAAGTATTGCCAAAGTTAAAGTAAAGTAAAGCCATAACATTCGCCGGATTTACTTTAATAACAACTGAAGTAATAGTACTTATTCTATACTGTCAAGCATAAGTGAGTCTGTGAACTATCTGCAAAATGAGCTCATAATTAAACCAATAACGTTATATAATGTGTCATTAGCTATTGCTTATTACGTTGCTACTATTTGATGTATTTAGTAATTATGTAATACTTTTTCAGGTCATCAGTGACATAAGCAGCTTTAGCCGCACAGGAAAACTTTTCATTTTCAATTCATTATACTCCATCACTTAAACAGCATGATTTATGCATATAAAACTTGAATAAAACATTTATTTAAATCAGCTTAAAGCTTGAAAATAACTTAATTATGTGCACAATTGAGCATTAAAGGATAATGGAAATAAATGAATTTTTAAAGATTTTAATAAGATATTTATATTAATTCATCAAATCTAATTTTAAGATTTGTAAGAACAGCAATTTATAAAGTATGCTTCATGTTTATCTTTAGCTCTTGGGAGAATAAAAGGATTATGGAAATTAAAGTATTTTTAAAAGATTTAACTAGACATTTATATCAATTCATCAAATCTAAATTTAAGATTTGTAAGAACAACAATCCACAAAGTATGCTTCATCTATATCTTTAGCTCTTGGGATTATTTTTGGTATATTAAAGGTGCCTTCTGCCCCATCGGCTGTCAGCTTAAATCTAAAGCTCAGCTTATCTGCATAAATTTTACGCAACTAATTAGCGAAACCAACAAAAATTGCGCCAACAAAGTAAAAATCTCTTTGAATAAACCGTTGCCCCTTGGGGTAAGCTGGATGAAGGGCAAAGGACGAGGAGAGGAGAGCTGAAAGGGGAAGGAAGGCAACCACTCACAATTAGCATAATACAAGTACTGAGAAAGGGAGCGTGGATGAATTGCAGTCAGAAAATATGCAAAACAACTAAACAACTTTTGGACAGCACTCGTCAAAATTCTCAAAAAGCATTTGAACATTAAAGAAAAAGGGGAGACCTTTAAAGCCTTTAAAGCTGACAACAACAGAGAAGCCAAAACAAATTTTGAAGCAATTCACATTCACCCACAATAAGCGGTGGTCAAAAGGGAGCCGAAAAAGTGGTCAGCAAATTTGGCAGCAGATTAGCCGAAAACAGTTGGCCCCATTTGTGGCAATAAAATTGCAACAATTGCATAGAAATTTTTGTCTCCCAACAAGCAAAATGGCCGGAAACTGCCAGCGGCTGTCACAGAGCGCAGCTCGTTTCCGCTTGGCCAACGGTGCGAACCGAAATGCGAAAATTGCGAGTGGAAAGAGTAGAAAGAGTACGAAATAGGTTCACTGGCAAATTATGGTATGGCAACGAATGCGTTTTTTGACCAACAGCAACAGCAACAGCAACAGCAATAGCAACAGCAACAAAATAACAGTTTTCTCCTTTCAGCCAACCATTCATTGATAACCATCTTTAAAGTCTCAAAGTCTTGAGCTGAATTACCTTGAAAGGCGTTGCCTTAATCAATAAGTGGGCCATAAATTATGAAGCTGTCGATAGAAATAGCTGGCGTAAATAACAGAACTGAGCATATCGTGTCATTGGCCATGGTCACATATGGATAATGATGAGTGCTTAGGTTACACACACAGTATAACACTTAGAGTGTGTTTTTGTGTGTGTGTGAGTGTGTGTGGTGTTTGGCCAATTGAAAAAGTTGGCCCTTTGGCTCTGTTATTTGCTCTGTTCTTGTGTGTTATGCTTTCAAGTTGTTTTTGGCAGCTGAACTTTCATTCACATCGTTGCCATTAAATGCCATAGTTTGTTTTGGGCCAATTTCTAATGGTTGTACATTTTTTTTTATGTTTTGTTGAGAAATTTTGATTTATGCGGAAAACGCATTAAAAACTTTCTGATTAACTTTGTAAACTCTTGTAATTACTGCACTTGACAGCTTACGCTGGTGCCGAAAGCTATAAATTAGCAATTAAGCATGTGATCAGATTAGAAAATTATGTCATGCATATAAATTGATATTGATCGAATGAATTGAAATTATTAACTATTTAAATATGCAGACAAAGTAAATTTGTATTTAATTACCAGCTTTAAACTAGCAAAAAATTGCAACTAGTTTCATAATTTGAATAAAGGAAAAGTATTTAGAAAAGAAACCGAACATTCGAAGTTTTTTCTGAGCACTTCAAAAAAGGTTTTTTACAACTACATTTACATTTTCAGAAAAATTCAATATGACAATTGATCTTTTGTAGACAATACTAAGGAAAAAGAAGTAAACACAATTGTATGAACAGCAGATATTAAAAAAAAATTCACAAAATATCCTAGTAACCATTCTTTAAACTTTAATTTAAAAAGCTGTCTTTCAGTAGAAAACTTAAACTTAGTTTTATATATATTTTGTATAGAACATAGCGTATATTCCAAGTATTATAAATGAAATGTCACAATTGAGATTTAATATTCGCATTAAAAAGATTTTATCCAATTGCGAGAAAGCAGAAACCAACATTTTCCATATTTATAAAGCATAAACTGTGTATAAAATAAATTAACAAAAACTATTTCAACTGCGAAATTCAACAAACAATTTTATTTACCTACTAATTAGTTGTGTGTAAGTTTTAATTTATTTCATCTAAATTTCATATTTATATGTTATATTTATCTTTAAGCAAAATAAATAAAAGCTTTGCTCTCTTGAAATTTTCGCGCGCATTTCAATTATAATTTTTTATGTTGTTTATACAAGTGCCTGCCAATAGTTGTTATTTTTTTATTAAATAGTTTTGTTGACGCATTTATGAGTTTCATTTAATGGCCAAGTAATGATAATCTATCCATCTGCTTTTATGAAGCTGTCAGCGGTTCGATCAATTGCAAATCAGGTTTTTCAGAAAACGCAAATACATTTCATATATACTTTTGTGTATATATTTTATATATTTACTGTATAGTCCGACAATTGACAGAGATAAGTATTTTATTTTGAATATACAAAAATGTAGAAATGTGTTGACATTTGATTTGTGGTCTGAGAGAACTGATTCTTGGCAGGAATACATTTGGTCATAATTTATGGAACTGCATTATATCTAGAATATAATTTGAAATAATATTTAATCCTACACAAATAGTCAGTATTACCTGTGTGTTTACTATTTTCATTTGTTTTCTGTATTTCCTTTTTATTTTTAGCTTTTATTTTGACTTTAAGATTTCAATTCACAAATATATTTGCTTCAACTTTTCTGAATTTCACATTCATTCGCGACAGCAACAACGCATTGTCGCTGACGCCGCATAATAATCATACGCCCCGTGTGTCCAACAATCTGTCTTTTATATTTTTACCGTTTTGCTTATCTTAGGCGGCCGCACGTATCACGTGAAAGGCAACAACAAAAAACAGATGAAGTGTAGTCAGAGGAAAAAAAAAACAATTGAATTTTTACTACTTTTTTTGCGGTAGATATTTTTGTTGTTGTTGTTGTTGCTTTTGTTTTGTTTTTGCACTAATATTTTCGAATTTTTTTGCCGCGTGCGCCACCTTATCGACATTGACTTCAAGTTGTTATTGCTGTTGCTATTGTTGTTGTTGCTACGTTGTTGTTGTTATCGCTGTTGTTGCTTTATCTCATTGTTGTGTTCTATGGCACTTGCTCGCTTGGCATTTACATTTTCATTTTCGTTTCATATTTGGCATGCCTTGTGACACAAGTCGAATAAATTGCCAAACAAATAGCGAATGGCTAAATGCAAACGGCACGCGGCGTATACGTAATAAAAATTGAAGCGACACAAACGCGCTTCGAATAATTTTTGACTCGCTCACGTTTTCATTCACGTAGCACTCACAATCACATTCATATTCACAATCACAATCACAACTCTCGCACTCGCATTCGCATTCGCACTTAAAGTGCCGACAACTTTTGTTCCCCGTTTCGATTTTCAAACTGAAAGCGTCCGTTTTGTTGCTGGTGCTGCAGCCACAGAACTGTAACTGAACGCAGTCGAAACACTTGAAATATGGCCAAGCGCCCAACGCGCCAAAGAGCCAGAGCCAAACAGCCAAGAGCCAAAGCCGTGGCCAAAATGCCGCAGCGTCGTTTTTCAGTCGTCTCGTTGCCAATAGGCAGGCATCAAACAAACGGAAAGGGTAACAAAGCGAGCAGGGAGAGAGGGAGAGAAGTGCGCCAGTCTAGCTATGAATGAGTGAATGCCAAGTGACAAGTGGGCGGTGAGTGTTAGAGTGAGAGAAAGCATCACAAAGAGAGAGAGATAGCGAAACAGACAGACACAGAGAGCAAGAGAGAGAAAGGCACGAAGACAGCCGAGAGCCAAAAACATCGCATTGAGTCTATGTTCTATGTGTGAGAAGGCCGCACAGTGGTTATGCAGTTGCAAAAAGTGGGTTTCAATTGATAAGTTGTTACAATAAATGTAAGATAAATCATACATGTAAGGTAAATAGGACAAAATTAATGACATATTATACATAATTCATTTACTTATACTTGTTATGTAATTATACTAATGTATTTTTAGGAATAAAGTCTAGAAGTTTAAAAGGACTTCAAATTTATAATATAAATTTTATAACTTATTTCATCCCTACCTAACAATGCAAAGTGCTTCTAGAGAATATATTATTTCCCATATTAATTATTTGTTTACAGTTTTCCTTACTTAAAATGATGTCAATAAATGCAATTGTCTGCTGTTGTTTTGACTCAAGGTGACTTATCTTAAGTAGTTAAGAAGTAAAACATTTTATTACATTTAATTGACAATTGAATGAATGAATAAAGTGCTTTCAAGTTACATCACAGTCTACGGACCACAGTGCGTATGTGCAATGTGCTGCATTGATTGATAGCTTAACAATATTTGCGTGGGTAGCCGGCAAAGAGAATACAGAGAGAGTTTTGTTTGCACTCTTCGCAGTCTCTCTCTCTGTCTCTCTGCTCTCTCTATTTTCGACACTCGCGCTCTCTGTTTGCTGCCCTGAGGAGGCCAGAAACAGCTGCTTTATGTTTATTTGTTTGCTTCAGGGCCTCTCAGTGTTTTCTTGTTTTTGTTGCAGCTAAGACGTTGTCTCTTGCAACAGCCGCCTCAACGAAATATTTTAGCCATGTCTTCGACATGCACCACTCAATTGCTGTCACAGGTCCTATACCTTGACCCCCTTTTTCCCTTTTTCCCTTACACATCCCATCAGCTGCCATTTATGGGTCTATGGAAAGGCGTTGCGAACGCCTCTTTTACCGACTGCCGCCACATCAACTTTTATGGCCTTCAAATTGTTTCCGAGACGTTGCGCCATTGCCACCCCCCTTTTGCCACCCAATGTTTTCAAGCTGACTGTGCACCTCACCGTGGGGCAACATTATCAATTGCCCGCCCACATAGCGTCTCAACTCAAACTCAACTCGACTTGGATTTTTTGCCTCGCTAAAAGATTTGCTCCATTTCATTTGGCTCTGTCATAGATTTGTTTGTCCATTTGGCGTCTCTTGTTTTGTTTAACGTTGCCTTCTTCGTTTACCTATAGCATGCTAAGTACTTCCCATTTTACATCTCCTTCTACTGCTTCATCATCCTCTTCAGAATCTTATTCTTTGTGTTTGTGCTATCTCTTGATATTGCTCTCTTACTGTTGGCCAACGCTGTACACAGTTGGCATTTAGTTTTGCATCTGTTTTCTTTTTTCTTTTTACCTTCTTTTTGCAATTCGCTGCAAAAGTTTTACCTGAAATTCTGCGCATCGTTTTCATTGTTTACATTTTGCACTGTTCCGTTATTTATTTGCTTTCCACAACGGAAATTTGCATGCTGCTCTTTTGCTTTTCAACTTTTACCTTTGTTGTTCTCTGGTTTTGTACTTCCCCCCCCCCCACACTTCTGTCATTGTTATCATTGTATGACGTTTTTTATGGGCTGCTGAAAACCACTTTGTTTAACAAATTTGTCCGTGTTTGTAAACCTTTATTACAAAGGTACGCAATAGCATCCGTATGTCATACCTTTCTTTTAAATTGAAAAGTTATTTAACTAATTGAATTAAATTTATTTGAGTGTTTTTATGGAAATCTGACAGTCGAATAAAATATGTTATAACATGGAGAAGTTTTGAATTCTATGAAAATATAATAAGTATAATTTTAGTGTTAAAATTTATAGTTTCTGGATTATATTTTAAAAATATTTGTAGGTGAAAAAACTGTTTAAAGCAGCTACAATAATTTAATAATAAAATATAAACACAATAATAATAAATAAATTTAAAAAAAATATTTTCCTTTAGATAAAAGATTTTTTAATGCATTGACTACTATTAAGGATTTTATAAAGTAGATATATGTATACCAATTTATTAATATTTAATACTAGAATTTTTATTGTATTTATTTTGGTTTCTATCAAATTTAAATCCATTTTTATGCGGAATTTAATTAATTCTAATATGAACGATCTTTATTAATTTTCTAAGATATCTTGTAGTCCATCAGTGCCTTCTATAACATTGTTATTATCAAAGTTTTCTACTAAATTGCCGCCTTCACAAGCCTTAAGGGTTGCCATCTATTAATTTTTATCGACGCACAGTTCTTCCTCTCTTCCCTTCCGCATTCCCTCCCTCTCTCTACCCAATGCCATATTCTTTTTTAATTATTTGATTCCTGATAAGCAAAGCACAGAATTGTGTAATATAAATATAAGAGTATTCAACGGTTTATGCACAGTTGTAAAATCTGAGCTTCTTTTATGGCATTTCCGAGTCGTCTGTGTGGGCGTGGCAAGGGGATTTTTGGAGTGAGGCAGTCTTTTTATCGAAATCAGTGTCTTAAGTGTTTTGATGAGTGCGCGAATTGCTTATGGTGAATTGTTCATAATTTTAGCTGCAAACAGCAGCTGCTGAGAATCGCAAAATGGATCTGCTTGATAGAGAAGAACATATCACAGATAAGGTAAGTGAGTTGGGCAAATATTGAGCTAATGCCCGATAACTGTGCTTACACCCTGTACACCAATGTGACTAATTTTATAATATATCATGAACTTTTTAAACTGATGATTCCTTATCGTTATGAATTAACCAAAACCCACAAAAAAATTCCATATTCTTAAGAAAACACAATTATCAAAAAATACAATCACCAAATATTTCATTATTTATGATTCGTTTAATTTATTACACCTATGCCATAAGCTCTTATCGTCAACAACAAAAAAAATGCCACATTATTATATTTATTTGTTGTTTAATCTTAAGGGCATAGTTTTGAGGACAAAGCGCATGAATCATATAAAAATAATAAATTAAAGACTGAAAACTTTGATAAATAAATACATAAATAAAAGATACCTTAATATAAAATATTCAATTACGAGGGGGCTGATAAGTAATCGGCCTTACCAAGAGAACACATTTTTAACCACCTATAAATATTTTATTCGAATAGTGTTTCCTATTACCCGATTACTGCGAAAGTTTCAGGCGGTTTCATCAACACTGGTAATTTTGGCAGGACTTTTAGCTAGTTGATTTTTGCATTTTCGTCAAAATGAGTAAAATCGAATATAAAAAATGAGTTAATCGAAGTTTAGGGGGATTCAGCTCAATCGTTTTCAACTATTAAATGTTGGACTGCCGAGTTCAGGCGCGTTCGGGCAAATATTTTTGACAAGGATCATCCGTGACGTCTCAAAGTGGTGATAACCTTAAAAATGGTGGATTAAGTCCACGGAATGTTATTGGAAGATTGTCGAATCAAGCTGCAAGAGATTGCTAATGCCCTAAACATTTCTCGTGAACGTGCTGGAAACGTTTTACACAATTTTTTATATATGAAAAAGCTTTCGTCAAAGTGTCTGCCGCGATTGCTGTCAATGGAGAACAAACTCAACCGCTTAGACATTGCAAAGGACAGTTTGGCATTGTTTAACGCGAATAAGGACGAATTTGTGACCGTCGACGAAACTTGGATACATCACCATACACCAGAGAGTAAAAAACAGTCAAAGCAGTGGATTTCAACAGGAGAAACGGCGCCGAAAAACGCAAAGTCTAGTTTGTCGGCTAACAAGGTGAAGGCAACGGTTTTCTGGGACGCCTGAGGTGTAATTCATTTGGATTATCTGGAAAAGGGCAGAACAATTACTTGAGAATACTATTCTAACCTTTTGAGACGATTTCGTATTGCTCGAAATTTCAATTTCAAGAGTTCATTCATTTATACAGAACAAAAATAAGATTATATTCCCACATTCTAACTAATTATAATTAGAATGGGTATAAATATTATACGGACACTTTTTAACAAATATCAGATGACATAAAATTAGAGCTTTCATTTGACAGTGAAACACAACGTGATTCGACATTTTGCAATTTCATCTGCAATTTCAACATTTCATGTTTATGTTTCGACTATTGAATGTGCAATCAAATCAGTTTACTTATTGATTTGAAGCCTTTATGAGTATGTTTAGTAAATAGAAACAGAGTTGAGCTTATGTTTGACTGTTGCATAGTTTACGAGTATTCCAAATATATCAACTATAAGTTTATCTACGAATATTTACCAAATATGAAAAGCACATCTGTTTACCTATTTATTTAAAATTGAAATAGGAAAAGCTTCCATTCTGAATACATCCACAATCTATTCAGACTCATTTTGAATGATGCTTAAAGATGTGAAAATTAGCGTCCTTTGACAGATTTCAGCTGTCATTTCGAATGCACAAGCAATTTATTTAGCTTTTCAAATGCATTTGTGGTGCAATTGAACATTTAGTTACAGGTATTAAGAACCAAAAGCTTTAAATTATTGTCGAATTGAATGTCTTGGCATATTCTATTGCCAATTTGGTTTGTGTATCGTAAATAAACTCCAATGAATTATGTTCAATTGCATTGACATTATTTACCAAAAAACTATTAAGAGCAATGGGAATATCTGGCATTTATGTAGTAGTATTTTTATATGGTAAGCAATAAATTTCAATAAACTTTTAGTAAGTAATAAGAGGTATTTACACCTAACGAAAAACGAGGATGGTTTTCACATTTTATTCAATTATTATGTTATTAATAATAGAATATTTTTATTTCAAGTATCTCAACTTATTTACACAATCATGTAGTTGTAGATAATATAGTGGTTATATAGTAAATTTGTAAGCGACTCTCCTTCCTTAGCTACTGTCTGTTGACTACTATCAAAAATGAAGATATGGTTTAGTAAAAGGAGAAGTCAGGCATAAGAAAAGATCTCTATAAAACAAATACACTAATAAAGTGTATTCCAAGAGGTGCATTAAAAATCTGAAGGACCTTTAAAAATGATGATTAAGTTGCTTTTCTATACTTATGTCCATTATAGAGTCTTCTAATGCTGCTATTGTTCAACTTCGAACGCTTCCTTCCCAAGTTGGTAACTTATGCCTATTATGCAAAACATGCTCAACTTTTGGCACACTGCAGACAATGCAATAAGTGTGGTTTTATCACACAAATTGCATCCCAATCGATTTACCGCAGTTCATAACCCAGTTGCAGATAATGAACCAGCAAACTGAGATGCATAAATCGGTTGAATATCTAGCAGAAAACTAAGCATGCAAAAAAAATGAGAGCAAACAAAATGAAATTTGCAAAATGTTTTCGAGTCAAGTTCATGCCAAAGCGCATTCAGTGCCGGCAGCACCTCCACTACAGTTCCCTGTTCCCCTCAACTGCTATGATTATCAATTCCCACAACAGACTCCACTTGCAAAGGTCAAACTCATGGGTGTGTGTGTGTGTGATGTGTGTGTGTCTGGGCAGGATTCTAGCCAAAACCTTTGAAGCGCAACATGTCGCATTGTTTCACTTTGTTGCTGCTGTGCAATTTGCTCTTCCATTCTCTGGCAACGCTTCTGTTGTTTTCATCTGGCAACTGGCAACTGGCAACTGTCCACCCACAACCACTTCCCAGTTGGTGGATGCCACAACCAGGATTTGTTATTGTAGTTGTAGTTATTGTAGTTGTAGTTGCTGTTGCTGCTTTTGCTACTGCTACTGTTATTTTAGTTGTTGTGCGTGGTTTACTGTTCTCGCCGCCATTACATTGTTTTCTTTTTGTTTAGCAGCGGTTAGGTGTTGACTCTCCTCCTCCCTCCCCCCCACTCTTTGTCCCTTTATCCCACAGCTCACTCTCTAACTCGGCTAACACTCCGCTAGCTCACCAGTATTCCCAGGAAAAACTTTTAGTTCAACACCAACATTTGTCAGGGTATAAACAGCACTTGTTATAAGTTGAATCATTTCGCTTGTTACAACTGAAAAAACATCTAAATTCGAATTTGTTTTTATCTTAACTAGAAACTATTCAAAACGAAAGAGAAACTTTTGAAAGATATGAACAGTAAATGTAACAAAGTTGTTTAAGTTGAATTTAAGAAAAATTTGTGGAAGAAATGTAATGCAAAAGAAGTTTTCTTTAATTAAAAAAAGTATGTTTTTAAAACTATGTTTAAACTAAAAATTTCAAAATATTAGTAAGCAATTATTAAATATAATAATAATATAAGATTAATAAATAAATAATTATAATTAGAACCATACTTTGAACATAATTTGTAGGGATATATTTATGAATATCTAAATTAATATTCGGCTAACTTATATAAGTTTATATATTTGTAATTAGCTAGATCAACATTTAAATAAGACATAAGTTTATGGCAATAACAAAAAAATGAGAAAAGTATTTGTAGCTAACTAAAACAGTTCTGACTTAAATGGAATTGACTTAAGTTCCGTTGATTAATTTTAATAAATGTCTAAATTTTAGTAGAGCAACATCGCTTCGTTGTGAAGTAATACAATTTAATTTGATTATTATTGTTTATTTTGGCGAAAAGTTTCGTTTCGACAACAATGTTGCCAGTTTCAGTCGGTAGTTAGTGTTGAACAAAAAGTGTGCGGGGCATGCGGCATGCGGCATGTGGCAACTAGAATTCGTAGCTGTGAAGCTGTTACATGTAAAATATTTGTACAACAGGATATGCAAAAATATGTTACGGGAACATGACTATGACTATGATGATGGCATTTATACAGGACACACCCCTTATCCATTATCTTCTTTCTGTATGAATGAATAGTTTGGGGAAAATTGTTATTATGGCACGCGCTGGAAAATCGCTTTACGAGCACTTCTTTTTTTTTAACATTTCCCTTCTCTTTTGTATATCTCCAAAGTGTAGTTTGGCCAACTTCTCCGTACAGCGAACAAAACGTGACAGAGTAAGTTGGATATAAAAAAACCTCTTGAACTCTCAAAACTTTTGACTGTGTATTTTTTAATTGCATTTTGGGCGTCAACATCAACTTTTTTTTGGAGAGCTACGAACTTCTCTGAATCTCGTCGATTTGTGGAGTGCCACTAATTAACATTGGGGGAGGTGAACACTTGTTGGTAGTTTATTTGATGGGGAGCAAACGAGTTCATTAAAATGTCACACTTGCAAAAAATAAATCAAATATGTAAACAGAAGTACATATCGTTAAAAGTAAGCAGAAGAAATGGTGATCGACTGTGAAATACTCTGTCCGCAGAGAGAAGATTGTTCATTAACATTAAAAGTGGATAAAAGGATAGCTCTATTTTTAATATTTATAGATTATAAAGCAAAAGGATTTATACTATATCTTAACAAAGAAATTTATTTATCTCTTTTATATTACAAGGTGTAATGAAATTAGAATATCTTATTTTCTATAGTAATAACTCAAAATTTCACATTTTCACATTTATTTTTTACAAGTTTGTATTTTTCTCTATATGACACTAAACTTTACCATACATACATATGTTTACAGGGTATATAAAGTTCATAGCTTAAAATGTTGACACATTTAATAGTTGTTGTTGTTATTATTGTTGGTTGGTTGATAGTCTCTGCTGTTGTTTTGTGGCAAATTTGTTTATAATTGAATTTTATTTGATGCTTTTTATTGAAATTGCATTTTTCATAAAACGCTTTTGTTTTTATTAAGTGATAAATAATTGAATAGATTTTTGGTTAGTCGGTCTGCAAATTGATAAATTTAATATAAATATCTGATTATATCTTTAATGGACTTGTACAAAATGAACAGCTTAATGGAGTAAGAGAGTTATGAGGGTGAGGTCATAGAACACCAACTGTTGACATTTGAATGACATTCAAAGAGCTTCGAAATTTGTGATTAAACTTGCTCCATCAACAGCTGTTGTTTTGCTCTTTGTTTTTATAGTAAATGGGATTTTCATTTGCAATGAGAAGAGTTTATTTTATAAAGCGCTCAAGTTTTAATTAAAATAGTTATGTGGTTAACCAATTTTTAAGAATAAGTGGGAGTCTATCATTTCACATATTGATTTTCTTTGTAAAGTTTACTATACTAAATTAGTGTCAATTATAATAAGAATAATATTCATGCCAACTACAATGTGACCCTTATTTAACTAAGTTTAAATTAAAATTGTTATGTGCTTTATCAATTTTTAACAATAAGTATGAGTTTATCATTTACATAAAAATTGCCTTTACAATATTAAATTACTGTCAAATATTATAAGAATAAGATTCATGCCACCTTTAACTTTATACTTATTTAAAATATTTATGTGCTTAATCAATTTCAATAATAAGTAAAATAGTTTATCATAGCACATATTGATTACCTTTACAATATTAAATACATAACTGTCAATTACAGTAAGAATAAGATTCATGTCACCTACAATTTGACGATTATTTAACTAAGTTTTAATTAAAATAGTTATGTGGTTAACCAATTTTTGATAGTAAGTGGGAGTTTATCATTTTACATATTGATTATCTTTACATTATTTAATTACTGTCAATTATTATAAGAATAAGGTTCATGCCACCTACAAATTTATCCTTATTCCAGCTAATAACAATAACAATAAGTGGGAGTTTATCTTCTCACATACAGATTTCCTTTTCAATTCAAAATAAGCGTCAATTAAATTAAGAATGCCACCTTTATCCTTATTTCAGCTAATAACAATATCAATAAGTGGGAGTTTATCATTTCATACATACAGAAAGCGTCAATTATAATAAGAATGTCACCTTTATCCTTATTCCAGCTACAGACTCATATCCAAGATGATAAAGCTAAATCAAAAGTAGCACATTTACATGTATGGTATCTACAGCCTAAATAAGTCAAGCAGGCATTAAGAACACATTATAAGAAATCTTCAAGAGAGGCAAACATCATAATTGACATACATTACACCCACATTAACCGGTCAACAACTGATAAAAAAAAGAAGAGTGTAAGTCAGAGAACGAAATGATCTCCATTCAAGTGGTTTATTTTTGAGTTTTTTGTGTAGCAAATCGTCATCTTTCATCCATTTATTACTTCTCTTCAAACTGAAATTGACCTCAATGAAAGCAGCAGCTTCAGAAGAAGAAGCCGCAAGCAGAAATTTGTTATACTAGATTTTAGCCAGGCTAAAATGACTTGGACTAAACTCTTCTTGGCACTAGCTTGAAGTTGTCGCTTTAAGCCTTCACCGCAAGGGGCAAAACACTTGCCATCCCGCCCATTAATCAAACTTCCAGTCTTTGTTCAATTTTGCAGCCTTCTTTTTTTTATGGTCTTTTCTATTTTCTTTCTGCGCGCATTATTGTTATTATTTATTATTGTTACGGCCATAAAGTTCTGGCCACAAAAACAGCTCGAGAATTGCCCGGGGGCCAAACAACTGACCGACCGACCAGTTGATGACCCCGCACGCAATCCCAATCTGTTGCCATCTCACTCTTTAACTAGTTGTATATTTCGTTCTCTGTCTATTGCTGCCTGTGCATATTTCACGCGATTGCTGTTTTTTTTTTTTTGTTATTTAATTGTAAAACGCTTTCCGTTGCCATATCTGTTAACGCTTTTTGTTTCATTTGTTGATTTTGCGATATGGCAAAGGCGACGGCGACGGCAAAAAAGTGTCAACAAAAAGCGTCAGCAGATAATAGAATTCGAATAGAATTTGTTTTTAACCATGTGGCCATTTAACTGTTTTTCTTTTGTTTACACTGTTAAAACGGGTATATATTTGCCTTATGAAAATTTATATAACTATCAAAGGAGCCGCTTCAAAATCCATTTAAGCCTTATTGCTTTTGACCAAGCCAAAAAGATACATGCGCACAATTTTTGCTATTGTGTATGATAAGAAATCAAATCCCATTTGTTTGTTTAATTTTTGCAATAGCATCTTTAGTTGTACATTGAGATACAGACATGTACAGGGTATATATGTAATCAGTTAGTTAAAGATATTCAATTTGTGTTGTTAACCAAACGCATCGCTCTTCAACAGACATTTCCATTTACAGGGTATTTTATTGTCATAGAGTCATATGTCTTATTTTATTTATACGTTCTGTTGATGCCAGTTAAAACAATGATATCGTTAAAGTCACAAAACATTTCATTTGCTTTGTTAGACAAACTGCGAAAGTTTTTTTTTATATAAATTCATTTTATTTTTGGTCATGGGTTCAGTTGCACATGCGAATCGCTTTATTATATGATATGATAACTTTTTCAATTTTTTTTTTTACAATTTATCACTAAATTGAACAAAGTAAAGCGCTTTGTTGGCCAGTTTTGTACATAGTAGGGTTAACAATTATAGGTTTATAACGGTACGTGCCAATAATACCAGTTTATCTGCAAAAAACATTTCATAATCACAAATTTGACAAACGACGGAAGTGTGAAACGAACTTAACGTGTTTCAGCCGATAAGCTCTTAAAGGTATTACTTTAGTATATTGATAATCTCTGGGAGTGCCAAATGTAATTAATGTATGAATGCGGATACTAAAAGTTATAAAATTCATTAAACCTATGATAAAGTGGCAGCTAGGAAGCTAATAAAGTGGAAGCTAAGCTTACGATCAATTCATAACTTAGGGGAATAAATCTATTAACAAGTATAGCCATAATAGTCAAATATTATTAGTAAGTGTAGTAAATTATTTATCACATTTTTGTATTGTGTGTCAATGGAGTTTCATGGCCCTCAAATTAATGCATTTCTTTTCAAAAAAGTTCCATTCAAATTCCATATAAAATCTACACATACCTTCCACTTGTTTTTTAGGTTGTGCAAACCCTTTTAAATTCTCTACACTTCATTCCTGCAGGTAATGTAGTTAACGTACTTATCTTCCACATGAAATCAGACTCTCTGAATTACATTTTTATACCCTACATAAACTGGAAATGGAAATGTTGACAACTGTCAGAACAAGACATCTATGACTCTATAGGTATATTCTTGATCAGAGAGAGAAATAGCTTATACAACAAATTTCCAAATTTAAGAACGAATGCAGAATTGTGTGTTTATTGAATGTTCATATTTCTTCAATGCATTCCAGTTCGTGCTAGTACCTTAATATAGAAGCCAACAACAACAATAATCGATTGTCCCCACACAGAGCGTCAGTATTCGAGTGACAAAAGCAACGCCAACAATAATAACAATAACAATAATAACAACAATAATAACAGCAACAACAGCAACAATTCAAATCAACTTGTTTCTGATTAGATCATTCGAGCAAAAATATCAGTCAATGTGCGTCAGGCAAGTTACGAACAAGTGGGGGGCAGAGTAGGACGAGGTTAGAGAGAGAAAGAGAGAGAGATAGGGGGAGAGAGAGAGAGAGACGGAGAAGAGGGCGGTTGACTCGTACCTCGGACAGCAGTCAAGTTAACCTGCGCTGCGGGCGCGATAATTAACTGAAATAGACCCGTGACTGCCAACAAACCAGGCAAAAACCAACCGACAACCGTCCGTCCGTCCGACTGTCCGTCCGACCGACAACAATCGTAATTCTACATAGATATTTTGCTTTATAAAATATGTGAGCAATATTTCTGCTTGAGCTGCAGCAGCAACAATCACCGCCAGACAGAGATGGAGCATGCAAACGAGATAAATACAGATAGAGAGAGCGAGAGAGGTGGATTGTTAAAAGAATTGCGCTCAAGAAAAGCTCGTAAAAAGGAAGCCAAACTTCAAGAGGCTGTCATGAAACTTTCTTTGGCTGAAATATAAAAACTCATTCAATCTGTTCAAATTTTTGTTTCTTTTCATTTCTATTTTTTTTTTTTCGCTTCAAAGTTTACCAGGTAAGTACCGCAGGTAGTAGACCTCATCTGCTGCTGCTCAGTTTTGCCCACTTTTCAATAGCCCACAAGTTGGCCATGAGTTGGCTCTGACAAGCTGTTAATAGCATTAAATGTGCACAAAAGCAAACGGCCGGTAAAATAAGTACAATAAAGAATCTGCCAGCTTAAAGAAATTCTGTTTATATACAAACATATATGTATGTATATACAACATACTCGTATACACACGTATATATTTATTTGCAGCAATTTGTTGCCATTTAACCAAATAGCAATTTTTGGCCAACTCAACTGACTGTGAACTGATATTGTGCAGCCACAAAACGGTAATTGGCTTCGAATTCTGAAATTGAAACGCGTTTGATTTCAACCTGAACTGAGAGATTTACTTGACATCCCAAAATAATTTTGTGGAATGTGGAACTGTGTGTCTGATGTGGGTTGTGGGTTGTGGACTGCGGTTGTCCTAGGCCAAATCACACACACCCACACACACAACATAGAGACTCTCTCTCTGTGTTTATGGCTGCCACTAATTGGCCATTAAAATGTTATAAATTTAATGCTGTTTGGTTTTTCCGTGTTCCGTCCTGCCCCATGTGGCGCTGCTGCCTTTTGCCCCAATTAGTCACTTGGACGCCACCGATTCAGTAATTTCAATACAAGTATATATTTTTTGCACATTCAAGCTGTCAATATGTTTGCTAGGAATCGGTCTATTAGTAGTACTTCCAAGTACCAAGGCTAGCATGTCTCGGACAGTTTGATAAGCTGCCTCAGCCTATAAATATCAGCTGATAATTTAATTGCCGACTTTAATTGTTCATAATAAATCATGAGGTGCACACACAATTAACAATAGCAAACATATGATTACAATTTATCATTATGTTACTTGAAAGACATGCGACTGTTGAAATTAAATAATTAATTCGGCAATGTATTAAAAAAAATATATAAATAAATAAATACATGGTGACAGCAGCCAAACAAAACAAATAAAAAAAAGAAAAGAAAAATAATAATTAAAAGGAATTGAGATATTTTATTAATTTTAAGTGAAGCATTTTAAAGTTCAATTAATAATGGAATGATAAACGAGCATTGGACTTTAAATACTTTGTATTTGTTAAATAAAATGTTGTAATATAATTGGAAACTTTATTAAAAGTGTAAAATAAATAATAGAATTGGAAGTGGAATTATGGACATTTAATATGGAATGATATTTGAGTATTAAGCATTAAAAAGTATTAAATCTTTAAAGAAAAAAATGCTTAATATAACTTTGAGCCTGATTAAAAATGTACAATAAAAAATAAAAAGGGAAGTCAAGTTATTGGTAAGTATTGTATTATAATTATAATTAATATATTTATAAACTGTACGTTTTAATAAATACTATATTATCTTAACAATATTACTTAAAGTTTTAGCATAAATATATTTCCCAACCTATTATATTTTATATAACTCCTTGCCAAAACTTTGCTTTTGCCAATAAAATTTCTCTCGGAAAACTGCATAGCAATTTGCGTTAATCACTCGAGCTTTTTTTTTGGGGCTCATTTGTTTTAAAGGTTAAATGTAATGTATAATTATTCATTGAGTATTCAGTTGCACAAACAATGGCACAAACTTTCCCAAAAAAGTCAAATACTCAATTACAAAACGCTCGAACTCTCTGGATGGACATAACTTTTGGGCATTCATTCGCCCAAAAAGCTTGAAATGAAAAGCAAAAGAAGAAAAACGAAAATTCAACTTTAACTTTCGAGCTATTAGCTGGCAATTAAAACGGCAAATGAACTTTCAACTTGCCACAAGAGAGGAAATAAAAAACAAAAATCTCTGAACTAAACCAAGTCAAAGAAAGTAAACAAAGTAAGTGATAAAGACAAAAACTTAGAGAAACAGCAACAGCAACAAGAACAAATCAGCCAAAAATTAGTAAACAAAAGCACAATTGTTTACTATTTTCTAGTTGTTGTTGCTGCTGCTGTTGTTGTTGTGGTAGTTGTTGTTGTTTATGAGCAAAGGGCGCGGCGTTTGGGGCAACCGTGTGACTTTAATGCCACTCCACAATCAACCGCAGCCGCAGCCACAGCAGCAAACAACGTTGACACCCACAAAAATTTACAAATACAAATAGAAAAGTTTTGTTATTCTGCAATTTTCGTTCTGAGACAATGAAGATGGAGTGCTGGGTGGGAGGGGGTGGAGGAGACACTTTGGATTTGTTGAGCCTCTGAGAACAATGCAAAATGAAACTGGCACAAAAGTGTTTTTTTTCTCTTTACTCTTATTTTTTTTTTGGTAGTCAAGCTTAACATTGTGAGATAATAAGCCAGGCCAAAGGGCCGGTCCAGTTGGCCAGAACTCTGTAGACAAAACAAGCACTGGCCGCACAGCTAATTCGGAAGTATTAGCCATGGACAAGCGCCGGCTAGAGATGGCAGCGTGATAGATTGAAAGGTGATGTAGAAAATTAAACTTATTCAAGCCCAAGTTTAAAATTGATCAAGAATAAAATTTATAGTAAAGTTGCTTTGTAAAATAATACAAGTAAATATAATTGTATTTAGATATATTTATAAGCAACTGAATTGTTAACACCTTAGGATAAACTAAATGTATCTATGTATTATAAATCTAAAAAATATATGTATATAAATTATAGTATTACGATTCCAAAAGAAACCACAATAATTTTAATTTTAAAGGATACATTTTACTCTTTTATAAATTACAATATTTATTTTTCAAGAGAAAAATATAACTTTCATTTCAAATGCCTTATATAAATTAAATTATATGTATTTTCATCAATCATATAAGTTTTAATATTTTTAATATTTTTAAGTTGAATTTTTTAAGTTTCAAGTTCAAAGTTCCAATTCTATATAGTTGATATCTTGAGTAATCTTCTTGCAGAACAAGTATGACTTTCAATGCCAATCATCATATGACTTACTATACAATCAATCAACAGAGCACACTTTTCTAAAGCTAATCACTTTACTTATCTTATCTCGTTATTCTAAATTGTTAATCAATTGTGGCAAATTATTATTATTATACATATCAAAGTGGAAGTAACCAGTACTATTATTAAGTTTATTAAAAAGTAAAATAACAGAAATCTTGTATGATTTTTCTGTTCTTCACTTTCCGTTTAGTCATGCGTCTCTTAACTCTCTATTATTATCGCAATCAATATCTCAATCTCACGATTTATTGTTACTCATTTTTACTTTTACTTGAGCTTTTTCTAATGAGTATTCTCCAACTTCACTTCACATGCATGTTGGCAGCACTTTGAATTGGTTTTCTCATTAATTATCTAGTTCTTCTTCATGGTCTCTTTATTCCTCTAGCACTTTTTAAATTGTTACCATGTGTTGTTTTAGCGTATACTTAATACAAATATTGTTTATACAAATATAGTTTTTAGCAATTGAATTATTGTTAAAAAAAATACAAATTTGTTTTATGTAATCATTTTATCAACTTTATTTTATGAATATTTTGTACATACTTATTTTTAATTTCAGAAAAATAAACATTTGTTTTATGTAATCATTTTATTGTCAAATTAAAGATATGTTTAAAATATCAATAAATTAAAGTTGATATTTAATATTAATGTGTTTAAATGTTAGTTTATTTTCTACTCTTGACCATCTTTGAGCTCTGTTTTTAAAGATATGTATATTTAAAATTGTATTCGTGACTAGCACAATAACTTATTGAACTTTTTGACCTACTTAGGCTACTGAATGACTTGAAATAAACAATAAAAAATAAATAATAATTTATTTATATTCTATTCTATTTGTTTATACAACACTCAATTGCTTTAATTCTCATATAGTTTAATTTCATTTACTTCCATCTCTAGAATGAATGAACTTACAATAGCTTCATCACAACTGTGTTTGCCTTTCCCCACAATCCCACAATCACAGCCTCTTCCCTCCTACATGTTCCCCTTTCCTTCTCCTCCCATCAACAAATATAGGTCTCTTGCAATGTGTCCATCAGATTTGGGCAAGTAATTCACATGGCACTAATTGAATTAGTTGACTGACTTTTGAGGCTGTCTACCGATGTTGCAGCTGTTGCTGTTGTTGCTGTTGTTCCTCTTGTTGTTGCTTCTTCTTATCGAGGCGCATGGAAATATACCGTTAAATGAACTTGCAATATAATGCAAAGTGTGCAATTAACAAGTTGTAGTTTTAGTTTAAATACGCTTTACATTTATCGCTCTACTCTTTGCTTATTACGAGTAAGTAAACTTTTTAGCAAAGTCAAGGGCTCGTTTGTCTGGTTAATTGCCTGGTTGCTTTGGTCTGATCTGGTTTTGTGGGTTTCTCTGTTATTAGTTTGAAAACGCAGCTGTTGTTGTCACTGTCGCACAGTGGAACACACATGAACAATAATTGAACAGCTGTCGGAAGGAATGCTTTCTTGAGGCATTCCACATTCCATTTTATGGGAAACACATGTTGTTGGGCGTTTAAACATGAGGGAATAAGAGAGTCCTTGGCACAATGTGAATGACAACTAAATCGTAATGGGAACTGTCCCATAAATAAGCCAAAAACAAGAGACAATCTGATTAGTTGGCTATCGACTTCAGCCAGGTAAATAATAAATATCAACAAATTACGTCAAGCGGGCCGTAAAAATCGAACGAAATTTGCAAATCAATGCAAATGACTGGACAAACAACCTTAGACAGAGTCACAGACTGAGACAGAGAGAGAAAGAGATAGAGGTAGAGAGAGAGAGAGGGGATTGAAAGCAAAAGCTTTGAAATTAATTAAGCAAATTTACTTCGAGTCACAAAAGATGTCAGTGTGCCACAAGGATGCAAAACGTGTTTCTCATTTTGTATATTAGAAATTGAATTTGTATGCAAACAAACAGGAAAATCAAGTAAGTAGATGTAGATTACATCAAATATAACGACTTTTAAATGCTCTTGCATTCGATAGTTGTAAGTTTTATGTAGAAGAACTTTCATGTTATTTATTGATAGTATATAGATATAGTCAAAGACACTTTCTGAAACAAAAAATACTTCAGTTTACACACAATTCAAATAAATAGTTCTAAAAAAAGAGCTTTAAATTAAATTGTTGTATAATAAACATAATTATGCTTTCCATATTATTTAAACTATTTTATACATGAGTGAACTTCTTCAAATAATTAGTTTTAACTAAATATATAATATTGAAAGAAAGCTACAAAATTTGAAGTATTGTTATAAACATTTTGTTAAGTTGTAAAATAAATCAAAATTTGTATTTATTATAATATAAATATAGAAAAGTTTTTCATTATGTTGAAGTTATTTTACACAGATAACTAAGCCAGTATGCTCTATATTTCAGAGTATACAGAAAGAGACACATATTCATGTTGTTGGACGGGCAGTCGTTTAATGAAAGTGCACCAGCAGCAGCAACAATCGACGGCAGCAGCAGCAGCAGCAACAGCAGCTGGCAACAAGTTGCACGCATGCGCAGCGAGGCATGTGAGCTGAATGTAGGAAGAGGCACGGTAAGAAGGAGAGAGAAGGTAGAGAGAGAGGGAAGCCGATAGTAGATAGGCGGCGGTACTATGGCAATGCTTTAGAATTTTTTGAGTTTAATGGTTTTATAACCGGTTTTTTAAAGTGCTAACAACAACAACAACAATGAGAACAACAACTGCAACAACAAGTTATGACTCCCATGAGAGGCTGCTGCAACCCGGGTTCATTGTTTACCCAGACAACGTTTTTTGTTTTTGTGTGTGTGTTTTTTGTTGTTGTTATTATGATTATCATTATTGTTGTTCTTATTGTTGTTGTAGTCGGTATGTGCTATACTCTTTGTTTGCTACCTACAAAGTACTTGCCATCGTATCTATTCAGTCTCCGTCTCCGTCTCCTTCTCCGTCTCCTTCTCTGCCTCTAACTCCGTCTGCTTCTCAGTGTCAGTTTAATTACAGTTTTTCCTATGAAACAACTTCACATATAGCGGAAGTTGTACAAAAGCCGCAACAGAACCGGCCAACAACATAACAACGGCATCGCTCTGAGAAGGTTCCACAAACATGTGTCACATGCAAGAGCGCGTTTATTATATGTATATAGACGTAAACCCCATTCTAAATGCGGTTCCATTGAACTCCGCTATTGTGCGTTATGAACCGGCCAGAAAAACCCTTAAAATGCAAGTACATTTCAGTAAACTTCTATGCAATGCTTTGTACAAGCCAAGAATCCTATTACCAAGTTTTCTTCTGACAAAATTACTATTAAAATTGGCAAATAAAAGCTAAGGTTGTACAGGACTCTAGTAAGAACATTAGAGCAAAATCTTAATGCCTTGTTGTGTAAATAGGGTATCTGCTAGTCAATCAATATTGCTTGCTCCTATTAATTCAATATTTGAAATGTTAGATGTATACTATATTTGTCTTTTCCAAACTAAAGACTTACTATTATCATTAGATAATAAACACACAAATTATACATTATTCTAACAAGAATTGCAAAGCACAGTGGGAATTGCATTGCTTGGTGTGCTTCTGTCTGTGTCTAATTAGGGTATCACCTAGTCAATCAATGTTGCTTTTATAATCATTTAAATTCGGAAAATTCAAGGAGTCAACTAAATTTGTAAATTAAACATGCAACTTGAAATGCAAATTTATTGCTTTTATAGCTAACTTAAAGCATATAAAAAGTAAACGCTTACCTCAATAACGAAAAAAGGCAGCATACGGCATTGGCGATGACGTTTGACGTTGAATTTTTTTTATTATTTTCAATGTTGCATTCAATCAACACACAAATCACACTGCAATTGTAAAAAATTGTATTTATTATAGACTTGAGCACACACACTTTCACGGCACAAAAACAATTAATTGACTAGATTTATATGTTGTTGTTGTTGTTGGTGTTGTATTTATATCTCTTCTCTTCTTGCTGCCAACTTCTGGCGATCAACAGCTGCTGGCCAGTCTCAAAATCTGGTTTGCACACTTATTTTTTGCACTGTGATGAGACACCCATAAAAAACTTTCGCTCAAAACGGATGCAGCATGCGATTCCAATAGGATACTTGTTGTTCGTTGGTTGCTAGTTGGATTTAAAGTTGGGGAGTGGGGTAACACAGTCTAACTGGTTTCTTGTAACAGGAATTCGGACAGTGTTGCCATTTCATTAATTTGCAAAAACTAAAAAAGAAACACAACAGCATAATATCCGGTATTTCCATTCATTTATTATGTTTTTCGTTTTCGTTTATTTGCATTGGACATTTTTCACCTGACTTATTTACGCATTTGCTGTTGCTCTAATTTATTTGTTTCAAATGCTGTTGGCCTACAAAAAACAAACATATTTTTTATCTCTTCTGCTTTTTTGCACTTTCTTTTCGCGCTTGTGTATATTTTTACTGCAAGAAGTGATCTTTTTCTCTCTCTGTGTCTCCCTTTCTTGCCTATTTATAACAACTCACGCATGCTACACACACACACACGCAAACACCAAAAGGCAGCCAAACGTAGCCACCAACAACAACAGTACACAGGTGAAAATTGGTGCAGCAATATTTTATTTGTAGCAGTAGTTGGTGTTATTATTGTTGCTGTTTGCTGATATTACAGTAAATTCGCACGCGTAACACTTAAATTTATTTATTAAACAGCGAACGCGGCAAAAATTAAAAGCAAACAAATGCAACAAGTTCTCCAAATATTTATACCGCACACAACATATAATAAATATGTAATTTATGCAGTTGTGCTTAAATTTTAATAGATATACAAAAGTATATCACTTGCATAGCTTTAAACTATTTCATATTCTTTTATTTTACACGTACAATCAACTTTTTTAAGATTTTCAAATCTTTTATTATCTTAATTCCACGCAGCAGACGGACGCGCTCTTCGACGCACGACGGTGAAACAATAACTAAACTGAATTTTGGTTGCTTCTTATTGAGCACGCAATCAGTGCTGCCAGCTCCGCTCTTTTCGAAACGTGTGGCAGCCTCTGCTACAGTGATCTGTTATTGCTAACATGATCTGTTAATGTAAATAAAAGTATGCGAGAGACAACACCTATCGGCCAGAAAGGTGACTTATGCAATGTTAATGTTAACACTGCTGGAATTAACATAACAGTTTAATGTAATGAATTGTATGTTAAAGTTAACAGTTTATGTGGCGCGAAGATATAATTTAAATATACAATATTTTTTAAACTGAAATAAATGAATATATATTTTTATATAGTTTAAAATTTAAATTATTTTGTGGTGATAATTTTAATGAAATTTTAACTCACTAGAATTCTAAACTCATTTGTACTCTCACTATTGTTCCTTTATTTAAATCTTTATAAATTGAAAATACAACTTAAACTATTTAATTGACACCTAACATGAAATTGCAAACGATGACAACTTAAACAACTATTTTGGCAACTTTGTGGACAATGAACATTTAAAATTTGCTAAACATGAAATACAATCATAAACTATTAACTATACTTAACAATAAATACGAAAGGCCTTGTTACTAAACGGTGGGCTACATTGCTGTTTCGTGTCTTCGATTGAGAAATAGTTATTGCATTGAAATTTTGACTACGCAACTAATATATAGGCGAAACATTTCTTTAACGAATGTGTGTCAGGAACGTGTCGAGGGCGTTGAACAGCAAGCCATGGAGACATCGAGAGAGTTGCATTCATAATTGCTGCCACTGGGCAACTCTTGAGAGCAGGCAAAATTGGAAATGCTGCTGGTTTCATTAAAGCCGCTGTCGGTGCGATAGAATCCAATTCGTGGAGGAGGTGGTTCCACAATAATCTCAACTGGAGGTGCTTCGTCTTGTTGATTACCCTCGTGATCATCTTCCAGCTGCTCTGAACCATCCAATAGATTGGCACTAAACGATTGCGAAAGATTCTTGCGATTTGCTGAACGTCGACGACGCATGGCACGTGGGGTATCCGAATTGGATGAGCTACAATTGAAACTTTGCATGGACATCTGCGACAATTGCATGCCATCTTCCTCCTCCGTATCTGATCCAAAGTCAGGCTCTGTTTCCTCGGCCGCGGCTAGAGCCAAATTAACCTCCTCAATAAGCGACTTGCTTGGCAACTGGCGCGCGCTATTAACACGCAAGCGACTCACACGCTGATTAATGCTGCTGTCTGTGGAATACTCCAATGCCATGGGAGAAGAGCTGCGATCGGGCGTAAACTTACACGCCATTCGTCCAGTGCCTGTAATCTCCGAGAGTGTTACATGTTCACTGGTGTTGTTGCTACTTCGATGTAGACGCCGACTTAAATGCTCCGATGGCGCTATGGGGGAAGGCAGCTCGATTAGTTCGTGCAGCAGCTGTTTACGCCTTCGTGCACTATATGCTCCATTGCCATCGTCAGGTGTTCCCTCCGGCAGACCGCACAGATTCCGTATGGGCGAGAGGCATCCAAAGCTGTTCGATCCCTCGCCAGCTGAGTCCGAGAGGCGACCTGCAAACATGGTCTGCTTGGCTTGTGGACTTGAACCCACCATTTGTGCATGTTCCTCTTCAGATGGCTGCTGTGGTTCTACTTCGCCAAGCACAATGACATTCTGCAAGTCAAAAAGCTTACGCCGCATAGAGCTGTTGAATATATCATTGCCGTTGCCAGCTTTAATGACTCGGGATCCCGCTAAATGTGGTTGTAAATAGGGACGCAGGGCTTCTTCCAGAGCCTTAGGCAGCACTGGGGGAAGTGTTAGTTCTGTTTGAACCTCACAATCACGTGAGAGTGGCTTGGTTTTATTTGATATAGGCGTATTACCATCGATTTCATTAAGAATGATGCGCTGTCTACGCAACGGACAGTCAACAGGACTGGGCACTAAGTGAGATTCTTTGAAGAAGGCACTGATGGCCAATTGTGCTTTGGATTCCTGTTCGGGATCCGGCGAGTCATGAAATTGGGTTTCATGTGGCTCTACATCCGCGGGCTTTAGCTGTGACACCTCCTCAATGTCCCACTCAAACTTTGTGGACGACAGTTGCGGAGTGCGAGACCGACACTGAAAAAGAGAAGGACTACGACAAAGAGATAGAAGGAAGTTAACCTTAAAGTACCTTACAGTATAAATAGATGCTCACCTGGCAATTAGCGGCAGATGTAGACGATCGGTCAAAGCGCCCTCAAATGGATTTCGCACCTTTTGTAGTCGTTTGGGCGGCGGTGTACACACTATTGTGCACATTTGGGGACTGCATTTAGATCTACTCTGCTTGGCGCCATTCGTAGGCGTCGCCATCAAACCATTGTTGCTGGCGTTGCTGCTGCGTCTGCCGCTTGTCGTAACTCGGCATTTTATCTCGTTGATGCTGGCGTAATACCTCGTCCTAAGTGTTTGCGGCGTACGCACCTCATCTGTGTACATCTTCTCCTACTATTTAGAGTAATTTTGACAATATTTGATTTAATTTAGACTAATTTTACAAGGTTTTTCGCCGCTGCCTGATGCAGGCAGCTGTCTCTATTTCAAATGCGCAGTGTTGAAAATGACGCCAAATTATCGATAATTGCAGCATTGACGATGCTAGAGCTGAAAAAATATCGATATTTTCGTGTATCGAGGTTTCGAGGTTTTGGTGAAAAACATCGATATATCGATATATCGAGTTGAACCTAACCCCTACAATGAACCAGCATATATCTTTTATGATTTTTGTTTAATACAACTTGTATTAAATCAAAAATCTCAAATACATAATGTTTAGAAAACTGAGCTCATGGTTTTCAAAACTTAAAACAAATTATATATGTAACTTGAGTATATATCAAGCTAGCGTCTTCTAATTGACGACTGTTCGTACTTTTTCTCAAGGTACGGTAGTATCGAATTAGTAGTAGTTTTTGGATTCACTTATTGTCAAATTAGGGTAAATATTTTTTAAATGACTAAGCAAGTTGGTGGTAGTGCACTTGTCTTATACATTTTAGCACATTGAATGCACACAGCAGTCTTTCCATCAACACACTTATTAAAAAAGTTCCACAAGGATGATTTGCCATACTTAGTCCGTTCCTGCTAATTTCTACCTCCTGATCACTGTCCACTTCATTTGTGTCCACATTACTGGAGCATACATATGTACACACAAAAAGTATTTCGTAAGACATTTGCATTCGACATTGCAAGAAAACTTGCATACCTTTTCCCGCTTTTTTCTTTTTTGTGAGATGAAAAAAAAAAATATCGAACATCGGAAACATCGGTTTAAAAATATCGATATATTTAAAAGGCTGAAAAATATCGAGGTATCGATATATCGTCGATATTTTTTTCAGCTCTAGACGATGCATATTTAAAAAGTCTCAATTTCATCAAGTGAGCTATTAACAGTTTGCTGGTAACAGTGAATAACACCTAACAATAAATAGTATTAAAAACTATATAGTAATGCATATATTAGTTAAAAAGGTCATCGGTTTAAATATTGCAGTGCTAGAAAATGACAAGCAGGTCTTTCGACTACCAAAACAAAGACGTTGCACATTTGAATAACAGCGCGCACTAATTTTGATGGCATTAGTTATAACTCTTGTAAACACTTAAAACAATAGTTTATATTGGAATAATTATCATTAGTAATGAATATGTCAACAAAACAATGTTTTACTAATGGTACATTTCAACGTTTTATTGTTGTACAAAACTAGTGTTTTAATTATCGGAATCGAGAGAAAATGCAACGATTTCTTATCGTAATTGTAGTGCATCCCTGATAGAAGCTTGGCTGAGCAGCTTAAAACTAACACAAATAGTTTCTAAAGAATGTATATTTAAATAATGGAAGTGTGCCGATCTTGTATGAATACCTCCGATATTCTTACGAACATATTTGCTCCTCTCAAGACGACAGAGGACGACCACAATGCGCCCCAATGTGTTGCCAACATTCTGAACGAGCTCGCAGGATGTGAACTGGCATCAAATGATGCTCTGCCTCAATTCGTTTGCGAAAGTTGCATTAAAAAAGTCAAATATGCAGTAAACGTCAAGCGAATGATCGAGAAAAGCCATCGTCACTTGGTTAGTCAGCATATTGTCAAAATTGAAGCTAAGGAGGAGTTTCACGACCTTGGACTCAACGATATTTGTGATATACTTAATGATATAGAACTGTTAACGGAGGATAAACAAAAATCTCCTGATCCCGAAATCATAAAAATGACCCGCAACCGCATCAAAGAACAAGAAGAATCTGACTGTAAAAGGACAAGAAGTAAATGCTACCCTCCAATAAGAGACTTGGACTCATTTGAAACACAAGATGGATCTTATACTTGTGGCTTCTGCAACTTTAACCTAAGTTCCAAGGGCAATCTGAAGACGCATCTCCGCATACACACTGGAGAACGTCCCTTCAAATGCCAACAATGCCCGAAAGCCTTTGCCCAAAAAAATAATCTAATAGTACACAAACGCATTCACACCAACGAGCGCCCTATTAAATGTCCAACATGTTCGAAGGGGTATAATCAGATTTCACACCTTATTAAGCACTTTCGCGTTTATCCAAGTCATGATCGCAAAAAATACAAAGGAAAAATGAAATAAAGTTTCGATAGACATCTTAGTTTAATTTCAATAAAAGCCGCCTTTATCGTGTTATTACTTTTTAAGTTGTTTGTTTTTGGGACTGCTTGCGTGTAGGGCTGCTAAATGTTAAGCGCCAATTGGCATTTGAATAGAAATGCGTTTGCGAATTTATTCCTACATATTTTTATGACAGAGTTTGTCTCAGCTATTGAAACAAAACATATAAGGTTATGCTTTATATATTTACAAGTATAGTAAAAAACATTACACAATTTTTGTTTTAAATATGTTTGTTTTCCACAAGAAGTAGAAAAACAAACTGTTTAAAATCGAATCGAGTACCATCGCTAGCATTGAGCTCATTAGGCTGCAAAACCATATTTTTGGCCAATCGATTTCTTAGCATAGGTTTTTTCCAACATCGATTAAAGAGTGATTGTTCCAACATTTTTAAACTCATATAAAAATAGGTATAAAATTATAGACAAAATAAAAAGTTCGTCGTTTATTAAAATTGCATTTTAGATATAGATTAAATATATTTTTATTTTACATAAATATAATTAAATTAGATTACTATGGAAAATTAGCATTAATAATCGTACAATTTCTAAACATCGATTATATCGATTTTAGCATCTATGTTGTTGCAGCCCTACAGCTCATTCTTTGAATCTGATTTCTTGACACGCCACGGACGGCCGCAACGTAAGTGAAAAAATATTATGTTATTTTAATTGCATAAGAAAAACTAATCACATGCTCAAATTGATTTAAATTTTGTTTTCTTTTACCAAATTGTTTTCTCAAAATTTTGTAAATTGTAAGTATGTGCTGCTCGTTTGCACAGTACCTGGCAATTGTATATGCACGGCATTATGTAACCTAGAAAAAGTGACCCACCGACACGGTGAAAATTTGAGCAGCTGATTAAATTAGATAAACTTGTGCTAATTATATATTGTGTTCTATTTCTTACAGGCTCTAGACAAAATTAGACGCCAAGATGTTCTCATCATTCTTTCAAGCCGCTACTAACTCGCCATTCAGATCACCATTTACTCGTGTTCAATGTGCTGAGAACGAGACGACAGCTGTACCAGCAATTTGCAATGATCCAACGCCTGTAGTTGGACGCGAGATTGCTGCTGCTTCAACACCTTCAACTGATTCCTGCGAGTTTGGCAGCAACAAATACTTCGCTCTATGCGGTATTGGCGGTATTCTGAGCTGTGGTACCACACACACCTTTGTGGTGCCCTTGGATTTGGTTAAGTGCCGTCTGCAGGTGGATCCAGCCAAGTACAAGAATCTATTCCATGGCTTCAAGGTCACCGTTGCCGAGGAGGGTGCTCGCGGTCTAGCTAAGGGCTGGTTCCCCACTCTGTTGGGCTATTCGGCTCAGGTGAGTGCGTTTATGATTACATAAGACTCTTAATCTCTGACACATGATATGATTACAGGGTCTGTGCAAGTTTGGTCTTTATGAAGTGTTCAAGGTTAAGTACGCCGAAATTATTGGCGAGGAAAATTCCTATCTGTATCGTACCTATTTGTATCTGGCTGCTTCCGCTTCGGCTGAGGTCTTTGCCGATATTGCGCTATCACCATTTGAGGCCGCCAAGGTTAAGATTCAGACCGTGCCCGGCTTTGCAAACAACTTCCGTGAGGCTGTGCCGAAGATGATGAAGGAAGAGGGTATCGCTGCCTTCTACAAGGGTCTGGTGCCACTGTGGATGCGTCAAATCCCATACACCATGATGAAGTTCGCTTGCTTCGAGCGCACCGTCGAGCTGCTCTACAAGTGAGTTACACATTGGGAATTCCCTTTAGCTGCGTTTATTTAATGTGCTTGATTCTTTTTATAGGTACGTGGTGCCCAAGCCTCGTGCTGACTGCACCAAGAGCGAACAGCTGGTTGTGACCTTCGCTGCTGGTTACATTGCTGGTGTCTTCTGCGCCGTTGTCTCGCATCCCGCTGATGTGGTTGTCTCCAAGCTGAACCAGCACAAGGGCGCTAGCGCTGGCAGCATAGTCAAGTCTCTTGGCTTCATGGGCATGTGGAATGGTTTGATGCCACGTATCATTATGATCGGTACACTGACTGCCCTGCAATGGTTCATCTATGATGGTGTCAAGGTCGCTCTGGGTATTCCCCGTCCACCACCACCAGAGATGCCAGCTAGCTTGAAGGCCAAGGAGCACTAAATTCTGTAAACGATGCGTTCAGAACAAAAACCAATGCAAAACAGAACTTCAGAGTTTTGTAACTAAAACAACAGATATCGATATTTAGTCTAAATCATAGGGAAGAATCAAGCAATGGACAAGAACCGGGATGGAACTATTTACAACAACCAATAGCAGGATGGATGAGCTGGCGAAACTAACATACTACAAATTGCTTTCAAATTTCGCATTTCAATCAACTTTTATACCCTCTCTGTTTGGAGCGGTACAAGCATTTCGACGGCCTTTGACCATTCCAAAAATACTTTTCGCATTTTTTTTACTTTCTCTGCAAACTGCAAACTACATTCTTAAATAATACATTTCTTAGCTCTACTCAACTTTTAAGTATTTACACATCCGCAAATTCTATGTATATTATAAGTTATATGCGCCCCATATATACTTTATACTTAAAAAAAATATACTTGTATGCTATTTCACCAAACTCAAAATACAATTGTTAAATGGTAGACAGACAAATATGATATTACGCAATAGATATGATACGCTATTTAAATGCCATTAGAAAAGAAACAGAAAATATCCCAGACCCTCTGAATAAATTAAATTATAAAATAAAACATTTAATACCTAGTTTCCTTTTAAAGCGAGTGGAATCCGGTTTTTGAGTTACACGTTTTGCACTGTAATTGCATAAACTCAGTCGGTAATCAATACTATATAAAGGTGATTCCCAGCTGAGATAACCCGTGACCTCATCAGAGGTATTGCTGATACTATTAAAACTTTTTATGAGCATAACTGACAAGTTTTTGATTAAACATTAATTGAAATTCTAATAAATTAACATATTGTGCAGAAAAGGATGAACTTGTTGTCCACCACAAAACTTTGGGATACCAATGGAATTCCCATTCGAAAAGTTATATACTAATATGGCACACACATCACAGGAAAGTCTTGGAACCTTACTTTTTGTTAAACTAAAATAGAACAGAACTAAAATCGAGTCAGCCAAACTAGCAAGTTAGTAAAATAGAACACTATAATTCAGGAATCCACAAATTTATAATTTGTTCGTTTAATTATCCAAAACTACTTTACAATGAATTAAAGTTTTTATAAGAGTTGTAATTAAAACAAAGGCTAGTTGAAAAACCTTGGCTCCAATAAAGTTCGGTTAGTTTTCTGAAAACAGAAACTAAATTGCAAGCTAAGACTATTAAATAGTAAAACTTAAATAACTAGAAATAAAACCAACACAACTTAATATTTTTTTCGTTTTAAAAATTTTATTTTTATGATAACTGAGCATAATATTATAAATTAGCTAGTTGCATCATAATTTCACTGTGTTTACATATTGTGTTTGCAGTTTGTTATTGCAAATAGGCAAATCAGTTAAAACTTAATAATCATAGAGATTTATATAAGAAAATTCAATTTCTTGTCAGTATTTAGGGGGATTGGGCCTGACTTATAACTAAATAACCTCTAAGGACTACAGCTAATTGTTTTTATTAGAAAACTAGACGCGTAGGTAAAATGTATATAAATGTATATAACAGGCAATTTTCTGGTATATGATATATAACTACAGATATATGTATATATATATGTGTATGTGTTTATTCTATGTACATATCGCTTAAGAATAAGTTTCAAAGTCGGGTTCACAAGCACAAAAACATTTAGCTATTGTTTAATGTGATGTTTCGTATTATATTTTGTTGTTTTATATTTATTTTTATTGTTTAATAGTGAATTGCAGGACGTTTTTTTCTCCATAACAAGCCATTTCAGTCTTAGAGTTTCAAATAACCAAAAATAATAATTATAAAAATAAAAACAAAATGAAAATTCTATACAATTTTCTCATGCAAAACTTAAAAGCTAAATTTTTGTTGATATATTCGTTTAGTGTTTTTGTGTGTTTTGAATTGAATTTTTGTTCTTTATTTGATGATAATTTCGAAACAATGGTTTGCTAGGATAACTCACGCTTTAGTATTTCTTTTTAATTTTTTTGACTTGCTTCGTTTTATAAACTAATATCAGAGATATATGTAAAATATATAGTAGACAATCAATCACACATACAGGCAAACATAAAAAATAAAAAAGTTTGAAAATAAAAAATTAAAAATGGACAATCAAACATAGAACAAGTGTTTGTTTCTTTAGAGATATTTGTATATGAAGATATAATCTTGAAATTCAATTGAGTTGGTTTTTAAAAAACTCGATTTTAGCTTAGATTTTAAAGTAGTTTCTGTTTGATTGTACCTCAAGTCAATGGCACTTTTTTTGGGATAACCAGGTAAAAGATTCTGATTACAAAATTGTGTTCTATAAAAAATTATGCTTTTCCCCCCCAAACATACAACTAAAGTTTCAGTTGCGATATGACATCCACTGTAGAATTTTTTGTTGCATTTCAAAGAGCCAATTTTAGGATGGATCTGTTGGAAATCAATTCCACTTGAGGCTGCACAGTGGAAAGTACCAAAAAAATTAAAAACCTCATAGATCCTTTCTCATTTGTGAGATGTTCAGTCATATAGACCTGGTTATACAGCTATACAGCTTTGCTTCACTTAACACTCTGATCTATCTGTAGTATTCTACCAATATGGCGTATTGGGCTCCTGGGTCCCGTTGCTTTGTTGTTGGGCTTTGGCCAAGGCATCGGTTAGAGTGGATCGTATTTGTTGACTGGAATTGCGAACTTGTCCCTTATCATAGGGCGACAGGGCATTGTAGTAGAAGGGCGAACGCTTGCTGATAGTATAGTTTTTACCCTGCAATGGATTCATCAATTTATAATTGATTGATTGACAATTGGATTGATCAATGCTTACATCATTATTATCCCAGTACTCGTTTTCACTTGAGCGATAGCATATGCAGAATTCCAAACGCTTGGACGATGGTGGAAGTGTAATCTTGAATGAGAATGTATCGAAGACAACGTGAGCACATGTCGCAGGACCATAAGCCCTGGCATATGTACAGAATATGTCCTGTTGACTCTTCCAATCATCCCAGGTGACGCGCACAATCACCTCCTTTTGAAAGTCAATGTTCCTAACTTTAATGGTGCCCACCACAATCGATTCCTCATCCTTTACAATGACATTCTCCAGTGAGACAAAGTCACGTTCGATCTTTTGTCTATAACAAATTGAAAGATTTCATTAATTATCAAAGGATGCTTTGGTATAATTAGTTGTTGAGACTTACCTAAATGTTAAATAGTCGGATGCTGGCTGTTTAAAGTCTACAGTCCATTGATCTGGCGGATGAGGACTGACCAATCCCTGTGTGATTTGTTCCAAAAACTTCATGCTCCAATAGGGAGGCACATTCGATGGTTCCGACATAACGCGGACCTCTGTTAGCGATAGACCCTCATCATCCGCAAAGATCACATGCTTCTTGCGCAAATGACTGCAATAGAAAGAGACAAAACATTAGAAACGCCAAATAAAAAAAAATAAATGAATTTTTAACGATGTTTGCATTGTTCTTGAGTTCATAACTTATTGAGAGTCTGATTTTAAAATAGACTTCTTTTTGTAACCTTGAACTTGGCCTTATCAGTTTCAGTTCATATTTTTCTTATGGGGGCCCCCTCAAATTTTAGAATTGCCCATTAAGTTGAGTATCATTCAGGATTTCTATATTTATGCTACAAGTTTATGGATTTGTTTTCATTTCATGTTTCAACTGCGACGTTGCATTTTTTTTTCTCTTCTTGTTGTTAATTTTATTTTTGGCAAATCGATGTATAAATTTGACAAACAAATCTTGCCAACAAATGTCAACATTTTCGGTAGCAGTAATGTATACTTAATTATTTGAAACTGCCTTGCCAGAGAATTGCACAAATCGGAAGCTGTCACCATTGCCCCATTGCCAGTAATTTGGCATTTAAGCTACAATCACAAGATTCTTTTATTTTCTCTTATTTAACACCCTTTTGCGTTCAGATCTATTAATTTTATTTGTTTTATGCTTTTATTTGCTCATATTGAAATTCTTTTTCCCATTCTATCCGCTTTTTTTTTGCGTCATAATTCCGGAGGCTCATACACCCCAAAACAGAGAGTGTGGAAAAATAATGTATATTCCGATCTATTTTGGTCGACACGTACCAATTTTCTTTTCAGGCCAAAAAATACAAATATGTATACGCCTAATAATTGGCATGAGAGTGATCAGGAAAGTCTACTCAATGTTTCTACATTTCATTATATTTTATATGAATATATTTATCTGAATACGACGAAAGACTCCCACGATATTGAGATGTAAATAAAACACGCCCATTAGGAAAGGTGTGGATGAAAAACTCACGAGTTACTTACTTATGATATATCATTAGCATCTACATACATATATAGAAAGTGTCAAAAGATACTCGGAATTTGTAAGTCTTATTATTTACAATTATGAGATCTTTTAATTGACAATTATAAGCAGTCGAAAAAAATGTCATCAGATTATGAAAATATGTAGAGGGAATAAATATATCTTTAAAATCTGGAGAAATAATTGAACAATTTAAATATATAATTTTAAATAAATAATCATGTTATTGAAAGTATTTATCTATTGATCGATTAAATTTTATTTAGAATATTTTATATACAATTTTAACTATAGGAAAAATGTTCAATTACTGACGACTTTAGTTCCATAAAAATATTTGTAGCAGAATTAAATTTACAACAGTTGGCTATATAAAATAAAATTTTGATTGATAACATGTCTATCGTTTTGATAAGACTAAGAATATAGCAAGTTGTTAGGGGCTTGTTTTTAGAGCTGCTTAATGATATATTAAATATAGAATCGCAAACGAAAGAGGCAAAAACTGGACAAACGATATTAAAGAACATATTTCTTTAATGAATTGCAAACAAAACTCAGAGCAATCCATATAGAATGTGTACTTTCTACACTCGACTATTGCTATGTTGGCTCAGTTTATTAGCCGACGCCAATATCAAACAGTCAACTGAGGGAACTGGCCATATTCGTTGTCGTTGTTGTTGTCGTTGTCGTTGTCGATGCGATGATCACGCATTGAAGGCGTGCAATCGACGCTGCATTTTCTTCAACAGGTTTTATGTATGTTTCTTTTTTTGTTGTTGTTGTAGTCGTTGTCGTTGTCGCCGTCGATCAGTCGATCGGGCGATCGCTTATCGTGTGGGCTTTCAGAGCAGGTCTCGTTTTAAACGCGCTTTCCTGCTCTCTTCAATATTGGGACGTGTCAACCGTGTGTTACCATTAAATTGTTGCTAAGAAATTGTCTCTGAGACACCAAAATTTACATAGTTTTTCATGTATTGTGGGTTGAGCTATCAAATTTTTATAGGCCACATGGAGTTAAGGAAATATGCAGAACGGGTTTCATTTCTGTCGTTTTTTTTACATCTTTTGAATGCACTCATATATATTCATTACCCGAAACCCGAACTCAAACATAAGCCCGAAAAATCAGATGCATAATGGGTCCGGTTTACAATGCGAGAAAGGCATGAAAAATTAACAGGCCCATTCAATATGCACCACACATTAAGGTGTGAAGTGAAACAAGTTTCCCAAACGGATTACAAAAGCCACATGAAATGATAATTGATAACTTTGAAACACTAAACACTAACCTAATCCATAATCTATATTATCTACATTATCTATATTGTCATTGGAATGTTAGTTGTTTAAATAGAATTTTATTTCCTTAAGATTAAAGTCAACAACCCTTAGTCTACTGTGCCAAGACCTTGCTAACAATTTTTACAACATTTTTGATTGAAATATGATGGTCAATCAGTTGACCTTTACAAAAAACAGCCTTGTCGGGTTTTTTCTCCTAATTACGAAAAGCCGTTTCCGTAGTTTTACTTTTTTTTAGTAAAATTAATTTTCGTTCTGCTTGTGTGGGCGTCTATTCGGAACATCTACTAATTAGTCCAACTCATCTCTCCTATATATTATGGTTTTACATGTATAACCAAATTTACAGATTCCATTTTTATAATTTTTACACGTGATGTGTGCATGAACAGTGTGTTTCAAAATCTATATGCATGTGTGTATTATATGAATATACAAGTTTTACATTCACATGTATTTATGTATAGATCGCTGCTCTGCTCCGTCTGTTAAAATATATTTTCTACACCCGAAAAAAAAGAATTGAAACGTCGCCTATTTAGTGGCCTTGGCGTGACCCAGTATGCTCACAGATCATGGCATGTCTTGGTGACAGTCTGTTCAGAGGAAGCTCGAGTGTGATTAATGAATGTCAGCATAATTCATGAACAAAATTCCAAGTAATCTAAGTATATAGAAATCATGCTATGTAATGTATTAAGTTCACTAAGTTTAGTTTTACTAATATCCAATTTTTTTACATTACACAAGTTATCTTTGAAACTTGAATCGATTCTGCATACGGATATTAGGATAATACTGTTGCTGGGGAGTGTTTAAAATAGTAAATTTCGGGAATTCCATGATACAGCTGACAAATCTAAATAATTTGTGGCATAATATAGAGTAGTTTAGTACTATGTCTAGATAACTCATAATAGAGTCATATATAGACAGTTATACTGGTATATGATAAAGTACTTATATCGAGTTTATATCTCCAATTTATGTTATAATACATTAAACTTGTCATATTCCAAATTTCAGGTGAATCTGTTCAGTTACACTCGAGTTACTTGGGGAAGAACATTGTTAGGTAGTGTCACAATTTAAAAAAACATATAGATAAGTGATTTTTCTCAGTGATAGATGGAAACACTGCATACGCAACCACAAATGTCTACACATAATCTGACTACATAATATGTAATCGTGTTTGCGTATATGTGTGTGTCTGGTTTACATTGATAACTCTACGTATGTGAATATATATGTTGTATGTCGCTTTTGGGTGATATCAGCACTCGACAAGCCCTGTCTAGACATTGCTTAACCAAAAATAGTGTTGCTACACTTAAAGTATACTTGCTTTGACATCTGATGTTTGTTTGGGATGCATTTTCAGTTTTCTGTTTTTCGTTTCGACTTTTTATTTTTAGGCATTTTCAAAATGTCAAATTCAAGTGCATAAAAGCTTTTAGCCAGGTCGATAAGATAAACTGAAAGCATGTTAACACTTTCATTTGCTGACATTGTACAATTTTTCAAGATTATACAGATCATACGTACATTCATGTATGTATGTTTGGTATATAGAAAGAGAAAGCTAAATAATGGCGCCAATCTGAATCAGCGATCGCATTATGTTAGCCTTAATTTGTTTGGCTTTATTTTATCTCTATCTCTATATAATATAGGCGACAGATTGTGGCGTGTTTTCTGCATTTTGACTATATTCGAAACAACTGAGGGGAAAAAGTTGTAGATGATTTTAGTGAAATTGCACTCGGCTCTTTTAAATGTATTTAAATTAAGATTATTGAACTAAACCTTGTATATATATTATATGCATCTTTTTATTATATACATCTATGTATCTAAGTAGTATCTATCCCTGTGACATGTGCTCGCTATGACGTCTAGAAAATTATTTGGACTGCCAACAGAAATGTTTAGATTGTGGTCTGTTTTCGTTTCTTTCTTGAACTCTGGCCAAATTTGGTTATAATTTAATGATGAAATTGTCTAGGTAAAGGATATATATTATGTATTGACTATTTTAAATTCAGACTGTTTGCTTTCTATTTACCCTATTGAGTTTCACTTTTTATCAACCCCATATAGACAGAGAGTCCCACCACAATGTAGTTCAATTTGTGGCAAAATACCGAAAGACCGGCGGCGTCATTGTCTTCCACAACTGAGCTACCAAGTTTTGATTGCGGTTTGATTTGATTTGATCTCGAACTAATCTCGGATTACAACTTATCACTTATGCAAGATGCATTCAACTCACCTTTGCACCGCACAGTGTGGCACGTTATCGATGTCGTTGAAGTTGTTGCAACTGTCTGTGACATCGGCACTTTCCGTTGGGGCAGCGGCAGCATCCGTGGAACATTTGTTGAAACTTTGGTTGCTTTTGTGCAGGCAGGATTTACGGCTTAGGCACGATTTTGGCTGTGTATTGAGCGATGGGGCAGAGACCATACGCTCTAAATAACTGCGACCGGAGCGACTACCAACACCAAGAGGAGTACCGCCCGTTTTAATGGGCATCTGTTGTCCCTGGGACGCCGCGTTGGATGCATTGTTGACCATGGCTTTGGAGGCCAAAGTTACCGCCTGAGGACGACAATAGCGCGCCGCTCTGTTGGCTTCGTCATTGTAGCTGTAAGGAGAGCAAAGATAACGAATTCCACATCAGTATATATTAAATTAAAATATGTGCTAGATTTTTGGTATACTTCTTAATATATGTACTTATATCTGCGCATTATATATGAACAATCAGTCGTACGAGTTCTAGTATGCCTCTCTGGGGCCACGAGGCCCTCACGTTTACTTTCTTACTTTTATCAGTCTGATAAGGTTGTCTTTATTCCGGCTCAGTCTTTTATTTTACTCTGTGCTGTGCGATAATAGACAACGTATACTTAACATTGCATTGTTCAACCATTGTATGTATGCCTGCTACTTATATACTCTACAATATGTACTATCATAAAGTAAAAACGTCCGACTTCTGTCATTGATAAGCGATTGAAGTTTTTCAGTCTCTTACGCACGACCTCCGCACTTGATTTGAATAGTACTCAGCGGGGGGAAAAGGTATTCGTAGTCGTATTCATACTCGTATTTGTATTTGTCTAGTTGTCTATTCGCATTCATTTGTTTAGGTCTCTATCTCTGACTCATGATTCATTATAGAATTTATTCGGGGGCACATTATTTTTGGAACAACTGTTTGCAGTTTTTTTTTTTGGTTTTATTTTGATTTATATCAACTTGTTTTGGCTAGACATGGGAAAAACTATAAAGTCACTGTCCGATAAGGCTGGAATTGGCATGTATTTGGGAGCACTTATTAGACACATGATAATGGAGATTCGGTAAACATTAATGAGAAATATATTACCAATTAGTTTTGTTATCTTTGTATTATGTACTTAGAACAAGAGAGTACTGAAGTGCTTGGGAGGAAACTTGTGTAATTTCCAGTGAATTGCTTTATAAACAAAAGAGTTACTTGAGCTAGTTTTTGTGTTATATATAGACATATTTAAAACCTAAGTGACTAAGTATCAGACCACAAAATTTCTAGCGATTTGGGCCATAAATAACTGAGTTACTTGAGGTAGTTTGACTGGTTGGGATAGTCCCAAAGTGTTTATTCTGGCTAATAGAAATAAGAAATAGCTTAGATACTTTAGTAATATATACAATCTCATGTTTAAGGAGCCTTTACCATGTGGAAGAGTACTTTATTATTCATTTTCTAGATCTGAATATATTTTAATATACTTATATATTCAGCTTACTATTTTTAGCTTAATTTTTTGTCGAATATATTTTGATTGCCACCGAAAAAAACATGTCCACCGTGTGTTGCACTTGCACAAATATGGTCAAGCATAATTGAAATCAATTGCGTCAAGAGATCCCAAGCAGCAGACCTCGACACCCAAGTGAACATTATTCATTTTAAGTTTTTGGCAAAAAAATAAAATGTAAATTATTTCAAGCGCCACGCGCAAATTTGTTGCCACCAGCAAACAGCAAACCAGCAACATCTGCCATACTCGTGAACAGCTAGAGATTCCCCCATATCATCACCCCCCTGCACCTGATACCTCCTACCAGACACTAAAATCTAAGCTACAACAAAAGCAAAAGTTTGTTTTGATCGCTTCACTGCCTTGATCTTGAATGCTTTCTAAAAAACGGTTCACAATTCTGTTGTCAACCAGAGCAACCTGAACATATTTTTAGTGCGTGTTTCATTATTGTGCAAATAGGTACAAAAGTACTCGTATATAGCATTCCATAGATAGATTACTACGATTCCCAGACATATTACAATAACTCTTGTTATCATATTAATGAACTGTCCCTGGATGTATTATTTCTTTACTATAATACATTTCTCAATGTATTGTAAACATTATATCAATATTTATTCATACCTGCCAAGTGACAAGTAAACAAACGTGTTACATCGATATTTACACAAAAATTTCATTTAATTTTGTGTTTATTTTTACCTGAACACTTTTTTAAGTAATCTACATACGGAACGTATATTGTTTTTGAATTATTGGAATACTTTGTAAATGGAATTGAAAGGTCAATTACATTATTGCGTTCTATTACGGAATCAATCAAGTTCAAAAAGGATTCAATTTTAGTATAACTATAGAACTTTTAAGTAAAGACTACAGGAAAATTAAAATTTGTTTTTGTTTGTTTGAAATTTGTATCCCACATTCCAAATGTGTTTTATAAAATAAAAACTTGTTTACATTTGGTCTGGAATTCTTCAGATCTGATTTTGAAAAGAGCTTTTTAACAGAAATGCTTAGATACAAGTTCTATAAATTTGTCAAATATTTCACAATTATTTTTTAAAAAGATATTCTATTTGGAATTATTAATTTACTTTTATATCCTGCATTAATTTAAATGTACTTTGTTGAAGTCATGTATTAATATAATCGAAAATATCTTGAGAACGGAAGTAAAATTTTAACTTTTAATGCAAATTTTTATCACGTTATTAATAATGAAATCAGTTTTGAAAGAGTTAAATAAAATAAGCTTGTTTCATTTTTATTTTTTCAATTAAAACACGTACGCAGCTGTTTGGGTTATATCAGAAAATCGGCTTTAATCTAACGATAAGAGAAATTTCACCAAAAATGTTAATTTGAAAGCTTAAGACAAACCTTAATGTGTAGAAATTTTAGAATATTATCAAAGCTCTATGAATTATAATATAAATTCTAGCTAGCTTCGCCTACAAAGAAGAATAAAATTTAATAAAAATTGAATTTTGATTGGTTGCCGAAACTCGTGTATTCAATTGAAATCAATTAATGTTGTTGAGATTGACTGGTCCCCCAAAATTAGGTTGAGTTTTTTTTGGTTCGTTATAGAAAGAACTGTAGAGTATTTGTAAACTTACTTTAATGTTTGACGTTGGGGTCCGCTCATGTAGTCCGCCAAGAAACTGACGGGTGGACTGTGACTGAATATAGGTGGACTGTGTGAAATCATTTTATAGCTGGGCTTTTTAATATATAGAGCTCTAACAAGGAACTATTATTGTTATTGTTGTTGCTGAGCCTGTAAATTAGACAGAATAATATTGATAAAGTCAGCAAAATGATTGTATAAACATTAAGTAAGCGAAGCGAAAAGGGAATTTTTAATTGGAATTACTTAGTTATGTATAAACAAAATGCTCGAATGAATATGTTTATGGATGGGAATTATTGATAATGCTAATAAGTACGATTACAAGTATTATAAGGTTGACTTTGAGACTAACCGTTGGTTTGAATATGACTTTGTTGTATATTTCCTTTACTCTCTCACGCGTTTTCCCTGTATCTCCTTCACTCTCAGTGTATTAAGGAACTTTACTGGTATCACACTTTTACTTCTTTTCAACTTTCTTATAGATCTTCTTCTTCTTCTTGTTTCATATGTGCATCACGCGCGCTATTCATGGACGATGGCAACGCGCGTCAGACAATGAAATAATCGTTGTGTAAAAAATTTCAAATTTATGTAGAAAATTTAAAATTTTAAATAAACAAACACACACATAAAACGTTTGCAGCAACACGAACGCACTTAACAAAACGTCGACCGACAACCAAATTTTACAATAACTTTGAAGAAATAATTTGATAATTTCTTCTCCTTTACAAATATAATTCGCGCGCTTTTATTTTCTACTTGATGTTGTTGTTGTTGTATTGAAACTTGTATTATATATTTTTAGTATACTTATTAGTTGTAGTTTTAGCGACACGAAAAAATTAGGACCGCATCGCGTTTTGTTGTTGCCTGTTGCTGTCCGGCTTTCAGTACCGTACGCCTCGACGATTCAGAGACGAATAAACAGTAGTTGTTAGGGCAACTCACCGTCAAGACTGCCCCCAGGCACAGTCCACTAATCCCACAGAGAGAGTATGTATGAGAGCGGGCAAAAGTGAGAATGAGAGCAATCTAGAAGGTGCTTGGTCTCCCTCGTTTGATCGCTCTCTTTGCCTGTTTGCCTGACGCGTTGATCGTGTTGTTGTTGCATTTCGATTGCACTGATTGTAGTTGTACTTTACTTTAGTTTGGTTTTATTTTAGTTTAGTTACTATTTTTGTTAGTTTTAGGCGCCGCTGTCTGAGACAAAGTCATTCCATGTGTCAGGCCTGACAGACATGATCAGCGTACTATCATTAGCTCGTGCGCTTGTTTTCTGAATATACATACATATATGAATATAATTATTAATAACCGAATGCAAATACATATTTGTTTAATATGTCAAACAACTTGATATGTGTTTAACTTGCATTATTAACTGGCTGCTGCTTTTAAGGTAAAATCTTTATCTTATCATATTTTAATATGAGCGAATATGAGAGCAAATAAAACTACTCACTGAACGAGTGGTTTTCTTTTTGAGTTTTTTTGTTTATCTGTTTGCTGACGTTGTATTGCTTGTCTTTGGAGGGGCCTCTTTGGGCTGCAATCATAGATCTTTGAGCACCTTTACAAGCCCACGCTTTTTTTATGCAATTTATGTTTCTTTCCCGTTGTCTTTGTCGAGTTGTCGGCTCTAAATCAATTATGCTTTCGGGCGAATTGTGTAAAAGTTGTCGTTTTAGATATGTAATCTCATTTCTTCATCGACTTTCCCATGCGGTACATTCAAATGCAGCCGGCATATCGATAATGTTAGTGTCAAGGCAGGTCTTTAGGGGCAGATAAATAAGCTTTAGATAAAATACTGCTGTTTGCACATCACCCTATACTTTAGGTACTTAGAGTCTTAGATTTAAGCATGGAATAAACAATTTGAATTCATACAAAATCTGAATAGTATTCCACATTGATTGGTAACTAAAACTAAATTTTTATGAAAAAATGGGCTATTAAAACTAATCTACTATCCCAAGATTTTTACACGGCATATTGTTGAAAAACATTATTAATGAGATCCGATTTGAACAAAAACCATGTTCAGAAAACCATTTGGAATCTGAAATACTTTGTGTAAGACAATACGTTACATTCTTCCTGACCATATTATAATCTCCTTCTATAAGCACCTAATTAAGACACCGTTTGATACTTCCTTAAGTCAGTCTGCATTTTTCGACAGATATTTTAAAACTTCCTGCTTTAGAAATCTTACTAATATTATCTCAGCCTACTATTTGAATACCTAAAGAGTTTAATTTCCTTTAAGAAGTTTCCCAACTCGTTTAGGACCTAAGTAAGGCAAACAATTGAAACCTTTGCGCAATTAAGGTCTAGACTGATATTTCAGTAAGTAGCTGAAAGTGCACTTTGGGAAATCCACTGATTTAATTCATTTCAAGCGCAATAGTAAAAATAATAATAATAATAATGATAATAGGAATAATCAGAGTGGTTCTCCATTGTTTAGATATGTATGTTTATAACGTGGTTCCATTGAAAACCCACATGAAGTGACACACAAGCATTTTCATTCGTACTCGTACTCGTAGTACCCACATCAATTCAACTTCAACTGTGAAATTGTCGACGTTTTCCGCCACGCATCTTAGGGAACTAAGACCATTTCTTGTCATAGAAAGTATGTGTGTATATTTGAATGCATTGTGTGTGTGAGTGTGTGTATTTTGTGTGTGGCGTGCGTGACTCGATGACATTCACTGATGGCGGCCTTATAGTAGGTAGAAGAGCGATGCTCTCAAAGTGCGTGATCTGTGTGTCGATCCGTTAATGATAATGCAAGTTTTCAAACGTGAAAGGTTCACGATTTTTGTTTGATTTTTGTTTCAAGTGTTTCCAATTGATACGCCACCACTGTGCCACTTTCTTTGGGTGGCACTTGGGGCGGGCAACTGCACACACCACGATCGGCGGAGCTGCTGCTCCTAGTCCAAGTCCAAGTAATTTTATTTGCAGCATCAGCATGCGGCTTTTAGAGTGCCGGCCGGCCGGCACTTGTTCACCTAGTCGTTCTCCTCAGTCCTCCTATGTGTCTCCACTCTCCATCCTCTTCTCGAGATAGGTGAAAAGCCGGTTTAACGATGCATCTTCTCTGGAGTGGCTCGTTGCAATTTTGTTTTTGCCGGCCACTTCATCAGCATTCGCCTATATAACATACTATGTCTATAAGCATAGACAACTCGTCTTGCTTCTTTCTCAGGGTGATGTTTTGACTCTCCCGATTCTCTCTCTCTTGGTGGTGCACTGCCCTTTCAAGAGTTGGCCATGTGGCAGCCACAATTCACAGTCTGTGCCATCCACGATTATGGCCTGCACTTGAAAATGCTGCATAAATAATTCTCTGATATAATTTATATATATTTCATATAGCCTCATATAGTCGAGCTATCTATTTCTGTTACAGTTTTCATATGTGAAATACGCAAATTAAAATCTTTTCCCTCAGCGGATGTGATGCATTATTTAGCTGACGACTTTCATTTTTGGCCCCTCTGTGTGAATGTGTGCGTGTGTGTGTGTGTGTGTGTGTGTGGGTTGCCGTGTTGTCAGGAGGCAGTGTTGCAGTGATTTAGTATTTTAGCCATTAGCTGTGACTTTGGCCACAAACTAGTTGGCCGACTCAAACCTGTCTAAGACGGGTCCTAACCTTAAACATTACGTTCCAAACTATCTTTGTTCAACTCAAATTATTCCAATTTGGTTGAAATTGCTTTAAAAGATTAAATCTGATTCAAAAGTGAGCATATATAGCAAAAGTATGGTATACTATAGAAAAGTATTCGCAGTATTTCACTACAATTTCTATTAATAGATCAAATATTTCCATATTTTTTCTTTCCGAAAAATAGTTTAAGAAAATATGCTTATGGGTTTTTAAAAAGATACTAAATAATAAGACCATTGATGGAAAAGGTTTGCTTTAATGAATTAAGAAAATAGTGATTAAAACAATAGACTTATCTGGCATTTTTCAAGTTATATGAGTTTTGAAATTCAAAAAGTTATCGTACTATGTATTTAAAAAGTCAAACAGTCATGAGACGGTTTTTTATCTGGGAAGAATTCGAATATACCCTATTTCTATATATTATTCATTTTTAATACGGTAGAATTCTAACATATGTCTGTGAATCGTTTAAAACATTCACGATATTAATATTATTTTGTTACATTGACAGTCTGTAGGAAATTCATCCAATAACCGATTGTTACGACACATTTCTTCTCGGAAAATGAAAAATTGCCACGATTTGTCCTCAACTTGTCATGTTTGGTGAAGCACAACCAAAACGCGCCACACAAAACTCTGGGCACGTCGTCTGGACCTGGGTCTGGGACCTAAATCTGATGAAATCAGCAGACCTGCCAATATCAGCAACATCAGCGGCGCCATAAGTGAAAAGATTATCAGCAATCATATACATATATACATAAGTTAGTATTTATAGAAGTAAATATTGTAGGAAAAAGGCGTAGCTACTACTACCTAATTAGTTGCTATATGTAGCTATAAAAGTCCAAATCAAGCCGTAGTACACATAAGTAAATCCGGCCGAAAGTTTAAATTTAGAAGCGAGGCGTGCGACTCAATTTTCTTATCAATGCAGTCGCGGTCATGGTGATCAGACAGGGACAGGGACAGAGACAGGGTGGGGATGGGAGCGGAGATAGGTGTACTACTGATTAACTGCGCAGCATAAACTAAATACAAAATTCATAAATATAGCGCTGAGTTTATTTTTGGCAGCAGCAGCCGTCGAGACGTCAAGAAACCATGCCGTAACTGACCTAGAGCATCTGATCGAGGCGTGATCAACTATTTGGCATCAAGAGCGGGCCAAAGGAAAAAAGAAAATGTGAGGGAAAACTTAAACGAAAACGGAAACGAAAACGCAAAAAGATCATGCAAATAAAAGAGATGTACTAACAAAACTTTCCAACTCTATTATCGTTTTGTAGATGGGGTCAATGAATAGGCGTTTAGAAATTGCTGATCGATCGATCGATGATCATCAATATGTATTAATTGTTATTATTAATTTATATTATTTCTTTTTTACATGGCGTAATTTTTTTTTTGCCGCGTAATTTTCCATTACAGCTCGGGCTCACAAACTTAATTATGCGATTTATTATGCAAATATTAAAAGGCGCGACGCGACGAGACGCGACTCTACTTCTATTTAAAGACCCAGGCCTTGTTTGTGGTTTGGACCGAAGCCGAACACGAGCTGATCACGTTTTTCACTTGTGCTCAGGCACCCTCGATAGGAGAGTAAACATAGTACCACTACTATGTATTGTTTGGTACTACATATATTGAAAACTGTTTCATTGACATCAGACAGACGCGACGTCTGCCTGTAATTATGATATCGCCCATTGTGTCTGCTGATAAGAAAGCAACTCCTATGCAACAACTGAGACCCCATAAAAAAACTATGAACTAAAACTCTCTCAGTCACTGATAGAGAGCGAGCAAACAGTTTGACGCCTTATCAATAGACCCAAACTATTAGTATTGCTTTTATTTCGATCTTTGTTTTTTTTTTTGGTTTACAGACTCTAATTATAGTCTGCGGTGTGGCAGACGAAACATGCCACGTATGTTTGCTTAGCTGTCGATAGTTGAGAGTCGAGAGCTGCGAGGCGCTATTTAAGTGTTTGAGTTTGGGTTTTGTGTTTGCTTAGATAATATATATTCAAAGTCTCGAACAGGTTGTTTGTTATGCATATAGGGTTTTGTCACCATTTAAGGAAAATATGGTAATTAACAACTTTTCCGACACCTTTCACTACTCTGCAATGTTCAAATGTTTGAAGGGCGTATACTTAATATTTTGTATGATTATATAACATGAGAACGTACGTTTGTTTCAAAGATATTAATAAAGAGCTCGCATTTTAATTATTGATTTATGTTGGAGACTTTAAGAGCTTGTATTACTTTCCAAAAGAATTAAACAAAATCTGAATTAGAACAATTTGGTTGCTTATAGCATTGAAATTTAATAAATGTGAAACTACTTATCATCTATGTATACTAAGTTGCTTCATAATACTCAAATATTATTTAATATTGATTATACTAATCCTAGTCCTATAGTCAATTTAAGTTTAGAACCTTCGGCTCTACTCAAAATATACTACTGCTGTTTACACGGTATCATCAAGTCGAAAGTTTTTGACAATATTCTGCTTAATTGTTTCAATCGGAGCATTTGGAGCACATCTGTTTCTGTAAATTACCTAAACTGAATTTGGTTGCCAGGGAAAGGTGCTAAATTGCAGTTCTACACGCGATCTTAAACCTGTTACGATTTTTATTGATAAAAAAAGTTAACTAATTAAGAGATTGTAAATTGCATTATTTTATATGTCAGCTGATAAACAAGATTTTGCATATTTTAAGCAATTTATTGTTCAAAACATGGCGTACTCCAATAATGTATTTGTATATTTCAAAAGCAAATAGAATATATACACTTAATTATAATTTAAAAGAAAAAGAGAATTATGAATGAAAATAGCTGAAAAACTACAAGTTCAGTGGTATGTAGGCAATAAGAATGGCATATGTATGTATACATATACATATATATTCTATACACAATGTATAAATCGAGTTATTTGATTGCCAATTTAACACAATTTCACTGCCAATTTTGTCTCTTGAAAGAGCACAGAAAATAAAAACAAAATAATATACGAAATAAAAAAAAACTTGGCAAATGTTGAACGATAAAAACTAAAACCAAAACTTTACTAAAAATACATAACCGACCTCAGGCAATTCCGCCTTTCTTCGAAACTATAGATTCATCCGCGGGGTGTGACAAGGGAGGAAAAGTCAGTTATATGAGCAGCAACATGTGAAAATTGTTCAGCATCAGTTTGTCATTTCCATTCCGGTTCCGGTTTATGGGGCATTATCATAAAAACGAACAAGGCAACATAAAACATTTGCAAGCATTGCATTCAATGCTAAATGCGTCCATTGCTCCACACAGATACATAGATACAAATGTATCTGTTTGCTGTATGCAGGTTTTAGCTGCAACTAGAAACGCATAGACAATTTAGAAGCTGTCTCATGAGTCAGCTAGCTAGGCAAACAGTTTACAGAACGTGTCGACGAGTAAATATTTGGAAAAGGATTGAGAGGTAAGAGTGTAAGATACAGTTGTGAATATGTATGCAAATAGCAATATGAATTGTATATGATTTGTAGGAATAAGTGTGCATATTTCAAAGATTTGATTCGATTTGTTTTAAACAATTTTAAAAACTATTAGATATTATGTATATAGGTATATTCAAAGTGAAAATGTAAATATCTCAGAGTACATTGTGGAATCTGTTTAAATTTAATAAACCGAATTTAGAGCATTTATTTAATGTGCGATCTTAAAATTAAAGATTTCTGATTCCAACAAAAGCTGATAACATGCTGTATACCTTGAGTTGCCTGTATGGTAATTATTTGAAAAATGTTGCGAACGCTGAGAGCTGGAATTATATATGCCCTAAGCCAGCTTTTTTGCTTTCTTTTCTGTATACAATTACATTTAAATTATTTAATTAGACTAATGATCTTGTACTGAATTTACGCCAACTCCAAATGCTATTTATGTCTTTAAAACTTGATATCTCAAATATAATGATTACGCTTTATATTTATAAAATGCATGACAAAATTCGTAGAGTCACTTGATTTTGATTTCTAGTCGCCAAATTTAATTAAATTAACCTTCTATGGGAGGTCAGACAATATTTCTTTAGTTTTTTTTTGCTGAACAATGAATTGGAAGAACCAAATTAAGTATTAAAATAAAATAATAAAACTATCCATATCTCAGTTAAATTGAGCAAAAGTTATTGGCACATTGAACTTTGAGTAATTCTGCAAAATAAAAATACAAGGGGAAATTTACCAAACAATTCGCATTTAGTTTGTTGATTTGAGTTGTTTTGCATGTCAGGCAAATTGTTTTGTTTACTTTGATGAGGATCGGCAATGGCAGCGAGTCTGGAGTAAAATATAGGGTATGTACCGTTAGTACTTCTCCGTTCTACATTCGTAACAATTTTAAACACTCATTAGTCTCAACTGGGTCACCTTTTGGCTTATCAGGACACACATTAAAATCGATTATAGCTGATTAATTCTATATAGTCATATAAGTCGTGTATAAATAACTACCGATACGATTGTAAAATATATTAATTTTTTTTTTTTTGCAATCAATTTTCGTTGTCATTTATGTAGAACTGGAAAATTTTCCATTTCAACTCTCTGACAACGTGAAAAACATGAATTATAAAAATAAAATTATTTGATTATCGATACCAGTGAAATCAGTCTATCCTTGTTCTCAATAAAATACAACAAATTAGGTCCTGATTGGTGCTAAGCTGCGTAGTATATAGCAAAGTTAAGGGTTAGCCTGGCTTATCTGTAGACCGGGTTCAAAGCAATACTGTTATAAATTATAGCAAAATGTTGTAATGCATTTGTGACGTCAATGAAACAGCCTTTAGGTCTGTGATTGACAGTAACAAATATTGTATATACATTGAGTTGTAGGTGTCAACATTTATAGCCCACTATAATTACACGTGGTTGTAAATGAAAACAAATTATTTGTATTGAATATTAAGATCGTTAAGATTGTCTTTTTTTATAAGACTTATTACATAGGTTGTCTTTACTTAGGTTGTCTTTCGTCCTATGAATTAGATTGAAAAATTTCCTCTTTAAAATCTTGATATTATGGCATCTATTTATTTTCTTCCAAAAAATATTTCTAGCTATAGTGCAAGACCTAATAAATAGCCTTTAGGTTCACAATGCCCACTCACAAAATTTATTAAAATAAATCAAATCAAAATGCATTCGCGAGTTTTTGACAAGTTCCGTTAATTGAACTTTTCTGCATGCTTTGACGCCCACAACACACAGCACCAACGCCACCTGGTGGCAGGAACCAAATTGCATGGGCGTTACTTGATTTTCAGTTAGTAATTTTTTCATTTCTCCGTCTCGAATATGTAGGTTCCGTGGTCTCATTAGCGAGTCCAATCGCGAGCTAATCAAGTTTTAGCTTAATCATAGAAATGTTAAGTGGGGTCTTTGTCGGGATCTTAATTGTAGAAACACACACTTGTTGTTGCTAGCCAGTCGCGCGACTGTAGAGGGTCTCTCTTTCTTTCTCATTGGTTAATTCGCGTCTTCCTCTTCTAATGTTAAGTTCAATGACTAAATTTAAACGTGATTTCTTGTTGTTGTAGTTCATACTTCGTCTTTTTATTGTTTATTTTATTTATTTTTTATTTTGACTATGTTTAATCAGCCATTGGGGAATATGTTATCAGCTTTATGTACATGCTGCCCTAGTTTTTTTTATGATGACCAAGCTTTTTCACTTCAATGCAGAGAGAGAATCAGAAGAGTCAAAATCTCAAGTTTAATAAAAAAAAAAACTCTAAAACAAATTCAACATCCTGGATCCTAATAATGTGATCGGTTTTCAAAGTTGATTTTTTTGAATCTTAAATTCTGTTTTATATTACATACACATTTCTCTTACCCATTTTATTGCGTTCTTTCGTCGTTATCATTTTTCTACTGTCTATTGTATGTCTACTTTTTTGAGTATTTATTTTGTTGTCGGCTTTTTTGACACCGTTGAATATATTTACCTAGACGTAATAAGATTTCAGATGCACAAAAAATTTAAAAGCGCATTAATTTTAAGATTTATTATTAAATATGTTAATGAATCGAAATGTGTGAGCTAAGACGGAATTTCAATTTCAAAAGGTTCACACCTCATTTAGGAATAAAGGTTGGCTAATGAAATTTACAATGTAGTTTAATTAAGAAGTTAATAATTCATTATTTACATTTTAAGCCATTTCTCTTCTTCTAAAATTTCATTCATATACAAATGAGAAAATGATAAGAAATCCCCATAGGTATTTTGTGTTGCATTTTTATGTGATCTGATTTATGACGCATTATAATGTCCAGATTTGGCCTGCATATATATGTATTTGCCTAATGAGTGGCAGATAGCCTATGGCTAGGCCCTGACTTGCTACGGGGCTAGAATGGCAAGGGGGAGGGACCTGGAAATGTCATGCACCTGGAAAGTTTATAATCGGTTGACTATACATACGTCTAAATTCCATTTATAGATTGTTTCAGTTTATGCGCTTTAAAAATCGGGTTAATGGGATCAATTGCAATTTAATATTATTTTTAGAATTCCTTGTCGTAGTTTAAATTGTTTATATAATAATGAAGGTGTTTTGATCTGAAACCCGCCCACCTAATCAAACTTAATCAAACTCTTATCAGCTGTTTATAGTTTGCACGAGAAAACCCCAGCCAACAGACCCGGCACCCCAAGCGCATCCCGACAGTCTAAATTAATCAGTAGAAAATCAAGTAAAAAACGCTCATGTAGTAGTTCATTTATTTATTGATTTTATTCTATTTGCTTTTAGATTATCAATAAGTTTAATGATTTTTTCGTATTTAGATTAGTGGTATAGCCTTGAAGCGATTAATTAACATTTGTTTTCAGCGTGTACACACAGAAGCAAAGGCTTAAACTGAACCCTAGAACCGGGATGAGATAATTGAGCATTGCACATGCAATCTGAGTGAAACTTTTGCAGTTTGTATTTTTTACGCCCACTGCTAATATTTATGTCTTATATATAGTTTAATGGGCTTGTTTTCGTCAAACTACCTTTAATTTGTAATGGATTTAGAAAATTAATTGGACTTCGATTATTAGGGAGCGCAGGCTTGACCCTTACCTACCTATAAAAGCAATAACTTGTTGATAATATGATTGAGGTGAGGTGACCACGGATTAATATTGATAATAATGAGTTGAATAGCTTATTTATGAACTGTTTACATGCAACAATGTATATTAAAGAGTGCATTAGTTGCAAGAAGTGATTTAAGTTTCCATTAGGTTTGCAAATGATTTATTAATTTAATTTCAAATCAATTCTATATTTCAAATCTTCACATAACCGCCAAATGCGCTATCGATATATCGACATGACACAGACTAGTGCTATCGAGAACGCGTGCCAATTGCAGAATAACGACTTAATCGATATATTTTTATAAATGTGGCGGCGGTCGATAATTGCCTATCATTCTAATAAGCAGTAGGACAATAATCAAAACAATTAAAAAAAACAATTAAACAAGGATGGTATGTAAACCTCTCGCTGCATAATATTTATTGTTGTAACATTTAGAGTAAGTGCTGGTAATTAAGTGATTGATTGGCATTTCATACATTTCTGGAATGAAGTTAGTAGGTGAGGACAATAACTGTGGTGTCATTTTCGATGGCATGCGGATCCCATATAGGAATTATCTGTTTAATAATAACTATGATCCATGCCTGCTCCCGATACTGCGGCCGCCGTCTCGGGGAATGCTATTGCCGGATCCTGCGAGCGTTTGCCTCCCCAGGAATGGAAGCGTTGCTTTTTGCCGAGGACAACCGAATTCCGTTTATCATCCCGCTGTAATTTAAAGCGACAACGCTCGATGACCGCATCCCGTATGATGGCCGCAAACTCAACGTCATTGAACTGCGCCATTAGCAGCTTAAAGAAGGCCCAAATCTCACCTCGCTGGGATGTTGGTGGCGGTGCGTATTGATGGAATAGCCAGACATCAGATGAGCCATCCTCTGGAGTCACCGGACGTGTATTATACGCATCACAAACATCCTCAAAGCTAAGTATGGCCTGAAGAATGAACTTTCGATACTTGGCCAACTGTAGTTCACAAGTGTTCAGCTCCAGATCTGTGGCCGTGTGTGTGGGCAAGGCATACAATTGCCTACAGATCCCCATCAGCAACAGCAGACGCCAAATTTGCAGCATTATTGGAGTTATAGTTGCTGTCGATGACTAGGATAATCCTCTTGGAGCGGCACAAGTAACGCGTGCACCCTTAGATTAGCAATGAGCAACTGTGCAGGCAAATGGCACATCCATTGGCTTTATATACGCGCCAAAAGCGAGGCTGTCCTCACCACCCACAGACTGATGGTAGTCAACTTTGAAGTTCATAAAATAATTATAAAACGTTGTCGTTTACATTTCTAAACCGTTACACACGGCTAAAGAGCGAGTCCTAATAAGCGACGCCTTTTTGGATCTCTAATGGAGGTGGAGGTGCAGAAAGATGTCCTGCAACAAGTGTCATAAATTTACGGCTAGCTGTTAAGCTGCTAACTGCGAGTCGTTTGTATTTTTTTGCTCCCCAGTTGAAAATTTATTAATTCTGCCCATAGATAAACGTGACGTGCACTTGAAACTGAAAATGCTACAACCAAGCGTTTGCCTTTCTTTATTTATATATATGTTACAAGCTGTTCATTAGCTTGTGGCTCTTGACAGAACGCCCCATAGCCTTCCCCCCTCCATTGGCAATTGTGCACCCCTTTTTTGACTCCCTTGTCAGTTGAGTTGTATGTACAAATTGCTCGCTGATTAGCAGGCAAGCGTATGAAATTAATCATATGCAAATATACTACCACTTTACACATTTCTTTCACTTTTTCACTAGAACTTCTGGTTTAGCTCACTTGTTGCGAGAACGAACCCCTGCTCTTTAATTTACTTGGAACGTGACGAATTCTTTGCCTGCGTGTAGGCGTTATGTTGTTTCCCAAATGAGTGTCCTATGCATAACTCTTCTTCTGTACAAACGTTTCTTTATCTATAAGAGACTTTTCTGTATATTTCTACTTGCAGAAATTTCGCTTCTGTGGCGATGGCGATTGTCCTGATTGGGTATTAGCTGAAATCATATCCACCCTCTCAAATCTGAGTGTCGACAACTTGGAGCAATTGACTCAATTGGTTGTCAAGCGCATCTGTGGCGAGCAGTTCGAAGTAAGTACATTTCTATAAATGAAAGTACATTTTATTAACTCCAATTCTTTCATAGGAATCTGCCATTAGATCACTCACATCGACAGCTACAGATGATGGGAAGACAGCTGTTGCCTGCGTTCACTATATGCTCACAAATGCGGCACGTCACAGCTGCACCGAAGCGATCTTTGGTGAGGAAATCCAACAGCTTGGACTGCCCAAGGATCATGCCGCAGCCATGTGTCGAGTGTTGCAGTCGCATGCCACAGCCATACGACAGAAACTTATAGATAAGGCATTTAGAAGTAGGTCATGGCCAAACATATATCGATAGATTATCCTTTTGTAATGAATTTCCCTTTCCCTTTCAGTTAACGAACTGCAGAGCATACGAAATGTTACCTCGCTGGGGGAAACTCCCCCGAATTGTGCCACCTTGGAACTAAAAATCTCGCAAGAATTAGTCGATGGACTACCAAAAGATACCACGCATATTGTTAATATTGAATCTGCTCAGTTGGGAGCACTGCTTGATGAAATGAAATTGGCACGCGATATAATGCTTAAATATGAGAACAAAGAGAGTGCGTAAATGTAGAATAGAGTAGTGAGCGTTGATTATGTGGATAATAAGTTAAATACGTTAAAATTATTTTATATAAAACCATAATCGACTTTTTTTTTAAAAAGGGAAAATATTTAAGTATTTAATAGAATTTGAACTTTACTATTTATTAAAATAGTCCCCATTATTCAATCTAATTAATGGTTTAATTGATTTATCTTAATTCTAATTGTTAAATAGTTTTGTTTTTCAGTTTCGACTAATTGCGCGCACACTTGTGAGTCATTCAAGTGGTTGGCAACGCTACCTAAGACACGAACCATACACAATAATGTCCCGAAAATTTATTTCATAGAATATTCCAAATTGTCATCATAAGACTTGGGAAATGGGTGCATGCCACGACTTTAAATGGAAATTAAACATCGCAAAAACTAGCGATGTTTCGAATAGGTGGCGCCACTCAAAGTTTTTAATGTCCCAAAGGATTGATTTTTCATTCAAAAATTCAAACTTTCATATTCCAAAGTAATTTTACAACAATGTATTAGATAAACTGTTTTAAATACCGTTTATCTAATAATATTCATTTGAATTGTTGTTGTGCTCTTCCCACATAAATTACGCTCGTAAATGTCACCAAAAATCAACCACAGATTTAACCCTTTTCTGACCCAAAGTGCTGAGTCCCATCGTCCCAGAGAATTCAGCATGAACTGTATCAAATTTAATCAACTGGCGTGCAACCTGCGCAAGGACTTTTTACTACCTTTGCCCAATTAATAATTATAACGTAACGTGGCAGCGTAAATAAAGCGAAATTTGTTAATAAAAGATGGGCAAAAAGTTAACCCTTTCAAACTCAAAAAAAGCACTTGCCCCCGACCCCCTCTAATCTATGTATATTTTCATTTTCCTTCTTTACCTTATCATCCGTTTGGCCACGGCAATTACCGGCGCATCCTTTTGGACCACTGCTGCGTGTGCAGGCCAGGTTATTAAAAATTATCTGCAGCAGAAAAAATAGCAGAAAAATAAAAAAAATAATATAAAAGAAAAGAAATTTCAATTAAAAAACGCAAAAAAGAATAAATTAATTTTGATACAATTTCTAATTATGAGCAGCTGCGCGGCGTTAAATGTCAGGCCAAAAGTCGCGCTTAGCTGTTTTTTTTTTTCGATTTTTTTATATCAAATTTGGCTGTATTATTTTTTCAATTAAACTTGACCATGTCAAAAAGTCACGAAAGTCGCAAAGTTAACAAACGCATACCCTAGGTATAAAGTGTGCTGCAAGCGGGGTAGAGTAGTTTTATAAAGATAAGATAAGATAAGAGTAGTATTCAAAGTAAGCTACAAGAAAATTGTATGGCTTTATAATCTTTAGATTTTAAGTTTGTTGCATTGTTTTTTGAGTTTAAATAGTTTAATATTCACTTGATTAATTAAACCTAAATTTTAATATCCGTTTCATTCTGCACCTGCATTCAGGGTATCTCAACGGGGAGCACACTCGACTTTACTTCTTTCATGCTATGAAACTTCAGAATTCTTTTACATTTCATTACATAATATTTTAAACTTGCACACAGGGTATCTCAATGTCGGTTAGTGTCTATCATGTGTCCATTCAACTTTTGATTGCTGCGCTGCGCTTATTTCTTTAGCTCAATTTTTTTTTGTGGCCACATGTTGCTGACACTTGCAACAGTCGTTGGCTGCCTTCTTGCCACCTCCCCACCTCACTTCATTCTGCACTTGATGTTTGATTTATGATAGCCTATGGCAACTTCTGCCCCTTACTTTCCCCCCCAGCATTGTCACCTGTGCACGCCTTAATTAAATTTCTCCTTGGGATTCCGATGAACTGCAACATTGATTTCCCTTTGTGTCCACAGCACAAATAATACAATGAGAGAGGTAAATAAACGTACCAATTACTCAGGCAACTATTTGGGCAACATTTAATTTTAGTTGCTGCTATTTGCCCAAAATGATATCAAAACACTTGTCAGGACAAGAATTGTGGCAAGGGGAAACAATTCGTGTAAACAAGGCGGCAATGTCAACAAAATGGGCGGCAATGTCACGTAATACAAGTTTTGGGTGGGTGAGTATTTTACCAGGCATGTAACGGCAACCAAAACTTGTTTGATGCCTGCCAAAAAGCGAATGTTGCCATGGGTGGTTCAAGAAGTTTCGTAAAATGGTGTTCAAGCTCAGGTATTTATCGATTTAAAAGCAGCAGTTGACTATCAACTTTTAGACAAAGTTAAAATGTTCTATAGTAAAAAACAAAAATAAGAAATAAAAAAGTCTTTCATTATATGTATTAAATAAAAATAATAAGCAAAATTGTGTTTTGGTATTGTATAAATTATACTTAACAGTATTTTGAGTTAAAATTTATCTGATCTTATTCAAACTTAAATGTTTTTTAACTTTGAACTTTGTTAAAGAATTAGACAACTGGATTATCACATATAAAAGTAACTATAAAATAGAAAACAAATAACTTAAAAGCAATGTTGAAACTTTAAATATGTTGAAGCTCACTGTAAATTTAGTACAAGAATATTTATTCAAACTACTATTATAAATTGTTCTTTATAAGTAGACCTTGAGTCAGCTAAATACCATTTATTGAAGTACGAGTATAAAAAAGGTTAATACCTACTATAAAATATACCACATTTAATAGATTTATTTGTTTCTGCTTTGCCATCATTATAAATGATATATTTTATTAATATTAAAATGTTCTTAATCTTTCTCTGTACAGTTGGAAGAACAAATCTAACACAAGATTTAACTTACAATATTTATCATAATTAAAGCACACTTTTCTGTGACATCCCTCGCTTTATATGAGCTAAGTACGTCATAGTCCCCCCGTATCCTGTTTAGCATTTGTAAGCTGCGACGCTGGCAACGCCTAAACATGTGTACCGTTTGTTTCCGTGTCCTCCGCTTGTCTCCCTTGATCTGGCAATGCTGTTACATTACGCGCCTGTTACCATATCTTTACAACTGTATCTACAGATCGTCCTCCACGCACTTACTATATGACATAGGACAAAACTTAAAAACCGTATGCATGTGATTTGGAGGGCAACCCACAAGCCGGGATGGAACAAAAGGCACAAGTGTTGGCCTTTTTTGGGGTCCTTGGTTAGAGTCGGAGTGTTTTGTGGAACTGAATGGAGTTGGTTTATCGTGGACTCGGTCTGGTTGTCTGGTTTTGTTGGTGGTGGGCTTGTCGTTTAGCTGCTAGTACTTCCGTTCCGGTTTTTAGTTTAGCGCTCTCGATGCCAACCCCTGTGGGTGGGCCACTTTAGCCACCCCTCTGGGTTTCTGTATCGGGAGGGGGGGCCCGAAAACACTTTTTGACTTTTTCAATTTGACTTTTGTGCATTTGTGTTGCCAATGTTCGAGCCTTATTCCCCCTTATGTGTAATAATGATATAAACGTTTCGCTAAATGCCTACGTATTTGGCACAAAGTAACAAGGGGCTGGAAACAGTGTATCATTTAATTTGATGAGCCTTTCAAGCAAAGTAGTGGCAGGGTATGTAGTTTTTGTTACTTTATATCTGACTATATTTAATACTCTGTACGTTGATTTTTGGGTTTAAACTACAAGCATTAGCATACCGTTTATATTATCTTAATTAATTAAAACATAAATTTACATTGTATATTTTTCGAATATAATAAAGCAATTTATTTACACACATCGATAAAAATCATTTGTTTATTGGCTTACACAAGTGCAAATTGAGTAATACTTGTTTATAATAGCGATTAACTAACTTATAGACATAACATCTTATTCTAAAAAGTGTTCAATCGAATAAGGAACTTCCTGTTCTGGGTGACCATTTTCATAGCACTAACTGTATTGCAATTTATATATGCTATTTCGACAGAGAAGTGAGATCTTTTATGGCAGATCGGGTAGAAACATGTCATCGTAGGAAATTCTATTGAATGTGTCTTTGATCAAGCCCAGAAAGACACCAGCAAATGTATCTAATATTGACGGTTCCCATTCATTCCAAACCTCAAGCCAGCCTTCATTAAAGATACGATTTATCATAATTGTTAGATCGCTGTTCTCCGTAAAGAGGTCATCCATCCATAGAATCCAGCTATTTACAAAGGATATATATTTACAACAGACTTAAAATAACTATTTTTTACTTTGTTTAATCACTCACCGATCTATTTTGACACTTGGCACCAGTTCGTAGACCTTTAGATACCGTTTATTATTACGAAATTCAATTGTAACTTTCAGTTTTAAGGTAAATCGCATATTCTGAAACTCTGATGTGGATTCACCCGTAAGATTCATTGTAATAAACGCATAATGACCCGTCGCATTGAACAACCCCTTGTGAACTAAATTGGGTATTCGACCAGATATCGTTAGATGTCCGATTGTTGGATCCTTTTCAAAGCCCTCAACTTTTGTTATTGTTGTATTCTCAAATCCATAATTCACTTGATTTGTTAAGTTTACACGTATCCACATAGGTCCAGATTGATCGGTTTCTAAAAGCCGTGCATCCCCAATATCGACCACATCAATTGGTTTCAATCCGATTTCTGGTATTCCTCTGGGATAATATTCTATAACGTAGTTCATCGAATCTATTATACATTTTTCATCTCCAAAGTGACATTTCTTGATATCTTTTGCTGTAAGTGATAGATCGATATCATTAGATTGGATAAACAGAAATAAGAGAACTTTGACTTACGTAAAGCTTGGCAAAGAGTTGACATCAGAAGAAGTAAATAAAAGGTGTAAAAGTAAGGAACCATTTTGGTTTTAAGCGATTCAACTATTTATTTGTTAGTTGCAGTTCCGTACATGTGCTGGACGTTTAGTTGCTCTGCTTATAATAACTTAGCAGCTTGTACTAGACTACAGAAATCATCATAGGATTATAACCAGTTAAACAACTCAAATACTTGCATTACAGTGATTCATTAGCCAATACAATTCTCATCTCAGCTTATATAATTATTTGTTTACAAAATGAAAAGAAGTGAGTTTGTAATTGTTCTATTTACTGTGTGTTTACTGTACTGCATTTCGTAACTCATTTAGAGTGTGAGCGAAAAATAGCAGTTTAATATATAAAACTTAAATTGCTGTATTTATTAAGTTCACACGACGAAAATAATTATAAGAGACTAATATTTAGAATTGCTAACGACCAAATTAGCAGATAATTATAGTTATTTCAATATCTGATTAACAGCGACAGTCAATAAAAGCGATTTATACTGAGTTTTAAAGCTGCTATTAAATAAAGCGTTTTCTAAAGACATTGTTAAGTATCTCTTTAGTACAATAGCTTAGCTTAATCCTTATTGCCTTATTCTATTTTTTACTAAAAACTGTGAGTAAGTAATGACCATTATCTAGAACTCAAATCATAGGCTGTAAACTTCCCAATTTTATAATTTTCTACTACCACGATGCACTTTTATTTTACTTATTGAATTAAGCATAATATCGCAAATAGTTCAGAAACATATCGTCACAGACATTTCTAATGAACGTGTTTTCTTTATCATACTCACAAAGAATAAGAGTGTAAGTGATAAAACTAGTATTACTGCATTTATAATAACAATAATAAAAAGCTGTATTGGCTTATGCATATCCGGTCTGCTGCGTATTATATAATGACAAAAGTAAACAGAAACAGATTTAGAAAAACTACTTAATTAGAATGGGAGCTCAACAATAATTTGTATAGAATACAAGTAACTAATGTATAATATTTAATATAAGAAAAATGTGTGCTTTTTGAAAACGGAAACATGCGTAAAATGGACAGACAATAATAGTTATTCTAAAGTTTTGTGTTTTACTAAGCTAACTCTCTCAAGTTTTAATAAACCTTAAGTTCAAGTTCAAGTTGAGTTTTGTTAAATTACTTAAAGACTTCAAAATATCTCTATTGTGTCAAGAATTGGGATTACAATACAGCAAGAAGGTTTCCAAAAACTTTGAGTCTATTAATAAAATACAACTTTTGTTTTTTGCGTGTTAGAAATAAAAGCCAAATTTGCGTTTTGTTCAGCTTACTGTGCTTTGCTGTTGTACTTGACGCAGTTAATTTATTTAGATTCATTTCGATAGAGAATTTATTAAGTAACAGGTGTGCGGTCGGGTAGAAAAAAGTCATCGTACGGAATCCTGTCGAATGTATCCTTAATCAGGCCTAGAAAGACACCTGCAAATGCATCCAATAATTTTGGTTCCCATTCATTCCAAAGCTGAAGCCAGTGTTCATTAAACACACGATTTATTATGATTGTCATATCGGTATTCTCTGCAAAGAGGTTTTCCATCCACAAGATCCAACTATATTCATAAGGAATTAGTAAGTTTTTGAAATAAGCTTTGGTACTTAGTCATAATCACTCACCGATCTATTTTAACTAATGGTGCCAGATCGTAGATCTTTAGATAACGTTTGTTATTTCGATAATCAATCGCAACTTTCAGTTTTAAAGTGAATCTCAAATTCAAAAATTCCGTTGTCGAAACACCCGTTAAATTTGTTTCAACTAGCCAGATATGGGCCATTACATCGAATAGGCCTTTGTGAACTAAACTGGGTATTTGGCCAGATATCGTAAGTTGTTTGGAAGTAGGATCCCTTTCGAATCCCTCTACTTTCGTTATTGTTGCATTCTCAAATCCATAATTCACTTGTTTTGTTAAATATATAGCTATCCAAAAGGATCCAGATTTGTCGGTTTCTACAAGCCTCACATCGCCTATATCGACGACATCGATTGGTTTCAATCCGATTTCAGGTATTCCTTTCGGATAATTTTTGATGACGTAGTTCATCGAATCTATTATACATTTCTCATCTCCAAAGTGACATTTCTTAACATCTTTTGCTGTAAGTGTAAACGAATTCATTAGGAATCATTTAACCGCTGCTGGAAATATTGGACTTACGTATAGCCTTGCAGAAAGTTGCCAATAAAACAAGTAAATATATAGCGTAAATATTATATATCATGGTTGTTTTTTGTAAATAATTAATTTACTGTATAGTTGCAGCTCCGCATATGCACTTGACGCTTAGAAGTTATGCTTACAATGAGTTAACAGCATACAATATTCTACTGAAATAATCAAAAGTCTAGAACCAGTTGAACAGCTTGAATTCTCGTATTACAGTGATCTCTTCCTTATTAGAACCAATTCGTTCAAAACTAAATAGGTTTAATTTTCAACTAAACATTAATATTTAGAGTTTGATAAATTTTTATAGCTTTTAAGTATATAAAATTGAAAAACTTTTAGTTTGTCAAGTGTTGTTACTGTGTGATCACTGTATTCCAATTGCTTGTTTGTCGAGAGTGAGAAAATAAGAGAAAGAGAATAGCCATATAAAACTAACATCTATTGCTTCAATTACATGGTTCTCTCAATAAAAATTAGCATAAAAGACTAATATTTGAAGAATTTAGTTACATAAAAGCTGTGTTTAATGTTATCTGGAATAGCGTTTACATCGGCAGATAATTTTATTCCAAAGAATTCACTTATATTTAAATATTACAAGGTATAGAAAATGTTTTGCAAACAAATTATTTATTATGTAATTACTTAGGTTTAAGTTCAAAAACAGTTTATTTAACATCTTAAATATTTTATATACTGTATACTTAAACATAAATACTATTTACATTGTGTCTAGAATTACCATATAGCCCAGAGTCTTATATAAGTCTTCTATTTGTCTTCATTAACAAACTAATATATGTATACAGTTTTTTATCACGCATTCTTTATGGCGTTAAAATACCTGAGCTTTTCGAGGCTCTTGATGTTATTAATTTATTTAAATTCGTTTTGATCAAGAATTTATTCAGTAGCAGGAGTTTTATGCAGATCGGGTAGAAAAAAATCATCGTACGGATTCTTATCGAACTCGTCCTTAATCAGGCTTAGAAAGACACCGCCAAATGCATCCAATAATTGTGGTTCCCATTCGTTCCAAAGCTGATGCCAGTGTTCATTAAACACACGATTAATTAAGATTGTTAGATCGGTGTTCTCTTTAAAGAGGTCTTCCATCCATAAGATCCAACTGTATTTGTAAAGGTTCAATTTTTAGCAAAGTTTTGAAAATAAGAATTGGTAATTAGTCTTAAAAACTCACCGATCTATTTTAACTAATGGCACCAGATCGTAGATCTTCAGATATCGTTTGTTATTTCGATATTCTATTCCGACTTTCAGTTTTATGGTAAATCTTAAATTCAAAAATTCCGTTGTGCATTCACCCGATAGATTTTGAATGAATAACCAGCGTACACTCGCATCAAAGAGACCCTTGTGAACTAAACTAGGTATTTTACCAGATATCGTAAGATGTTTTCTTCTAGGATCCTTATCGAAGCCCTCAACTTTTGTAATTGTTGTATTCTCAAATCCATAATTCACTTGTTTTGTTAAATTAATAGATATCCAAAAGGCTCCAGATTGGTCGGTTTCTGCAAGCCTCACATCGCCTATATCGACGACATCGATTGGTTTCAGTCCGATTTCAGGTATTCCTTTCGGAAAATTTTTGATGACGTAGTTAATCGAGTCTATTATACATTTCTCATCTCCAAAGTGACACTTTTTTATTTCTTTTGCTGTAAATGTGATTGAATTTATTTATATAGCCGCTGTTGGAAATAATCAACTTACGTAAAGCATTGCAAAGAGTCGTCAATGAAACAATTAAATATATAACGTAAATATTATATATCATGGTTGTTTTTTTGTAAATAATTAATTTACTGTATAGTTGCAGCTCCGCACATGCACTTGACGCTTAGAAGTTATGCTTACAATGAGTTAACAGCACACAATATTCTACTGATATCATTATAAGCCTGGAACCAGTTGAACAGCTTTAGTTCTCGAATTACAGTGATCTCTTCCTTATTAAAACAAATTTGTTCAAAACTCTATAGTTTTAATTTTAAACTTAACATTAATTTTTAGAGTTTAATACATTTTAATAGTTGTTATATAAAATTAAAAAGCTTTTAGTTTTTTACTGTGTGATCACTGTATTCCAATTGCTTGTTTGTCTATATGAGAGTATGAGAGAAAAGAGAATAGCCATATAAAACTAACATCTGTTGCTTCAATTACATGGTTCTCTCAATAAAAATTAGCATAAAAAACTAATATGTATAAAAACTATATAAAAGATGTGTTTACATTTATCTGGAATAGCGTTTAGATTAGCATATAAATATATTGCAAAAAGTTCACTTATTTAATTATGCAATTGTTAGAATTTGTTTTCAAAAAAATTATTTATTTTTACTTAAGTCCAAGTTCAAAAACAGTTTGTTTAACATTTTTAATATTCCTTATAGTACTTATGTACTACATATATACTTAAACATTAAAGCTATTTACATTGTTTCTAATTATTTTCTCGTTATGTGTTCAAATGCATTGTGCCTAGAATTACCATACAGCCCGGAGTCTTATATAAGTCTTCATTAACAAACTAATATTTCCAGCTTTTTATATTATGGTGTTATTATTTATGGTGTTAACATACCTGAGCTTTCGGAAGCACTTGATGTTTTTAATTTATTTAAATTCGTTTTGATCAAAATTTATTCATTAACAGGAGTTTCATGCTCGGGTAGAAAAAAGTCATCGTATGGATTCTTATCGAATGTGTCCTTAATCATGTTTAGAAAGACACCTGCAAATGCATCCAAAATTGTAGGTTCCCATTCATTCCAAATCTCAAGCCAGCGTTCATTAAACAAACGATTTATTATGATTGTCAGATCACTGTTTTCTGGAAAGAGGTCTTCCATCCATAAAATCCACCTATAAACAAAAGAATTTAGTATTTCTTCTGGGATCATTTTCTTAAAGAAATATTGATAATTAGGGTTAAACACTTACCGATCTATCTTAACTATTGGCACCAGATCGTGGATTTTGAGATAACGCTTGTTATTTCGATATTCTATTGTTACTTTCAGTTTAAGCGTGAATCTCAAATTCAAAAATTCTGTTGTGGATTCTCCCGATAGATTCAGGTCAAGTATCGATAATACACGCCGTGTCTCCGCATCAAACAGACCTTTGTGAACTAAGCTGGGTATATGGCCAGATATCGTAAGATGTTTGAGTGTAGGTTCCATTTCGAATCCCTCAACTTTCGTTATTGTTGTGTTCTCAAATCCATAATTCACTTGTTTCGTTAAATTAATTGATATCCAAGTAGCACCAGATTCGTCGGGTTCTGAAAGCCTCACATTGCCTATATCGACGACATCGATTGGTTTCAGTCCGATTTCAGGTATTCCTTTCGGATAATTTTTGATGACGTAGTTCATCGAGTCTATTAAACATTTCTCATCTCCAAAGTGACATTTCTTAACATCTTTTGCTGTAAGTGTAGTCGAATTCATTAGGAATCATTTAACCGCTGCTAGAAATATTGGACTTACGTATAGCTTTGCAGAGAGTCGCCAATGAAACAATTAAATATAAAGCGTAAATATTATATATCATGGTTAATTTTAGTAATTATTTAAATAATATTGTAGTTGCGGCTCTGCACACGTACTCAACGCTTAGAAGCTACGATTGCAATAAGTTAACGGCATTCAGTGGTCTACTGAAATCATCTTATGTCTCGAACCAGTTGAACAGCTTTAATTCTCGTATTACAGTAGTCACTGTGTTCCAGTACCGAGTCTTCCGACGTGAGAGTATAAAAGTGAAAGAGAATAGTCAAGTAAAATTTACACAAATTGCAACAGTTACCTGGTTCTCTCAATAAGAATTAGCATAAAAGAAAAGTATTCAAAGAAATTATATAAAAAAGCTGTGTTTACTTTTATCTGGAATAGCTTTTATATAATTAATAAAAGGTAAAGAAAATGTTTTCAAGGAAAATTATTTATTAATTACAAAAGTTCAGATTTAAAAACAGTTTGTTTAACATCTTAAATATTCTACATACTTACTAAATATTTACACATAAATACTTTTTATACTATTTCTATTTATTATCGCAGTATGCGTCCCATATACAATATTACCATATAGCACAGAGACTTATATTAGTCTTCTCATGTCTTGGTTAACCAACTAATATTTGCATTTTTATGGCCCTGGATGCACTAAATATATAGAGATTCGTTTCGATCAAGAATTAGGAAACAGGAGTTTTATGCAGATTGCGTAGGAAAAAGTCATCGTATGGATTCTTATCGAATAAGTCCTTAATCATGCCCAGAAAGACATCGGCAAATGCATCTAAAATTGTCGGTTCCCATTCATTCCAAATCTCAAGCCAATGTTCATTAAAGAATCGATTAATTAAAATTGTTAGATCGCTGTTCTCTTTGAAGAGGTCTTCCATCCATAAGATCCAACTATATTTATAAGGATTAAATAATTATTAGCAAAGTTTTAGATATATTGATAATTAGGGTTAATCACTAACCGATCTATTTTAACTATTGGCACCAGCTCATAGATCTTTAGATAACGTTTGTTGTTTCGATATTCAATTCCGGCTTTCAGTTTTAAGGTGAAGTGCAGATTCATAAATTCCGTTGTAGATTCTCCCGTTAAATCCAATGGAACGAAATATATATGCTGCGTCTTCGCATTGAATAGACCCTTGTGAACTAAACTAGGTATTTTACCAGATATCGTAAGGTCTTTGAATGTAGGATCATTTTCGAAGCCCTCAACTTTCGTTATAGTTGTATTCTCAAATCCATAATTCACTTGTTTTGTTAATTTAATTGATATCCAGTGGGGCTCAGATTTATTGGTATCTGCAAGTGTGACATCGCCTATATCGACGACATCGATTGGTTTTAGTCCGATTTTAGGTATTCCTTTCGGATAATTTCTGATGACGTAATTCATTGAATCTATTATACATTTCTCGTCCCCAAAGTGACATTTCTTGATTTCTTTTGCTGTAGATGTAGTCGAACTAATTTTAATTGATTAAAGCACTTTTTTGTATTATGGACTTACTTATAGCTTTGCAAAGAGTCGCCAATAAAATAAGTACATATATATTGTAAATTTTCGATATCATCGTTGATTTCAGTAAAGAATTTAAATATTATGTAGTTGTAGCTCCGCATGCGTACTTAACGCTTAGAAGTTTCGCTTACAATAACTGTATGAAATGCTTTACTAAAATCATCAAAGTCTATATCAAGTTGAACAGCTTTAATTCTAGCATTACAGTAATCGCTCTCTTATTAGAACACATTCTCTTAAATGTCATTTCTATTCTATATTAACTATTAAATTTTAGAGAGGAATAAATTTGTATAGCTGTTATGTATATAGAATACAATAAGTTCGAGTTTGTCAACTGTTTTTACAATATGATCACTGTATTTCAGTTGCTACTTATTTTGTGTCGAGTGAGAGTATAAGAGAGAAGAGTGAAGTCATAGTAAACTTATATTCTCAATAAGAATTACCATAGTAGTCAGACATTTAAAGAAAATATTAGAAAAATCTGTGTTTACTTTTATCGAGAATAACTTTTTATCTTCATCATATTTATCAGACCAAATTCCTCTAAGTTGGTGTTAAAATGAAGTTTTAACTTTGTATTTTGTTCAGCTCACTGAGCTTTTTAGTAGCACTTGATGCATTCTATTTATTAAGATTCGTTTTGATCAAAAATTGATTGCTTAAAAAGAATTTTATAGCAGATCGGTTAGAAAAAAGTCATCGTATGGATTCTTATCGAATGTGTCCTTAATCATGCCTAGAAAGACACCTGCAAATGCCTCCAATAATTGTGGCTCCCATTCATTCCAAATCTCAAGCCAACGTTCATTAAACACTCGATTAACTAAGATTGTCAGATCACTGTTCTCCGTAAAAAGGTCTTCCATCCACAGAATCCACCTTTAATCATAAGTTTTATAATAAATGTTGGTAATTAACATAGTTTTAACAACTTACCGATCTATTTTAACTAATGGCACTAGATCGTGGATCTTTAGATAACGCTTGTTATTTCGATATTCCATTGTGACTTTTAGTTTTATGTTAAATCGCATATTCTGAAATTCCGTTGTGCATTCACCCGATATATTTATTGTAACTAACCAGACATGCCACATTGCATCGAATAGTCCTTTGTGAACTAAACTGGGTATATGTCCAGATTTCGAAAGATGTTTTGTTGTAGGATCCTTTTCAAAGCCCTCAACTCTCGTTATTGTTGTATTCTCAAATCCATAATTCACTTGTTTTGTTAAATTAATTGCAATCCAATGTGGCCCAAATTCAGTGGTTTCTACAAGCTTGACATCCCCTATATCGACCACATCGATTGGTTTTAATCCGATTTCGGGTATTCCTTTTGGATAGTGTTGTATAACGTAATTCATTGAATCTATAATACAATGTTCGTCTCCAAAGTGGCATTTTTTAATATCGTTAGCTGTAAAATTGAACTTAAGTTCATTAGGATTCATTAATATATAGTATTTGGACTTACGTATAGCATGAAAAAGGGTATTATTAGTAGAAGTAGCCAAATTGTGTAAATATTAGAAATCATTTTAGTTATAAGAGATTAAATTATTTAACATGTAGTTGGAGCTCCGCAGGTTAACGTTTAGTAGTTAACCAAGTGTAGTAGACAACTGAAATCGTAGTAAAGCTACAACCAGTTGACTTGTATTTCAGCTTATTGAGTAGCTTTTTTAAATACATTTTCAAATTTTTGGAGGACTAACAATACTAAAACGGAAATATAAAAACAATATAACTAATTGATATGTAATTTTTTGAAGAGTTCTAACTAAACTAATATACTTTTACAGAGAAACAACTGAATTCTATGATGAGCGAGAGCGCAAAGTGAGAGAGAGAGAGAAAAGAGAGAATGCGGTTGCATTAAACTAGTATTACGACACTTGTTAGTCGCTTTAGTTACGTAGAATTAATAACATACTTTAAATGCAAACGCCGCTCTCAATTTATTCAAAGTAATGCACCGAGAGGGACAACATGTTAATAAACTGACACGTTTCTGCTATTCTTTTATTTTGTTAAACATACTTACTTAGTTTTAAGTCTGGTCGTAAAAATGCTGTCACTCTCGATAAAACTATTAGTTACTTAACGGTTACACTCGATTACTAAAGTCTCTGTCAAACTCTTTACAATAACTTGTTTATGCTAATGATACAAAAGTGTACAAACTATTAGTTACTAAGTTATTGACTTGTCGAGTTGCCTTGAATATCCTACATATTCATGGCTTGAATCTATTATTCATATGAACTTGTTGTTTTCAATGCTGGCAACACCTGAGAGCATAAAAAGTTATCGAACCCACTCCCATCCCAATCTCAATCTCAATCTCATTGCTGTTTCCTTTTCCGTTTCCGCTCGCTTATGCAGATTGACTGCTTCGCATTAATCAAAGCATAAATTTAACGCATTATTATTTATGTGCCTGCTCTTAGCGTCTGTTTCCCCCCGAGTTCCCCAGTTGTAGTTGCTGTTGTTATTGTTGTTGCGGATTTCATTTCGAAAATAGAAATTGTTTTACAAATGTCACGCCCCATTCCCTGCTTTAGGTGGGTGGGAGCTAAGAAAATAAATGGCGCTAAAATGATTCAATTACGCGAGTCAAAACAAAAAAAAACAGAATGAAAAGTGGAAACAGGTGGAAAGTGGAAAGTGGAAACTCAGGCGACAAATTCTTGAAAATGAAAAAGCGTGGCATGAGTATAATTTTTAGACGTGTTTATTGGTGGTGGCTGCAGCTGTGTTTCCTCCTCCTTCCAGAAAGCCGAAATGTAATAAGCGAAAATAAGATTTTAATTGCCACTTTATGGGTTGCGTTAAATGCCATTTTAATACCACCCAAAGAGGTGCTAAAGAACCAGGCAACACCTGTGGTAACTCAGCCATATACAAGGCCACATCTAACTTGAATGTCCAGCAAATTGAACTACACTAATTGCTGTATACTTATCCATTTGATACTATTTGTCAGTATCGATGATAGCATTGTGGATGAACGAGAGGGAGACGAGGGTGCTTAGTGTCAAAGGGGAGGAGAAGTATCTCAACTCTAGCATTTGATGTTTGCTATTGCGCATTTGCTGGATTTCGCTTTGGTGCCCCAGCGAGGCTAATGCGCAATTTCAACTCATTCCATCCATTCAACAGAATCCTGCTCATCCTTTCGACTTACGCTCCACTGCACATACCAAGAGGAATAGAACGAGAGAGGAAGAATGAGACAGAGAGAGAGGGAGAGAGGGAGAAAGTATCTTTTAAGTGGGTTCGCCACGGTCTGTGAGTCCGTTTAGGGTTATCCCTTTTTTGGTCCCGGGGTTTTTGCACTTTATTTAATGTTGGTTTTATTGTCAACGAAAGTAAATCAAAGTTGTCATTTATTTATGATTTCATTAGTTAAATTGCAATTGCATGAGTACGTTCATTAAACAATTGTTTATGTTTAACAAGGTTTTTTTTTTAATATTTAGCAACCTATAAATACATAATTAAAACATTTCATTTATCAAATTACTTACTTTTAAACAAGCAGTAAGCCTTGACTTAGTCTGCTACAATAATTCTTTATAAATTGTATTCCCTGGAAGTTTTCCGTACTTTTTTGAACTTATAAGTAAGTTTACCAATATTTATACTTCTTACTATCTATCTGATATTATTTACATATATTCTATTCCTTTTAGACCTACCTCCACTTTGGTTTTATAAGCTCAAAATATGACTTCTACCTGGGACAGTTTCTTTGATCTTATGAACCTTGTGATTTTTTTCTAATTGTTACCACTTTTATGGACCAAATTGAAGACAAGATTCAAGTAAATTTCTTAGCAATTCTATAAAATGTGGATGAAGCTCAGTCGGTTTGGATGTGCTATTGCTGCTGTGCCCAACAATTTTGGTGAATCACCTTGTGGTAGTACACTTAGTTCACCATGTGGGAGTTACTTATCTGGGTGCTCGAGGCCCTGTTCTATCTGCTTTGGGTGCTGCCCAGAAATTTGTTGCGGTCCTGGATACGATCATATGGCTGAGACTACCGATATTAAAGCTGAAGAAAATTAATAGCTGCAATAATCTGTCCTAAATTATCAATATTTAAAATTAACTAATTAACATATTTAGAAAAAAGTCATAAGCTTTACTAAGATAGGTAATACTACAAAATTGTCTTTATTTATAGTGTAGTTAGTTTAAGAACTACTTGGGGTGTGGATAAAAATAAGTGACCCATCATTGTAAATTGTGGATAACCTAGTAAATAACTTAAATTATGAATGTTGATTTAAATGAAAAAGAAATTTCTAAAGAGTTTTGAAACTATTTATTTATATTATTTCATATTATTTTATTTTATTATACATGGCAATAGTCACTAACAGTTTTAAGTTATTTTCATTAAAATTACATTTTTAACTCTACTAGAACATGTTGTAATTTTGGACTGATGATCTACATATAGGACATTGAATATTAAAAAGGTAGTGTAAAAAGTGCTGCCTTATTATAAAGTATTCTAAATATTGAAATTCTGAATATTTTGCCTAATATAAAATATTCTTAGTCTGGCAATCAAAGCTGTTCTCCATTTTAATGACATTATTTGGCAAATAGCTGATGGCTATACCTGAAGCTAACCTAAAATCAATCGTAAAATAGTAATAAATATTTATTTACAACAATGATTGTTGTTATTATTATTGTTGTTGTTGTTACTGCTGCTGCTGTCCCTGTAACACATGTAAAGATTATAAAAAGGAATTTTTATTGTTGACCAAGACATGAGAAAACCCAAAGCGTATACACAATTCCAGTCGCAAACCCCAAATGCACTCAAATTTTAAAATCAAGAATTGACGATTATGCAAAAATCCACAACAATCACAATCGCACACACAACACACACACAATACACAACACACAATACACAACACCTTTATGACAGGGCGGATTTGTGGCAAGGGTCTTCATATGATTTCTTGCCACCTCTTGAGTATGACATTTGTTTTATGCCTACGCTCAGGCTGCGGTCCCATAAAAGCCTACATCTTGGGGAAACACATGAGAACTGCCAGACGATAAAAGTTAAACATGCAAAGATGAAAATCTATAATTTTTTATGTGCTTTTTCTGCGACAACGGGGCGGGTTCCAAAGCACAGCCCATGTTGCCACATTATGTTGCCATTTTTATGTTGCACACTCGCGTGTTTTTGGTTCTCTTCTTTTTTTTGTTTTGCTTACTAATTTGTCCCCATCTTCGTCTGTTTTGCAATTTGTTGCGGTTTTTCGGCATTGCCGAAATTTGGCTCAATTTTTACGATCCGAGATTTGCACGAATTATATACATTTCTTTTTATAGTTTTACAATATGTCGACGCTGTTTGGCCATCAAAGTTGCATTTGTTGCTGTTTTGTATTGAATAATGCTTTTATTCTGCGCATATTTTTGAATCTTCACCTTAGGGTGAGTGGGTAGCATGTGCGAAAGGGGGTTAAGGAGTAGGAAAGCTGGGGAATTAACTGAATTTAGGAAGTTGGGAGTGGAAAATCTGGTAGCTTAGACAGCTACTTCATGTTTTAATAGCTAGAACTAGTTGGGAATTTTAAGTTAATTTATTTGAAATACTTTTTAAATGTTTTGGAGGGTTTCTTTCTATTAGGAGTGTTACTTAAATGACTATAATTAATAGTAATAATTATAATATTATTCAATTTTAATGATTAGTTAGCTTTAATGAACTGAAACCAAACTTTATTGATGTGAATGCCAATAAATGAGACTCCAAATATTACAGTTTATTTGTGTTTTATTAAAAGTTTGTTAAGTTGATGAAAATCAGTTTCGGGTCTAAGAGCAAGCATATCATAAATATCTATATCCTTTCATATTCTAAACAATATAGACCCTTCTCTAGTAGATTTTGATCAATAGGCAGTCGCTGTCAATAAATTTGTAATACCATAGCTTATGGTCAACTTTTGTTCGACTTTTCCTTAGACTATAGCTAAAAAAATGTCAACACGTGTTTGGGTTAGCACCCCCAAAAACAGAGATTCACGCATTGTTTTGCCCACTTCTTTTTTAATGTCTGTTGGATGAAAACAAATCCCACGATTTGTAAACTCTGTAAAATGTTATCTCTAATGATTAGAATTTAAATTTTTGGCGCATAATTTACATGAACATTAAACGAGCAGCAAACCACGACATCCACATGAATGATGAGGCGTCGGCACGCGGCCAACCGCAGATACCCTGTCAATCCGCCCTCTTTATCCTGCTGCTGCTTATGTTCCTTTCTCTCCTCCTCTCAACTGAATTTTTCCGGTTTGCCGCCTCTGTCAATCCGTGGGATGTGCCAACAGGCAACTATTAAACGCTTAATGGCAATTTCATTGCATGGTCTGATATCAGTTATCCAATCCAATAGTAGTAGCTGGATCGAGTCATGGCCACATGTTTGTTGTGATTACATGTGAGTTGACACGCCGATTTTCCGCTCCCCCCTTTTCCGCCGGGGTGTCTGAGCCACGTGACCAGGTCACGTGTCCTCAATTCGGCCACAAACAAAATGCTACAAGTTTTCTGCCTGCGTTGGCTAAAGAAGAGTATATTAAATCTGTCAAGCTGTTGGTTACAGTCCAAATGAGCATTGCACTTTTAATATACATATACTATATGTTTACTACTGTGGAACTTTTCTACATATAAAGCTCAGTATAACTAAAAGATTTCTTACAGGCATTAAGTATATTGAAATATATATTAGATATTAACTTGATATAAGCAATAAATAGATCTTACGGTATTCTGTTTATTTATAATCTCAAAAGCAAAGCTATGAATACTATTTTAGATTAATAATAAAACATTTATGGCAAGTAATCTAAATTATGTCAATAATAAAAGAACATATTTCTAGTTTTCCTATGCTTTAAAAAGTATGTTTAAATATTAATTAAATAATAAAAATTAAATGTCAAGTTCACAAATATACATCAGTTAAAAGTTAGTAGAGCATTACATAATTATATAGAAATTATTAATAAACTTTAGCTTTTAGCACTAGGATAAATCAAAGTAAATTAATATAGTGTATTCAGACTTCGTCATAGAACACTTTCACGCTGTTTTGATGCTTTTTAATGTAATCAAATTATGAAAATAATATGAGGGCGTCAAGTAAGTCAAGTTGGCAAAATGTTGAGTGATTGTTTTCGCACGGATTCTCCCCCGATTCACCTCCTGCTGTGATTCACTTAAGCAACCCCTTTGGGGGGGCAATGGCTGCCGAAATAAATTACATTTAAAAAGGCCCTGGAACTGGTACCCGTACCAATCCCTAGGCATCATACTCATCCCTGTGGGTGTTTCTATTTCAACACTTGAGACCCACTCAGTTGGCTCCAATTGGATTTACGTTTTGTGCTTAGAGGCCTTGAGTAATCAGGGTTATGGTGAGCTCTGGGTTTCATAAATGTTACTGGGTTCCTTGAGTTCCTTGGTATCCTTGGGTTGGCTTTTCGGTGACTCGTCAGACCGCCCACGAGGCTTTGCTTATTACTTTTAAAAAACATTAAACTCTTGCAGAGTGTTTGTTTTTGTGTTTGTTGTTCGGTGTCTCCCTTGTTAGTCCTGTGTTGTCAAAATGACACGTCACGAACTTTTTTAATTTGTTTATGCATTATGTAATGTTCTGAGACATGTCTGGTAGTCATTTATTATGGAGAAAGAGATGATGATGCAACTGAAATGGCTGCAAATGGTGCGAAATGAGTTGAGCCTTATTTACTACCACAAATTTAAAAATAAAATTGGATCATTACCACATACTTATACCCAACATATATACCGATTAAGGGACTGCATTTAAAAGTGTTGTTATTAGAATTATTAGAAGTGAAAAGGCTAAGGATCAATCGATGTATCGAATATATTTTTAAATGTGGAATAATTTTGTAGATCAAACCATGGATAAAAAAACATTCCGCATTAAATTCGTCTAAGTTTTGACAAAATTATGCTAGTTAGAAGTCTGCTTCCTTTTGAACTGGCAACTGATTTAAATTATAGTCTTCAACGGATTTTGAAACTTCAAATATGCATAACTTTGCCAAAACTGAAACTTTAACAGTTTTATCACAATTCGATCTTCGAATTGATTCTGTCTATTAAAATAGCCAACTATTATAAAAAAAAGGAATGCTAGAGTTGTGGAAAGTTGTACTATTCTAATATTTTAATCTGTATAACAGTTTCAGCCAGTAACTTTTTTGCCAAAAAGACTTTTTAATAAACTGATTTATAAATCAGCAGGACAGTCAGAAACGAAAAGATAATAAAGTGATATTCCTTGCAAATTCGCAGTGCAATCAATCTCAGTCTCGCAGTGCTCAAAATGTTGTATGCAATATGCGCAGATTAATTAATTTGTATTAACATACACACATAGAAACGGACAAATAACAAGTGAAGCTGTTGTTGTACATTAATTAATCAAATCAAATGCATGAGTTCCACTAATCATATGCGTTCTACTCGTATTTGTAGTAACAACTGGATATCAAATCAGCGTCCAAAATGCGTTCAACTTGCATGTCAATTACAGCTGGCAATTTCCCTTCATCCTTCCCTTCATCCTTCCCCCCAATTGCCTCATCGTTGGCAATCCTTCAGCTAATATTCAAAGTCAATCGCAGAGCTCATGAACTTGTAGCACGAGGGTCGGGCCAATATGAGATCAGGGTTTGGGTCTCGATTATTCATGCTACACACAAAATATATGCAAATCGAATGCGAATTGCGAGCGTCATAATCACAGAACTGAAATTGGCAACAGGGACAACAATGGCAACAAGGGGCAAGGAGCAAGAAACAAGAATCAAGGGGCAACGGGACATCGATATCATTTTCATTTTGGCCAATTTCATGCTAAATATAACGCCATTTGCGTTTAATAGTTGATAAGCCCAGTACAAAAAACTCGGCGCGAGATGCAAAATCAATTTCGCAATACTAAGTCGTGGCTGCAACGAATTGACATACCCTAACAAAGGGTATTGTACATTTATCAAAGGAATATGCTACGTAAGAAAGGGACATTGAAGATAATGGAGTGTTTCTTTAGCTTACATGAACATTTATTCCTTCAATAAGATCTATTGATGTATTAAAGATAATGAAGTAATTCATTGCTTTACTTATGCATATAAAAATAATTGGATTAATTTTATAATTAGATCTATTTGCCTAGTTAAATTTTGCAATGTTTTTCTTTCAATTCGTTTTAAGCTTAACAATATTTCTTGTGAACTAGGTTGATCGTAATTGATTAAGTATCAACACATATTTGGAAAAGAGCTTAGCTTAAACCTGGATAACTAAACTACTTTATACACATATCTTAATAAATATAAAGAGATACAATAGACCAAGATGTTTAATCGAAAAACTATAACTTAAAAATATGTTTTATTTCTATACAACTTGTAGACAATTTGTTATACATTTGCTTAGCAACAAATTGATATGGATTTGGAGTTAGGAATATATCGTATATTATATGCAGATGCTTTAAGAAATATAGATTTATAAGTTGTTGGAGAATTTTAACTTCAAAAATATATTTTAACTCTGCGCTTTTTATTCAGACACTTTGATGAAGCTTATTATCCAAGCCAACTTATCATTTACCTATGCTGTCTTAAAAAGAGTATTGATTCTTCGGTTTACGAGCTACTGTTTCTTATAGTTTTCATTTTTATTGGATTTTGAATGGGTTGCTTGGCCCTATCGCGGAGCGTCAGGCTTTTTTAATTTTTCTAAAAAATGCATTGGCAGATCTGTGTGGAGATTTATGCACACGCAGCTGTGTGTTGTAATTTCTAGCATAGATTCCTTTTTATTGGTTTTTTTTTCCGCTGTTTTATATTTTTTGTATTTTGAAATTCTTTCTTTTTTTCCAAGTGGCCGCGATTTATTGTGCGCAATTTTTTTCTATCTTTGCGCTGGACGCGCACATTGAAAACGAATCACGTGAAATCTAAATAGCATCATAAATCAGACAACGACGGCAGGTTGCTTCACTATAGATGTGGATTCGTTGGAATACATTCTGAATGCATTCTGGTATTCGCTCTCACCGTTTTGGCCAGACAATGATATATGTTGGCCCTATCCAAAAGAAAAAAAATAATAGAAATTGCGAATGCGTCGCTCTACTCGCATGTGTATGAAAATGGCAAATCGCTAGACGACCTTTGATTGCGCGAGAAAATTCCCCTCCCTCCCCCTGCTCCACCCACACCCACACCTTTTCACTACCACTTTGTATAGATTTCCGGAAAAAAGGTAGCAGCGGTCATTTGCTCAGCCTGTTCCCCAGGCATATATGTGTGTATGTAAATTCAAATGTTCCTCTGTGGCTCTGTCCCATAAATATCTAGGTGTGGGAGTGGCTTTGCTGTGGAGTAGTTTCGATCTTGGAGACCATACAAAATGGCATTGCCTTCTCCATACGCCTTTTGTTTATTTATTGACGCCGTGTAGCTTGCCAATTCTTATAACTTATGTGATAGTCTTTCACTTCTTTTTTTGTTCGGTACAAGTATGATTTATGTCTGATGAAGTGATTGCCAAAAGTTTGCTGAAACTCGTGGTTCTAGACCATTTCTATGGGCTTTTAAATAATGATATACAAATATTTGTAAGTATATCAAATCAATAGGTTATACTACTTACATTTTACATCACCATATCTTAGGATAATCGCTGAGATTCTTATTGTAACTCAGTTGAAGATTGCGCTAATTGCATGTATTTTATGAATAAAAGAATATAAGCCAACTTTCTTTATCCATATTGTTTAGACTAAACTACATCTTATAGACTCTTTCCAAAACTTTTGCCAAGTTAACAATTTTACTTAAATTACCATAGAAAGCATTGAGTGAAATGATTTATACCACAAGCAACTGGCACTGGGTTTTGAGTGGATTGGGCATAAAATCAAATTGTTTTATTAATATAACGAGTATTACTTGCAATTACTTAGTCACACCCGTATAGATCCAGATCCGTATAGTACTTGGCCAATTTGGCCAGCACATAAGCAGATTAATTATGCGACTTTTGCTATTTGCCGCGCACACAGATTTCCTGTCCTGGGGTCGCATGTGGTCGTAATGTAATTGGGATGGGAGTCAAGGGGAGTAAAGGGAGTTTCGACCTCTCTAATTATACGATAAGCACAAATTGACCCCCCCACGAGATGTGGCACCCCATTTGCCCATTTACTATATGTAGTATCCGTGTAATGCTATTAATACATAAATCTGAATATTAATTTCGCCTCGCCTCGTTGTCCCAATATGGATTATGAACTCTCATATGGATAGAATGTTCTACCATTTATATGGCTAGGCATTTTCCGTTTATTGTTTGTAATTAGAATTAGAAATTTTGTGTGTGCGTTGCGCTTTCCGTTTATTATTGTTAACACATGTGTGTCCTTTGCCATTATTTGTAAAAGTTAAATGCCTCCCGGTTTTGGTAAGCAGAAAACTAAACATAGTTTCTGATATGTTTCAATCTAAAATATTGGTTCATATTCTGTTTGACTTTGACTACTTTCGTGCCTTATGCGGGCTACATTAAAATGCTTTATGAAATGGACAAAAATTAATTGAGCAGATCTTGGCCAACTAAGAGGCTCAAGATGAATTGCTATAAAGGATTATGATTATTGGTTTCCGTTACATCATTATCTTTGTAAGAGTTGAACTGCTATAACTAAAGTTTAAAATTTAGTGTGTAGTATTACCACGAAAATTAAAAAGCTGTATTAAACTTTTAAGTGTAATATATTATATTTGTTTATCACAAAAAGTAGACAGTACGACATTGCTATGGCAATATGGAAAACCTCTTATAAATCTTCCCATGACAATTTTCTACACATTATGTCAAAGCCCCAGGTCTCTTCTGTTTATTTTCCTATTTACCTCGATTTAAGCAGAAAGTTTCTTTCCAAAGCCGCAAAGAAACAAACAACCCAAACCTTTAGTTGTCCCTCTATATTCCAACTAATTGCAATTAGAAACTGATTTACTTAATTTGTTTACATTGCGGTGACGTTTCCAGTAAGCTGTGAGCCAACTTCTAAATTTATGGATGTGGGTATATTTTTGGCATATTTTTCCAAAGCAAACTTTCGACATTTGTGGTTTGCTTTGTGTATTTTAGTTGAAAGATGCGCCCAAAATTAAATTGATTCAAATTTATGGCAATATAAGATGGCAATGAAAGATTACAGAAGATTAATTAGCTAATTGAGACGACTCGAAAATGTAAAAGGAAAATACTTAAAGTGAAAGGGTTAAATGATAATAAGGAAAACATTATTCTTAATTGATTATTGAAGTCTATTGAATATCGTTTAAGTTTAATTCTATTTCATTTTTTTAAAGCCACTTATAATTTTATAGTAAGCTGTAAATAAATAATATAGGTTTTACTTAGAGTTCTTATATCCCTAGCTTCTCTACATTTTATTACCACAGTTTTTTGACCTAAGTTGTAGTAAAGAATAGTATTTGAACTTAATATTATGTATAGAAATTCTATTATTTTGTAAACTTCTTCCTTTAAAGAAGTTGAGAAATATTTTTTTGATTTTATCCCTTAGGTTGCAATACTTTATCGATTTCCAAAAGAAATATTATCCAATTAGAAATATTATATTGTATTAAAATAAATCATATTGTTATTGTAAGAAACTAACAACTCTTTGACTACGTGTGTTTTTGAATACGTACTCTGATTTATGTAATGTCGCTTTTCACTCAACTTATGCTCAAGTATATATCATTCAACCATCTACTAAATAACGTGAAGCTTTGCACAATTCTAAGTATGGCCATATATCAAGTGGGGCAGACCCCAAATGAGATGAATCCCCATGCATTACCACAAGTTGCCCGTGGCCAAAGTCGCTGACAAAGCTTTTAGTGTCACTTGAAACAATTCTGTGAATTTCCCCATTTCTGTTTTCCATTGAGAAGGGAACTCTCATAGCTGCCCAAGTGATAATTGAATTAGAATATGGCTTACAAACACACACACACTCACACATGAGAACTTGGCTATAACTTTACTGAAACAAAAATACAACACATGTGCGACATCATTTGGACTGAGAGGGTTTTTGAGCTTGGAAGAGGGGTTGGGTTGGGGTTGGGGTTCAGATTTGGATTTGAGTTTGGGTTGGTAGCCAAAGAAATATTATGCTTTTAACAATTTTAGCATTTTCTCCATTTACATACATCTTAATTATTTCTCAAGATGGTTTTTGTGTGGATTACAAGCACACACGCTGAGCGAGTGAGAAAGAGAGAGAAAGAGAGGGAGTTAGGTAAACAGAGAGAGAGAGAGACATGTGTGTAGCAGAGGGTTGTTAAATGTAACTGGTAGCATCCTTGGCGTCGTCGTCATTTTTACATTTGCATTTCCAGCTAATTTGCTTAAATGTTTTTAGGTGCCCCGCATTTCGGAGCTTTATCTCTCCCTCTCTCCCTCTCTCTCTCTCTGTCTCTCCGAATGTTGCAATAATAATAACTTGCGACTTTGTCGTTCAACATATTTTTACGATTTCGTAGATTACGACAAGAGAGGATTTCACTAATTACTTCTCGACACACACACACAAACACACACATGTGTGTATTTTGAGCTGGTTTAATTAGCGTTATCCACATTAGCGTTCCTTCTTAATTTTCATATGTTACTTCTACTAACTAATATTAATTGCAATTTGAATGTTAATTCAAGTCTATCGTAGAACTTGAATTTGAATTTGGCGCCAATTCAATGTCGCAGCGATAATGATTTCTATTCGTACAGCGAGTATAGTACCATTAAAAGTCCTGCGATTTCACACAAAATAAAAAAATAACAACACCATGAAAATCAACCCCTAATTAGGTGCTTAGCCTTACCCTAAATATGATCGGTTAATGATAGGGTAAAGAATGAGCAACAAAACTGATTCAACAAAGGAGGAAGAAGAGGGACAGAGAAAGAGAGTGGTGAGAGAGGGGCTCAATGATCAACCCCCTGGTTGTCTTTTTGTTGTATGTCCAAAAGTCAATTGGGAAAAATTAATTTAGCAAAAATCCTTTTGTATTTCACAGTCGGCCGAGTGTTTTGCCACGTTTTTGATGAGGGACTGACAGTGGCAGTGAAAAGTAATTTGTGCACTAATAAGGTCACACAATAGAGACAATACACAGCGAGAAATTACTATGAATAACCCAATAAAGCAAAAAAACAGCTAAAAACTTTTAACGAATTGTTCGTCTCGGATATTTGCCCTTGAAACCCATAACTTTCCCAAACAAATCTGGTCGGTTTTACAGCAAATCTAGCCTTTCTCCGCCAAATAAAGCGTTTCCCAATCAAATCTGCCCTTTTCAAGAAAAATGCATTGAATATATATTCTAAAAACAACATTGGATCAATATTTGATTAAAAAATTAATTATTTTTTTATCTCTAATCCTTACTAATATTATTTTAAAACATACTTAAAATTCTTTAAGCCTTTCTCCATGTTTTTTTCAGTGTAAGGACACGTACAATCTAACTCCGCTTTCCCCTATATAATACAGCAATTGTTTATATCACACTCATATACATAATCGCATTTACACTAATTGGGTGATGGTGATCAATCAAAAGAGAAAAATTATCTATATGGTAGCAAGAATAGAGTGAAACTCTCGAAGAGTCGGGCAGATTGTCAAAGCAAGAAAGTAAGGGACATAAACCTGAAATTGAACTCAATGAACCGATTTCCGGTTGTGTGTGTGCGTGCCGTGCCTGATCCTGAGTCTGGTCCTGGTCCTGTTCCCATTCCTGGGTACCTGAAACTGAACCAGATTGTGCATTTGGCTGGCGATCATCCCCTCGTAAGAACGGAAGCACTACGACGCAGCTGAGTCGACTTTTGGCACGACCAGAGTTGTCCTGTCCCCCTCCCTGTTCCTGTGTGTTGTCACCGCTGCCATTATCCTTGCTAATTTTGCAGCTCAATGAGTCTTTTGGAATTGGATTTTGGCTTCCTATCATTTGGGTGATCTTTAATTGCGCAGCTTGGTAGCGTATTACAACCGATCAAAGGCGAAAGAATCGAGTCTAAAGTGTGATAAATGGGTTTTTGAAAAGCCCAAATCGTTATGGGAAGTTGATGGCAGATCTGGCTATACATCTTTGATATAATTAGTTATCGTCTTGTTTGTTGTTTATTAATTACATTCTTTATGTACTCTATGACATGTTGATCTTTATCAGCAGTACACTTAAGCTACCTCACGATTTCTTCGAAAAAGCCAGCTGCAGTTTCCGCTTAAAATTTAGAGAAACATCACTTTAATACTTAATATTCTAGAATCTGAAAAAAACCCAACAAAATATGCAGTCAGTCATCCAGAAAACGCCATGCAGGCATATCAAATTGTGTGGAAAAAATGTATTGAAAAATATTTCGCATTTCCACAAAAAATCATAACATCTGCAATTAATCCGGTTGTCAGTTCACTGATCCCCAAATAAACCTAACCCAAAAGTCATTTAAGAGCTAAACTGTCGCGTGAACACAAAATTGGTTTTTATAGATATTTATAGATTAAAAATTTTCCACATAAGCACCCGAAAAAAATAGAAGCAAAAAGACGAACATTTACAGCATTAATTTATTCGATTATTTCGATTTGCTCTTCTTTTCTTTTTCTTTTTTGTCCATTTTTGATACTTTTTTCTTTCCGATTGCAACCCTCATATGTGATAGATTATGAACTTGAAATGGTAACAGTAGCAAACATAATACAATATAGAGAGAGATAGATGGAATGTGTGGCAGGATTTTATGAGTTTGATTTTGCAAGGCGACAACCCACCCGGAATTGAGTTCACTTTCAGCTAAATGAGGGACACTTTTCAGCCCAACCCATTAAATTAAAAGGCAATAAATTAGTTGGCTTTAATGTCAGTTGAAGATTTTCGTAGCAGTGTGAATTGCATCAACTCGTCGTATTGATTGTCTGTCCTTTTGTTCGGTAGTTTATTGAGTTTGGCAACTATTTTTATGGGTATTTCATGAATATAGGCGACTACCTTAAAGATGAACTCTATAAGGATTATCGCTGTTTCCCTGATTGATTTTATTTGAGAATTAAGGGAGCTTCTGTTAAAGAAGGTAAAGTTGAAGATATTAAGTAGATAGTTAGTTAGTCAGATAGTTATCAAAGTGTCATGTATATTGAGATCACTCAACTTTTACCTTTGTGTGGTCTGGTATTATCCAGGATATCCTGTTATTTACAGTGAAAATTAATTTAAGCAACTTTTTTCCCATAAGGCACAGCTAAATTTTCAAAATGATTAATGTAGATACAGAAGACTGTAAAAATTATACATATCGAATATGCTATTCTTAATTGGATAATAATAGAAGTGAAATACAATAATAAAATATCTGAATTGACAGTCAGCTCAATTAGCAATCGTAGCACCTTTCAACTACCCTCCAAGTCATGCAAAGTCCTTCGACGACTATCCTCATAGTTAACTCACCCAACAATGGGTAGAAAGAACCCAATTCGTTGCAGTCATATTTAAAAACTTAATGCCTATTAATAACAATAGATGTCTGAAGCATAAAAATGGACAATTAATAAACTGTGCCGTGACGGAGAGAGAGAGAGAGAGAGAGAGAGAGAGAGACAGACTGATAGAGTGAGCAACAGGAAGAGAGAGGTGACAAACGTTTAAACAATAGAAATTGATGAGATTCTGTAACGCATGCATAATATGGCAAATTAATTGCATTCCCCGCGTTGCTTTTCCCGTCCAAATTGTCAATCAAAGAGCAATAAATTCGGCAGCTGGGGAAACAACAGGGGAGGAGAAAGAGCTGATACTCATACAAAAGAGAAAGTTATCAGCTTATAAATAACAGTAAACAATTGATGGAGAAGCGCATAGAGAGGCGCACAGTGTGCCAAAATTGAGAATGCAATGATTGCTATTAAAAATATTGCAGTCCCGCAATAATCCACTTTGTGATAGTGCAAAAAACAGGCAAAGAAAAAGAGGTAAACGAAGGAGGAGAAGAGTAGATACGCTTAAACTAAGTAACTAGCAAGCAATTACAAAAACAACAACATAACCAAGAGAGATACAACTACAGCTTCTTAAGCACACATACACAACATACATACACACACACACATGTGTGCAATACAATATATGTATAAAATGTTCAAATCATCAAACAATAAACTCAAAATGGACTCCATCGCTTGTCGCACGTTTCGTTGCTCATTTTCATGTCGAGCGCGATAAAAAGCCAGCTCCCCACCACACACTCACTCACTCACTCACTCATACATTCATACACTTACTCTCCCTCTCTCTGTCTCTCTCACACGCTCGCTCGATGTGTCTGTCTGTCTGTGTGTACATTTCATGCGCAGTTGCCATGAAACGAAATGGAATTGAAACGCAGGAATCCGTTTAGCATGGCCATTTTGATTCCCATTCTCTGCGCATGTCTGACGTTGCTTCTAGGGGCGTGGCTTCTTCTTATAAAAACTCACTCTCCAACTCTCACTCAATGTCGTTGCGTCTCTTTTGTTGTTGATGTTGTTGTGTGGTGAAGTTGATGAGCTGCTTTGAGCTCATTGCCGTTTTGGGCTTGATTACATTTTGACCTTCTCTACAATTTTTGGGGGTTTTGGGTTTTGCTTTCTTTTCTTGGGACGTGTTTGTTACATTTTTAATAGGCTACCAAACACTCCGGGGTAGCTCATTAACAGTCCAAGTTGATTGGGTTTGCTTGAAATTTTAATTAAAAAAATTTTTAAATTCACGAATTTTCTTTGGTTTATTGAGGGGCGTTATCAACACTGAAATATTATTGTCGAACAAGTCATTAGTTAGAATAATATAGCAAATATAATTATTATTTTCAATTGGAATATAAACTGAAAATAATTTATTAAATTTATTTTACAATACAAAAAAAGTTTATTGCAATGATTAAATATTAATAATAAAGGAGTGCAAAAAGTTGTAGCTGAGAGAAAGAAACCTTTTTATTTACCCTTTTAGTGCTAAAAAATGAATTCATCCAACATTTGGATGCAATAAAATAATAATAAAGTCATTAAAGTATTTAATGCAACAGGACTAAAGTTTCATAGTTTTCATTTAGTTAAAATAGGACTAGGCTGTAACTATCATCCTGCATATTAGTTCTCTCCGTATACTAATATATGTTATTTAAGTAGGTAATTAAAGTTACTTACTTAGTTACAGTATAGATACTTCAAGAAGTTCGTACTAGAACTGTGAATAGAATGAACATCATTAAAATCCACACCAATGTTAAGCCATGGTTTCTATCCTTTACTTTACCGAACTTAATCAGTTTTCAATTTCAAATGTCTCTATCGAACACTCTATAGTCACAAGTCTTCTTGTCTTATTTCAGTTCGTTCAACTGCCATGTTTATTACTTTAAATGTACATAAATTTAGGCAACGCTCATTATAAAGACATACGTACATTGTTTTCCTATAAACATAAACAATAATTCAATTTAATGCAAATAGCAAAAACAAAGGACAAGCTAAAAAACATGGCATAATCAATGTCGATGTTGTCTGTAAAAAGCAGCAACTGTTAGAGATAGAGAGAGATCCAAAACACACAGCCACACACAAATGTGTGAGGGTGTGTGTGTGTGTGTGTGTGTGTATATAGCACACATTGAGAGCCACACATAGACATCCCCCAAAATGAACAGGGGAAGTCCAACTTGCAATACTCGTATATCAGCATTGGAATCCACCCGGCAAACCCTAACAACGAAAACAATTTGGTAAGTTTTCGAAAATTTGCTGCACAAGCGACTGTGTCTGTCTCTGTGTGTGTGTGTGTGTGTGTGGTGTGTGAGTGAGAACAAGTCTAATCCATCGAGCGGGATAGCAATAGATTTGGGAAGTCCATGTACAAAGCTTAGAAATAGACAGACAATAAAAGCTTCATGAAGCGACATCGCCACCATTTCCCATATTGTCAATGTGTTGGAGCGAGCAAGCGATAGACCCATCCATGAAGTTTCTGTTGATTTTTATCATTTATCGATTTCGAATTTGTGTCGAGGGACAATTTAGTGGACCTCCCCCCAACCCCAAACACTCTGACGGTGTCCCTGTCTGTGACTGTGTCTGTGTCTCTGTTTCAGCGCTCCCGGACATTCATGAGGTGTCAGTTGAATAGGCGGCTTGTCCCGCCGCGGGGAGGGATTGCGGCGCCGTTGCTTTTGGCCAGGCCAAACAATTTGATGGCCAACTTCACTAGCTGACTGGCTGACTGGTTGGGTTTTGGGGCATTGGCTGATTGGTATAGCTGCTGGCTGGCCTGTTATTGTCAGGCTAAATGCCTCGCTTGACAGTGCAGTACATTTTTGGCCTCTCATGAGCATCCATTGCTATTTATGGTCCTCCACATATCCTTGTGCTCATATTTCTGCACGTTTCCTAAAAGGGGAACAAACTATTGTAACGGCATTTGTCTTTATTGATCTCTCTGCGGCCTTTAAGATTGCTTTTCTGAATTATTTGCAATAGGAAAATTGATTTTTATTTGAGTAGCTGGCATCGATCTCAAGTGAAATTGTAAAACTGTCGGAAGTAGCAAAGTTATGTAACTATTGATTAAATATCTTAAACAACTGCTTAAATATATTATATATATGAAAACAGAACACTTACGGATAGTTCGCTTTACCCGTGTGTTGGATATAAATTCCGATAGATTTACAGCTCTCAGAGAAAAGATAGTATTTGGTTATCCCTGGAAATATATTCTATAATGGAAACATGTATGCTGTATTTACAAATAATTAGAAGGTCCATTTAATCTATTCTTTGGTTTGACTTTCGGCAATGATCATATTGACTAATTTTCTTATTGAGTAACCTTAGATAAACATTAAAATAACTTAACATAATTCAGCTCAAAACTCGCCATAGATTTCTGTGATGTTTCACATATAATAATGGAAGAATAATCTTTTGATTTCTGTAAGAATGTCTTCCGTCATCTTTTATTCAACATAATTTATGTAATACACATGTGTATTCAACACAAATAAATTCTTTTAAATCTTTATAGTCCACATTCACATACCTTAAGCACATTCCCAATCGTCTTGGCTATTTCAAGGATCACGTAAATCTTTCTAATATGCCGCTCTAAATCTGATGCAATTCTCTTTTGGTCCATTCATCTCTTAACTCAACAATAAAGCAATTAATCAATTTTATTGACAAACCATATACAAAACAAAGCCGAACCCAAATTCGCAAACTCAAAAGAGAACAACCCGCATCAGCTTGCAATTTTTCAGCAAGCAGATTAACAGGGTCCAAAAAGGCAAGTCAAATTATACACAAGGGACACACGTACGAACGAGTGACCGACCGAGTTTATTGTGATGCTGAAATTCTATTAACCTCTGAACGGAATAACTAAGCGGCTTAAGAGGGATTTACCTGAAAATCGGAGAGGTGATCGCCGAAAGCCAAACAGATCACGTAGCACATATATGAATGTATACTGTACGCCTGCGCAGCTGGAACGAAATGGCAAATTCAAAAGCAATTCACACTCGCTCGTCAATTGCTGGAAGTTGACTTTCGGCGCGTACTAAAATAAAAACAATGAGATCCGAAGAATGAAACCAAACCCGGGTCTCGAAGCGGAAGTGTGCGGAAGTTGTTCCAGTGAAAGAAATAAAGAAAGAAGGATAGATAGAATTGCAAACGTGCAACATGCGTGGGTTGTTCTCTGAATGAGTTTGCAGTTTAACCAGATGAGCATTATATAATTGAATGTTTGTTGATCTGGAATGGAATTTCACAACGTAATACGGCGGCTGTTTACTTTATGGCATACCCATGGATCCGCTAATGGCTCCTCGAGTCAATTATCGGCGGTATGCTAATGGTATTTTGAATAGATCATAGTCGGACTCTCATAGACGACTCTCTCATTGTTTGCACAAAGCTGCAGAGGCACAAACTTTAAGTATGATTAATGTTGGCTCCATTAGGCATCCAAATAAGTAGATATAAGTATGTCGATTGCAACAGAGTCATTAGCAGGCGGGCTCCTAACAAGCCTATCAATGGAAAGAAGCTAAATTTAAGGTGGTTTCTTTACTTGAGGTCTTTTCTCTTCATCTTTACACATACGAGTATTCGTCAAGTGCTCAAACCCAGAGGGCATTAATAATTCGGTATTGTTCCATCCAACCTGTTTCAATTTCATTCAACTTACTTGATTGACAGCTGATTGATTAACTTCTTGGATTTTAGTTGGATTCTTTTCACACATTTCCCATTCATTGTTGTTCCGTTTTTTTTTTGTCTGGCCAAAAACTCTTTGGCCTAATCCTTTTGACTGCAACTCGGGAATATTTGACGGATTGTCATCTGACTGACTCGGTGACTTGGTGACTTTAAGCAGATTTCCGGTCTGTCTAATTGTTATGAGCCCTAAGCCCTGCACCTATTGTTAGACCTCTTCTTGTGGGTGTTACTGAGCTGATTTCTTTTGGTCTGATCAATGTGTATTATGATCAAAGGTTGTTTGTTGTAGGTGGGTTTCACAGTACATAATGTTCTTAGCCAGGCTAGGTAGCAGTTAGAAATAAAGTATGTGGATCTGTTGAGGTAAATATAAACCTGATTTAGATATAGGAAAACTATTTGGAATACTACTAGTATAATACTTGTATGATTTATAGATAATTCAGATTAAAGCAGATTCTGAAATTATTTATAATAGTTTATTAGCTATAGATACATCCCAATAAAAGGATATGTAGTTATTGTAGACTATTAGATTTTACTCTAATCACTTTATTCATCACTTCATCAATCGTTTTCGAAGCTGCAATTAAAATCAACACGAACTTTAGCTTTTTCATAATCTTTATCATTTTATTCTTTATCAATTTGAAATAATTAAAATTACAATTTAATTTAAATACATATTACATAATTTACTGCAGTATTTCATCATCATAATAATCATCATTATGATTATAATTATATTATACTTATAATCGCTCGCATATTTATTTATATTTTTTAAATTAGAGAAAACCTAAAGTCTGTTCTAATGCACAAAAGGACATTAATGTTAGGGATGCTGTAATTAATTTTTTGTTGTGGTTTATCTGGGTTGTTTTATTTTAAAACTAAAGAACTAAATATACATAATGTAATAAATTCAGTAAATTGTGTGCCTTAAGACGACTTAGCATTTAGAGCCGGGTTATTAAATACAAAATACCTAAATTCTATTTATCTATGCGCGATTTCCAAATTAACATAATAAATATTTACACACATATTAAACAAGGGTGGAGGAGTGGGGGTAAGTGGGTTAGAGGGTAAGAGGGTATGGGAATAGAAATGAAGCCTTAAAATTGACGTCTTCAGAAGACTGTAAAGTGGCAAAACCTTTTTACGTTAGCTAATAAAACAAACTGAAATGCCCTTAAAAAATGTTTGAGAACCATTCGCTGTGTTATTGTTGTAGTTGTAGTTGTTGTAGTTGTAGCTGTTGTAGTTTATTAGCTGTCGCTTAATATTGTTATTGTTGTTGTTGTTGTTAATTTGTTGTATGTAGTTTGTGTATGCATATCGTTTGCCATTTTGTAAATTCGTTTTAATGACGATAATTATCCTGCTGCTGTTGCTGCTGCTGCTGCTGTTGTTGTTGGGAGCTGCTACTGCTACGACTCCTTTTACTTTGGGCTGGGGCCTCACCCATGTCCAGGCTCTCATTGTCGCTGTCCATGGTCTCACTGCAGTCGCCATCGTTATCGCCACCCATATCATCCTGTTTCCGCTTTGCTGTTGCCATTTCCGCCGCATGACGTTTGCGCCATTTGGTGCGACGATTTTGAAACCAAACCTGTAAAAGTCCAATTTGAAATGAAGAAACTTTAGAATTATGTTGTATGTGTGTGTGTGGTGAGTGGAGCAATTAAAGTTTTAAATAAGCGAACCCAAACTTTCATGTGTAATTAGGCAGTCCGGCTGAGACCATGAGGCACACACATTGTCAAAGTCATTAAGTCAAAGCCCGTTACCCATTTACTCATTTACCATTCACCATCTCCCGTCTCACAGCCCATAAGTCGCATCATCAACGCCGGTTAACCCTCAATTAAGACAATATTAAGCCCTGGACAGCGTTGTTGTTATTGTTGTTACTGTTGTTGTTGCTGAACAGCAGTTACAACAGCAAAAACTATGCAAAACCATGACTAACGTCTTTGGTTGCGCTTCATTTATCCATTTTGCAACATTGCCTGACTGGCCCCTGGCAACATATGTTGCATGCCACCCTGCCAAAAGCCACGCATTTTCCCATTCAAGGGGGATTCCTCTGTTGCATAGGCCTAGACACGTTTTCCAGCTTTCTTTCTGCTTTTTTTTTATTTTATTTTACTTTTGCCCCAGAGTCCGTGTGCTGCTGCTGCTGCAAAATCGAGCATAATTTCAACATTTGCCTGATGATAGAGAGCTTTTGCTTTGGCCAGAAGAGAAGAGCTCATCATAATCATGGCAAACATGTTGTAGTTCAAGTCATTAACAGCGCTTTCAAATGGTCATTTCAACTTAAATTGACCTATTTAATAGGGGAGCATATTAGAATTGCTTTTAAAATATTGCTAGCTCATCTAAAAGCTGAGTTACTTCAGTTTGTTAAGCTTGTTGGAGTGTGCTTTAGCTTAAAAGACAATGTTACAATTATAAAGAGTTGCAAAACTGTTTTTAAAATGATTCTAGCTAGTTTATAGTCCCAGTTACTTGAAGTTTTTTAAAACATATGCCAAATTTCTTGGATAAAATTAAATGCTTATTGGAATCAATATTTAATAAAATTGCTTTTAAAATATTACTAGCTCACCTAAAAGCTGAGTTACTTCAGTTTGTTAATGGAGTGTGCTTTAGCTTAAAAGGCAATATAAGTAAGAATTATGATGAGTTAAAAAACTGTTTTTAAAATGAATCTAGCTAGTTTACAATTTGTTCCCTGGCTTATTAAATATTATATCCTGCAGTCAATTGGCTCCACTTAATTTTATTAAATTGTAATATCCTTCTGCAAACCATGCAGAAATCAACGCCCTGTAACGACCCGAAGGTGCAATTAAACCAGATACAACATAATTTACAACTTCATTTGCACATTTGTGTAATTATTATTTGCAACATTATGCGAAATAAAAACACAATTAATATTTTTTCGTGTGTTACATGCCACAGAAAGAGACAGAGATTAAATTCGAGTCGAGTCGAGTCGAGTGTGAGTTTGAGTTTGAGTCTGAAGGCGTCTCTCTTTTTTGGCCCCACAGCACAACACAACAGACAGGGGCAAGAACAACAACATTAGTTGGCATCATTAAGGCTGCTTTTCATGGTCATTATTTTTTGGTAACAGCTGTGTCCATGTTGTTTCGGGATTTGGTCGACCAAAAGAGGAACTTCTGCCTGACTTTTTGGGGATGGGAATGTTATGCAAGGAGACGATGCCATTGCCATTGCCGTTCTCGACATCATAACGATGGTGTATGCGTCATCTAGCACCCACTAAACCATAGTTTCTAAGTGGAAGGCAACAGACTGTTGAATTTGAAGCCTTGTCACTGTGTTTTCGACATGACTTGAATGCTTAAAACTTTAACAAGAACTCAACAAATTTTATATGATGAACATTTTTGTGAAGGCAATTCAATTTAACAGAGTTTTCGACTAAAGAAAAATAATTATAAATGTTCTGTACAGCTATGGAGTTCTGAATAATTATATCATTAAGTGTTTGGATTAACACTATATTAACTATATATTAATCTCATTTAAGTGGTTTGATTAGTTATATTAGTGGTACATATGTCCAATTAAAAATATTGTAATATTTATGAATTGCTGTCCCAGCTCTAGGATAAAAAATCCCTACATCAGCAAAAGATTGTAAACAAATATACGAATATACGTTAAGTAATTCGTATAAAATGTTTAGAAAAGATGTTCCTTATGAAGAGCTAACTTTAAGTAGAATAGAATATACCCATTAACCCATTAATAAGTTCTTTATACTTTACTATATCTCTGCTTGTAGTTTTAAGTATATTTTATAATAACGCAACATATTTAAAAGAACTATAGTAGTTTTAATTCTAATGTAGCATTGATCTCCTCTTACGTGAACCTCTTAAGTATTTTAAAATAACTTGAACTGCTTCCGACAAATTTTTCACAAAAATGCGGAATGTTTTGATGGCCACACAACGAGATCAAGATCGCATTTAAGTTAGAAGCAAAGGAGATAAAGCCAAAGTAGAAGCAAAAGAAAATGGTCAAGGCAAGAAAGAGAGAGAGACAAGAGTCGGAAATTTATGACAGGCAACATGTCAAAGTCAATCAAATATTGTGGCAATCAATTTGACGTGGCCACGTTACGCTTCGTATCGGAATGAAATGGGGTATTCAATTGGTTTGGGCATACGGATTTATTTATTGCGGGCAGGACGTAAACCCAAAAGTTATAAAACATATGCCAATGTTTTGCTACAGATGATTTTGTTGTTGTTGTTGTTGTTTTTTGGCACCACTGCGGGGTGTCCGGGGTGTCAGGGGTGTCAGGTGTCCGGGGGTCAGATAAGGATGAAAAGCGTTATGTAAATTTCGTTGGAACGGATGTCAAAATCAAACCTTTATTCTTTTTTTTTGGCTGCGTCTCACAGATGTGGCAAATATATGACTCTGACCAAATTGGAAATTTATTTGTTTACGCGTCCTGTTTGGTTTCAGACTCGGATCGCATCGGATCGTATCGTATCGGAATCGTATCGGATCGTTCGCTGTTGGGTACTTAAAAGTCATGAAAATTTACAACATGGCTGCGCGCACACCTTTAGAACCCTCTTCCCGCCCCTGATCGACTGACAAACAAGTTGCAGTTACGTTTGGTATTTCGGTTTATTTTTTATTCTTATTCCTATTGGTTAACAAACCATTTTGTTGTTGTTGTAGTTCTGGCTTTTTAAGAGCGGCTCGTAAATTTTAATTTGAACGACAGGCTCACCCTCTCTCTCTATCTATCTACTACTATATATGGTCGTATTCGTATTCGAATTCGTATTTATGTGATTTTGTGATTTATTTGCATTTTGTAGCCCATCAATGTGAGGGACAAAGCACATAAAATGTGTTTTTATTTGACTAATTGTGAGTTGAAAAGTGTGGAGCAATGGCGCATTGGATATTATAGCGATATTAATGGAAGACAATCCCATCACTCTCTTTCTCTCTCTCTCTCTCTCAATAGAATTTCTCTTCATTCATTAACACACAATCAAATCCATTAGCTGACAACAATGGGACCAGCTGGTATGTTATTTTTTTCATCTTCTGGTATTCTTTCAAATAGTTTTTCTATCACGGTTCCTAAAAATCAATTAGACAATATTTCACAAATCTGTCATAAGTTTTATGAGCTGCCTGTCCCATTGTCAACTTGTCGGCTTGTCACTTAGTTCCCCCATACATATATAGCCCCACAGTCCCATTGTCATTGTCAGTTTTGACAGTCGCTACAAATTGATTTGGTCTATAAGCTTTCATTATACATGTGCTAATTATGCGGCGAGTTTTGAATTTTATGAAAACCATTCTAAAAAACATTCTGAAAGCCATTATAAATACTATAATAATAAAACTAAGCAATCATTGTTTAAATCTAACCATGTGATATGAGTCTTGGTTGTATTGACAGTTAGTCATCTAATCAAATATTGTACAATGGCCATTAGCAAATTCTAGAAAATCAATCATACGGCCATGAATAGAGACCATACATCTCAAAGGTAATCAAAATAATTATTGTTGTCATTACAAATAATTTACTAGATTTATAATATTGTCAAAGCAAGTTACTAAGTGTTACTGACTCATGTCTAAGCTGAGTTACTTGAGTTTGTTTCGTATAAGTGGAGTTTGGTAACTGCATAATTAGTGTTGTTATTTAATTTACTCATTTATAACACCAATCTCTTACTTCTAACCCAATGAGAAGCTGAGTTACTTGGGGTTTCTTCATAGTTGGAGTGTTCATAATGTTGAATATATGTATGTTTATTCTGAATGTAATTCATTTGCTATTGTTAAGTTGCGTAAAACCATTGCATATTTGAATAAAGTACATGTAACTACCTAAGCAGCTACATGATTCGTAACAATCCACACAAAAAGGGAACCAATTCAATCCTATACCATTTCTTTATCGCATGTCGTGTTTACATGCATGTACTCAACAATCAGTCCAAATGTTCAGTATTTATGCAAAAAGGGAAATCACGAAAAAGCTATAACAACAATCATGCAATAATATTATGGTCCACATAGACGCACAGCTAGAATGTCATTAATAATGGACGCAGACGCTATAATTCACATACCCCGAGAGAGTGGGAGAGAGAGAGAGAAGGAGTGCTGTTGTACCGTTATAAGAACGTACAAAATGGCGACCATTTGCATTAAATGATTGCTAAAACGAAACTCGGACTCTCTCTGGCTGACTCAGTTCTGTGTCCTTTTGTCCAAAAACGGTTTTAATTATGATAACAGCGCAATTATTCTTGTCAAGATCATTTGGCATGCGCCCAGTTGCAGCCACGCCCACACACACACTCACACTCACACACAGACACCCTCACACACTTGGCCTCGCACTGTTTTGCATTTTGTGTGTCTCTGTCATATTTTTGGACCCCGATTGCTCTGTGTGTGTGTTGTCTAGTGTGTCCAGTGGTTGTGTTTTTGTTTGTCAATTTGCATACTATCATCGTCATGGCTGTTTTTCATCTCGGTCTTTAGGAGAACATCCACATCCACATCCACACACACACACCCACATACACACACTAATTGAATATGTATGAAGCTGATGTCGTCGTTGTTGTGTCCTTGCACAGAATTTAATTTACACTCACCCAAAAGTCATGCAGTCATTTGGCATGTCTATCAGAGAGAGAGAGAGAGGTCACCCAATCCTCTCAATCCTGCCCAGCACTCATCCATCTCTTTGTCCATTTGTTCTCGTCGTCATCAGCGACTTCTCCCTCTTCTCCTCTCACTCTCTTACTCTTACTCTGTCTCTGTATCTATTTAGACCCTGCACAAATGACGCATATTTAGCTGCAGCTCAGCCATCAATCCAAAATCTCCTTCTCCTTCTCTTTCTCTCTCACTCTCCCACTCACTCTATCCTTTTCTGTTTGTGTCTAGAACATTTCCCTGTTTCATATGCCTCACAATGCCAACGGCCTCATTCATTGGTAATTAATCATTTTGCTCATCATAAACGTGATTTCTTTTCACTCGCCTATCTCCAGAACTGAGAACCCTGATTTGTGCACAGTTGTGTTGAGGTTGAGAGCAACTCTGGGGTGTAATGTTAAGGGCTTAAGTGAGAGGGTAGCAATTATTGGGGTCTTCAAATTGCCTGACAAATGCCACTACAAATGGGACAATCAACTATCTAATAATAAAATTTCCTATCTGTGGAGAGTTTATCACGTTATATGAACTAATTTTTAGGAATTGCAGAAAAGCTGTCAACTATCTTTAATTAATATAGTTATATGCTTTGAATGAAGTGATTATCTAAAAGTTATTGTACAATAATATTGTTGTTAATATTTTTATAAAAGCTTGTCATTAAAATATAGTTTTTTATGCATTCTATCTTAAATTTATTTCTGAGGTTTTCCTTAAGATATTCTATAATACAAACTATAGAAATAACGTCAAGTAAGGATTGTAGATTAATAAACAATAAATTTCGAATTATCATTATTATTCCTATTGTTTAAAAATTCAGATAAGTAAAGTCACTAGGCGAATGGTCAAGGATTAATTATTGAAGACTTTTCTGCTGCAAAAATGCGTCGAGAAAACAAGTTTTATTATCCGTGTTTTAACTTTAACTATTTGCTATTGCCTTTTGATTATCTTTTTATTTATTTATTTATTATTGTTTGATTCCTCTCGCTACAAGAAAAGGCTTATTATCTTTGTAATCTTATTTCTTCCATTTACTTTCTCCTCAAGTATACTATTCTTCTCTACAATCGTTCACCTCTCCCAGCTCTGTAGCCAATTAACTCTGTTAAAGTATCTTGTAGATCGCTAAGCCAAGTTATCATATGTTTTGACTGTTTTCTAACTAAACGGTACCCGCCGCAAAACCAATTAACTGCCCTGGCTTAGGACTAATTTAAATGACAAGCCCAAAAAAGAGAAAGAGATCCGAGAAACCGCGTCGCACACGCGACTTACAAGCAATGGCAATGACACGTGCGTTTCTGGTGGGGATTACAAGAACGATGATGGCGACGGCGCTCAACAAATTTGACGACACAAAGGATTTATTTGTTGATAACATTTTACAACAAGGGTTGGGGGGCAATGGGAAAAAAGAACAACCTTCGCTGAAAACTTTAAAATGACGCGCACGGGAATGTTTTTTAGGGATGTGACGGTGACGGAGAAGCGGACAGAGACAGAGACGAGAATGGGGTCTACAGGGACAGACATGTGCACTAAGCCTTTAGGGCATAACCCACAGGGACTCGGGATGGCAATGGAACTGCTATATAGCCAGTGGCAGACCATTGGCGCCATTTTGTTTTCGGTTTCGACAAAAATAAAGCAAAAATCCACGAGCTTTGCGTTTCAATAAAAATGCAAATTGCCACAAAAGTCAATGGCTCGAAGGGAGAGGCAGCGAGCAACAGAGGGGGAAAGGGATCGTATCTTTTACCTTTTCTGTTTTTTTTTTTTAGGTTTATTTGGTTAGATACCCGCCGCCATTTTATGAGTTTTTAATTTGCATACTCGCATGTTTGCTAAAGGTTTCCCCTCTCCCGATTCCCGATTGCTTACCTTAACCTGCGACTCGGACATTCCTAAGGCATACGCGAGCTTGGCACGCTCTGGTCCAGCCAGATATTTGGTTTGTTCGAATGTCTTCTCCAGTGCGAAAATCTGCTGACCACTAAATGTTGGGCGGGTGTGTTTCTTTTTACCATCCTTATCGCTCGATGGATGATGCTGATGCGACTGTGACAGATTGGCGGACACTGTAATAAATGTAAAACAATATAAAGGGTTAGATATCAGGACACTTCTATAAACTTTTCTACAATGAAGAAAAACAAGTTTCATTCTTGTGGAAATACTTTTTGGATACTTCAAATACTTTATTTTTAATGATTGCTTCAACAATAATCATAAAAAGACAGTTGTAAATGGTGAAAATGAATAGAAATTTGAAAAGACATATTCTTAAGTAGAATAAAATTAAACAAAAGTAGATTAATAGTAAACCAAAATAGTAAACAATAATTTGTAAAAAGAAACTAGTTTCATATTGACTTCCAAACACATTTTACTAATTTTAAATATTGTTTTTAATTTATTTAGAATCGATATATAAATATCAAAATGTACTGAGTTTCAAATAGCCACAGAAAATCAAATAAAAGAATATTATCGTCTATCAAAACTGTCCAGGAAAATGCAATTTTAATTTGCTTAAATGTTTTTTTTTAAGGAAACTAATATCATATTAATTTCTTAATGCAAGATATTAAACTGAAGTCAATAGTTGGTGAAGTTTGGTTTAGTTTTTGTTGGATTTTATAACTTGTTGTAACACTAGAAAGAACATAGTTTTTATTTAATTTCTCTTAAAAATGCTTTAAATTCTAAAACTCACTAACCAATTAACATTTTATTTGATTAAGAATACCTCTCAGCGTCTTCATAATCAGGACAAGCTGTGATAATTTACTTTTACGAGTACAGAACATAACCAATCCAATAAAGCACTTTACTATATGAGGGAAATGGTCATAAAACTTTTCAAATTTGTTAAATTTATGTTTAAGAGTCGTGTTTACAAGCTCCGCAAGTTGTACAGCATTTTCCGAAAATTTAATTACGAAACAATAAGCAATGCCATAAAATGTAGCGAGAAAATAATGTGCCAGGACTGTAAGAGGGGGAGAGTGAAAAGCTGTTGTTGTTGTTGGTGTTGTGGCAAAGTTTTTTGACATTTATTAATTGTTTATGGGGCGCGTTTGGCGACAGCTGCGAATTTGAGAGGCGCTCGAGATGACAAAGTAACAGTTGTAACATAGTTGGCCTTATAAATGGGGTCTCTAACTGTGGACAGTTGAACATGTGAAAATCATATTTCAATTGGTTTTCCAAAAATTTCGGTTTTCCAAAACAAATGCAAATTTTGTAATATATTTCGGGCAATTCATTGTGGGCCCAACTATTGTTATGGCTTTCGCCATTCTGGCCACGCATAATAATTAGACACTAATTACCGTTGAGGTAGCTGAAATGTAACAACAACAAAAAAAAAGAAAAGAGAAAAATGTCCAACGTCCACGTTGCAACAATTAACAAACCCAAATTGACCACAGAATTTATGAGAGCTACTAAACTTTTGCATGGGGCCTTGGGCTTTCATTAAAATCAATTAGTAAAAACGACAAATGAGTAGGATAGAAAGGGAGGGAGAGAGAGAGAGGAAGAGCGACGAGAACTGTGACGACAAGAGGCCAATAAAAGCAGAGCACCACGCCCCCGGCGCTCGAGGGCGCTACGTGCACTACCTCCACCTCCCACTCCTCCTTCTGCTTCTCCTTCTCCTGCCACCCGGAAGGCTCGTAAAGGCAGTCAAGTGGACATGGTTGGGTGGTGGCCATAAAATTAAACGGTAGCTGGAGTGGGAGTGGAAATGGAAGTGGGTAGCTCTGAGTTCTTCCTTAGCAGGGTTGCCAACAGCCCTTGTGTCTCTGTGAGTGTGTGTGTGCTTTCAATTAATGTCACCCCATTATTAAATGATCCCTAATTATGTGAAATGATTTAACTAAATATGCACAGGACGCGCCTGGCGCTACGTAGAAAGGTAAAGCCGCAAGTGGCTTGGGTAAGGGGGCGGGGAGGGTTGAAAATGCTATCAAGTTTTTACTATGTAGGAAGAAGGGTCTCTGTCTTCAATGTGGGTACTAGAATTTATTTCAACTGAATGCGAGACAACTTGACTCCTTTTTTCAACTGGCAACTTGTGTCCCTTTATGATACTTTGGTGCAGTTTCCACAAATTTAAATTATTAATTTAAATGGTTACATTTAGAGCGTGGAATGTGTGTGTGTGTGTGTGTGTAGATAGAAAGATAAAAGCTGCACATATATGAATAACTGTTTACTCTTTCACGTAACTTAGAGACAGGAAACTATGAAAGACAATATCATACTTAGCTACCATACTAATAAGCACTGTTTATATTTTATAATTATAGAAGTAGATTTGATTAAATTAAGAATTAATTTGTTTAAAATCTCTACGCTTATTATTGTTGCAAATATTGCTTAAATATCCATGTACGTTTCAATAAAATAGTTCAGATATTTTAAAATGGTTTACTAGCAAGTATTTAAAGTTCCTTTAGTTGAAGTATAGAATTTGTACTAAGCTTTGTAATTAGACCTCTCAGTAACTATCTTTCTAGTCAGTGAAGACCTAAGACTAGTTGGAAGACAAGTTTAAAGCTTACCAACTACTCATTCACTTCATTTCTATTACATCCCAGCTGCAACTTCACAATTTGACTGCAATGCTTGAAAACAGAAATTCAAATAAAATCGCGTCAAAATAAATATGTGTCATAAAATTTATGATTTGTTTTGTTCTACTTTGCTTTTCGCAGACAATTCACAAGCTTAACAAAAATATAAAAATAAAAAAAAACACAAAGGGAATAACACTTGTCAATAAGGCGGCCATGGAAAATATCCTTTGCAGGGAGGGGACAACAACAAGGCCAAGCCTGGACCATAACAAGCTTAATCCCTAGCAAGAAAAATTGTAGCAGTGATAATTTTTTTTGTCTCGCGAACTCTCTCTCTCTCTCTCTTTCTCTTTGTCTCTGTTTTTCTCTGCTTCTGTTTCTCTTTCTATATCATGTCTATTGGGCTGCAGCTGCGTCCCAAGGACCCTCATAAATAACCGACAAATATGAAGCGTTTATTTGCTCATGTCACGGCCCTCACGCATTGCTACAAAATGAAATGAATTGGCAGCACAGGCTTACTTTCTGGAGCGACCCTCGCCCAGCTCTTCCCCTCCCCCCTCTCTACAATACTCTCCTTGGCCCAGCAGCAGTTGTCTATAATCGCATAAGTCACCCTGTTGGCATTGCTGCATTTGCACTTTTTCTACTTTTTTATATTTCCGCTTTTGTTCTCTTTCAAATGCTTTTCTTTTTTTATGGCGTTAATATTTTGGGTTCCGTTTATTTTCTCTCTTTTTACGATATTGATATTAATATTGTGTGTTGAGGGGCGTGCCAGGTGGGCGTGTTGTGTTTTGCCTCAATACTGCGTTATTGAAAATATTAAAAAGTCATTTGTTATGGGCGTGCGAATAGCGAGAAGAGTGAGAGAATAAAGTATAATGATAGGGGAGATAGGGAGAGGGATTCGCAGATAGCAACTGTTGATAGACAGTCGACAAATTTGGAAAATATTATCAATGATAATCTGAGCATTAGGTTTCGTAATCATCTACTTAGTCAAGCTGCTAACATATTGAAATAATATTTATTTTCATATTAGTTATATGTTCTCCCTAGACCATGGTCACTTTAAATCAAGTCACATATAGATATCATTTGATAATATTAAAAGCCGAGCACAAATCTTATAATGCGTACTATTTGCTACACGTTTCTTCCTATTCATGTTCATATCAATCTTCAATATCATTCATATGTGTAGTAGAAGGAGAAGTACAATGAATAAAATAGTTAATATTAAACTTCATTGTATTATCGGAAGCTTTTATCTTCAACCAATATGATCTCCAGAGTCGAATAAACAATTTTGAAGATAAATAAACACATCTTTAACTGTAATTGAATTCCGTTTTATCTTATGAACATTATTTGTGACTAAAATTTATTTATAAAGAGGAAACTTTCCCAAAGTTTCTTTATATTCAAAACTGCCACCTTATGATGATAAAATTATTCACTGATCTGTTCTAATTCATTTACTATACAAATACCAGTCTTTGATGTGGAGATTTTGTGAAACCAGTTGGAAAAACAAATCATTATATTTTTAAAAAATTGTTACGATCAAAACAAAGATGGGTCAGAACTACCTAAAGGTGTTTTCCAAAAGAATTGCCTTTTTATAGGTAGGCTATATATTTTTTGTGGTGACTTGTATAAGTCCTAACAAGAGTCGGCCATCTTGAAGCCTACAGAAAGAACCTTGTGGCATTGACAAGTTGACAACAATGGCTTTTTTTCCCCTTAATCATATGTCACATGTTTCTTGAACTCGTTACCCATACTGTTGCTCACATGGAGATACATATAACAATCTTGTAATATCTTTATGCCAATCTCAACAGCAGACGATAAGCAGCTTGTTTACCCTAATAAACTTAACGATACCTTGTCAGACCAGCCTCCAGCAACCCTTGTCGACTTCAACTCATCTCTGAAGCTTTTATAAACCTCTCCATAGGTAGCACCGCTCATTAAGTGTCGTGTGTTTTGGTATCCTACCCTCGAGGTAGTCTTCATTGCATTGTTTTATGGCCTGTTTTATGCCCGATTATATGCTTAAAGCACAAGTTCTTTTGGATAGCAATGAGGACGACGACGACACACAAAATGCCACTTGAATTTTAATTAAACGCAACAGCTAGAAGAGGTTTTACATACACAATCCCAGCCCTTGTCTATCTATCTCTCTCTCTCTCTCTCTCTCTCTCTCCCTTTCTCTCTCTCTCTTCCTCACTCTGATAGCTGTAACTTTTTTATTTGGCTTGTTGGGCTGCTGTTGTCTTCATTAAGCTTAATGAATTGTGTCAAATGTAGACTGCGGTTTTGGTTTCCCTCGTTTCCTTGTTTCTGCCTTTGGTTATTTGGTTATGGACAGGTCTTGACTATATAACTGGCTGTATTTTTAGTTGCTCTTGCCTTTTAACGTATTTTTTTAATGTCATATTTATTTTTTTTCGTATTCAAGTTAATTATTTTATTCACAGTATGTGGCTTTGCATAAGAAATTAAAAATGAGAGGCACAGAGAAACCATGTCAGATGTGGCCAACTGGACAAAAGTATCTATTTCAATCTAGTTTTAGCAACCGTCGTAACTTTTACATCTTTGAGAGCTTTAATTACATTTTCCTTTATGAATACTTGTCATTTTTCTAACTATTTCTCTCAGCCTTCGAAATAAATCTCATTTAATGCATTACACTTTATGATACTTTATATCTATAAAAGTTTGCTATAATCATATGGAGAAAAATGTATTGAGTCTTCAAATCAATTAGTGTACGAATTAATTGTTATACAACTCTTAAGTCCACCTATCAAATGCTTAACGATCAAGACTTTAAAGGCATTCAGTTATGAGATAGCTAGCATTTATAAGACGAATCAATTTGACAGAGGGAGACTTGAATATATGTTTACATTTATTAGTAATTGAAGTGAAATTCTGATAATCGATTACTCTTAATTAAAACATCTCAATCATCTCTCAAATTCATACTTTCAAAAATAGAATCGTTCTATATCAGTTTCACAAATTACATTCAATTCACGATTTATTTTGTTCACACCTCAAGAACCTCGATTACGCAGGCATTATGAAATAAAATCAATAGATAACTCTACACACATGCTATAAATTTCCATTTCATAAAGAAGAAGTCGAAAAACAAGGAAAATATTTCACTTGCTTGTCAATGTTTTTGCTCATCGTTTCCACATAATTTTGTCGAGGACAAAAACATTGTCATATATACCACACAATCCGCACATTTACATAAAACACAAAGTATAGTGTGTGTGTGTCTGTGTGCGTTTATTATTTACATAAATATGTATATTTATTTATTTATTATTTGTATATACATATTTATGGCTGAAAGATGCCGCCGATGTCGACGAATATACGATGCGACAGCTGCTCGACCAGACAAAAATCGAAAACAAAATGCGGAAAACAGAAAAAAAAACTTCTACCGGAAAACTTAAAGCAACCGTTGAAAGCCAGTTGTGTTGTTGTTGCTCTACATAAATGGTGGGTATATATACATAGTATGTAGTTGGGGGGATGGGGGAACAGGCATAAGATAAAGGCAAACGCAGACGCTGCGAGAATATGTTGCCACATTATTATCTAGACGATGGCAAAGCGAACCTACAAATAGCACAAGGGGGTTGCTTCACGGGGGATGCCAAAATGGGGCAGCTGAGTAAAAGTGTGTGTGTGTGTGCGTATGTGTGTGTTTATGTGCTTGTAGGCTGTCATGTTAACAAGCTTTATGTGTGTGTGTGAAAGCTGCGCACACAGGACCAAAAATGGCGCTCGCTCAATGTTTCATTTAAATTTTTATGTGCGCACAAAAGTGTGCTACACATTTTTTTCATTCAGCTCTTTTGTTTTGATTTTCATATTAAAATTTCCGTTTTATTGCATTTTTTATTTGTTATTAATAATGCCATTGCATTTTATTAGCTGTATTTGATTGGTATTTATTGATTACCTGTTTTTTTGCATTATTTACTTTTTGTGGCATATTAATTAAATGCATACCACATGCATTTTTCTATTTGTCATGTCTATTATGATCAATAATTGGGGCTTGCCCTTAAAAGCATTGCACATTTGCATTTATCATTATTATTACTATTATTAATATTTGCATTGCAATTCATTAAAGCCAATCGGCAACTGAAGCAGTAGATGAAGGGGACTTGGGGGCATTCCGTTGAGTTCATTGCGCTTTTTATGGGCTTGGGGATTACAATTGTGTTTGCATAGACACTTTATAGAGGGGAGCTCTGCACTTCATATAAAATCGTTAATTAAGTTGCTATCAGCTGTGCTTATCGCTTTACTAGACTCAGTTAGTTGTTGATATTATTGGATAGGTTAGTTATCTATACTAAACGGAATGTGTCTATCAGAACCAAAAATAATATGGAAAATAAAAATAACTTGTCTCTTTTTTGTCTATTTATGTTTATAATAAAGAGTAAATTCTTACTGTCAGTTATTCTTATCTACAATTTCCAGTCTCTGCTCCAGTTTTAGGTAATACTCGAGACCTGAACTCTTACACTGTTTGGCAAATCAATTGAATCAATATTTATTTAATCAGAGCAGCTACCAAACATTCCACGACACACTTCAGAAATCAAATCGAACACAAGACAAACAAAATACAACAACGACAACATTTCTCTTTCGACGATCTCTGTTGATCTCGTCACTAATTCAATAAGAAAATTATGTACGATTTCCGACTTGACAGTCCGTAAAATGTGCACAGTCATCGGCGCAATTAAAGGCCAAACAGCAGCTGACTTCAGTGACTCCTCACTGAACTCCCTAGCTGCCTAGCAGTAGCCAAAGCACTAAATCAAATCAAATCAATTGCCAATGCGAACGATCATTAACCAGAGGCGTTGGCAGCTGGGGGGAAACAGTCGGAGGGAGGGGAATGTTTAAATAAATAAACAATGTGAAAACGAGTTCGAGTTGGAGTTGGGCGATTACTTAATGAGCTTTGCTGCAGAGTGCCTTATAAATAGACGTAATAATGAAGTAACCAGATCCAGAAATTGTCGAAAGATGCTCGAAAGCGTGCGAGTAAATTAATTTTTCATATGCTTTTCACTCCAAAAAGGGCATATCTTTTATGTGGAGTCATTGTCAGCTCTGTGGATGGGATGGATGCGTCGATCTTCGATCGTCGATTGTCGATCGTTGATCGTGTTAAAGTGATTTTGTTGGTTTTTTCTGCCAGCTCTTTTAATGAGTTGGACAATGCGCCAATGGGGCCTTAATGCCAACTGGCAACTGCACTAAGCACATTGGACGCGTCATATTGGTAATCACTTGAGGAGCGATCCATGATCATTAGGGGCAGGCAGCTGTGGCAGCTGCCACATTCGCTGCGCTTTGTTAACGGTATCAACAGGAAGTTAAACAGCGACTTTTGCTGCGCTTCAATGGATTTATGATATCAGGTTTCAGACTTGGATTCGTAATGAAATTGAAGCCTCGAGGTGTGGCTTTCATTGTTGACAAATCATCAGCCCAGGGGCCAACAACAATTGTAACCAAATTACGTGCCACTGTGCAACACTGAATGCACTGATTACTAACCATTAATCGAATCATGTGTAGAGTGTTTTCAAGTCTTCTGAAGTGGCATAAAGTGTAGGTGTGTGGAGGTGTGCCCTCTTATTTGCAAATTAGTGAGCATATTCATTAATCGCCTGACGTTTTCATTCACTTACTTGTATTCGATAGACGCTCGCGCCACGCTATCGGATTCGCCACAAGTCCCTGCAATCCCGGCCAATAAAGATGCGTACGATCCACAATGTGACCTGCGTGTGTTTTAAGGGCGCCCCTTGACTCTGCGATAAGTATTGGGCCATGCCCGCTGCAGCGGCGGCAATCGAGAAGCGAGGAATCCCTGCTGAAAGAGAGTAACAATTTTAAAAAAAAAACGTAATTAAATAAAATTATATGTACAAGAAAGAAGAAGGTTATTAACTATATATTGTAGACACCAAATTCTAAGTCGTTCTGCTATGTTCTTATTTAATAAATCTTAACTGGTTATGTAAGTTTGTTAAGTCTAAGATTATGTAGCCGGTTCCGATTTTCACCCCGGCAAGTTTTCTCAGTATTTAAATTCTTTTATATGCTCTAATTTGATTTGGGACAAAATATGTTTTATAAGGTTGATAAAAATCGAAAATACTATATTAAAATTTGCGTGCATAGGTAAAACAAGCGTCTACAGATTATAATAGGTATTGATTCGACATAATTCCACATCGTTCTGATATTTTCTCCATCTCAAAATCTATATCTCTATTAAAAAACATCTTTATAATCTAAAATCTATCAATTTTCTTCAGTCTTTACGATAGTATCATCGATAGTTTAGCGTTTCAAATTTGCAACATTGGATTTAAAGTGACAACAAATAGAAGTAGACATTTTAATCAATGATTCTTAATGATAATTTGACATTCAATAGACATTCAGAAAATCATTTAAAACTCAAATTTCAAGCCTACCCGGAATGCGTAACTAACACGACAAATTTAGAAAATTCTTTTAACAAGTTCTTGTTTCAAGGCTCACTAAAAAAAAATCGAAAAATCTAAATAAATAATTTCATTATAAACTTATAGTTCGACATCTGCCTACTCATTGTGAATAAAAGTTGCGCCATCAAATGATTTGAGCGAATTAATTAAAAGCCATTAAATAATTTGTCATAAAAGAATGAAAACATTTTGTTCAACTAACCAAAAAGAAGAAAAAAACAACAAATATCAAATGGGAAATAACGAAACAAATCACATAAACGCCCTCGTTAAAAATAATTAAAAATGTTATGGTAAATTGTCAACGCCCCTTCGTATAGTTATTTCCCCCAAATCCCGACCCCCACCTTTACCTTTGGCATTTCAAACAAATGTTGACCCACTCCCTCGATTGGTCTGTATGTTGGGCTCTGTCATGCCAAACAATTGGGGCTACATTTAACTGTCAAAAATTGAAATCATTTTAGTGAAACGGCAAAGTCATATGTCCCCCTCTCTTTCTCCCCATCTCTCCCCTACACTTCCCTACCGATTTTCGTGTGTCATTTTGATTTAATTACAAACAATTTGACAACTAATTGCCGAACGTTTAAGTACGACGCGTAGATCGCATTACGTTTTGCGTCATTTTGCAATTTGATTTGATATTATATGATTTTGGAAATTGTGCCCAATAAAACGCTCTACTCTTGGCCTAGAGAGGGATGGAAGGGAAGAGGGAAAAGGAGAGGGTGCTCTATTGTTGCCATTTTATTAAAAAGCGGAATCATGTCAAACCGGATTCGTGCACAATATACATTTGTTTGGCTCTTCGGACGAACCAGTTTCCAAAAAGTATTTAAAACAATTTTGGGGGCATGCATAATGTCCATTCAATACATTAACATTGCATAATGATGGCCAAAATGTAGCATTTATTAGATTTTAAATGTTTGCCATGTGCTTCGGTTATCAAATTTTATCAAATGTTGTTTTAATGCGAATTACTTTGAATACCTGTTACATTTTTATTGAGGGAGTTTTAAAATACTTTTTGTAATTTTTTGTAATACTTTTTGTAATTTTGAATACTGAATTTTAAATTACAGTATTTGCGCAATATATGTTGTAAATAATAATCTGAGATCTTTTATCCTTGACGATTTAAAATTTGATCTGTGAAATACCATGAGTCTTAAATGCACTAAGAACACATCCTAACTGAAAGAAGGACTAAGTATGATGTGAGTTGAGTTATCTGATTGAAGTAATTTTATTAACTAATTGCATTAAATATTAATGATGCGAATATAATTCATGTTATTAATTTAGCTTTAAACACCTGACGGCGATTATCTTATTACTCATTACGCATTACGTATATTAAGCAGTTGAAAATAAATACTTTTGAAAACATATTCAGAAGATTTAAATTTGTCGCATTATCAACTTTTTGCATTATCAACATTATCTAATAAAATATAACCATAATATATTCTATGCCGACTTTGAGTATTTGATATAATCTATAACAATTTGTCATATCATTATTGTAGGATACTGCTTTGCCAAAAGTTGATAACATATATTGATTATAAAGCAGTTAAGGAAGCTTAATTTTATAATTTTATCACTTGATCCATTTTTATTCCAAACATAACATTAATATTCAGAATAGTTCCTAAAAGAAGTCAAGCCTAAATCATAAATTTTACACTTTAGAATTATTAATTATTTTAACTTGAATCTTAATCCATTTAAATAAGACAGTTTCCTCTAATACACATCAGTTCGTTTTTCCTATACGATCAAAATTAGGATTATATTGCACCTAAACGGGTAATACAATTTTAAAGAAAGTAGTTGCTTCTTCAAGTTAGCTTTATTACCTCATCATTTACCTAAAATTTACCCAATCTTTCCTCTTTCAATCTTTCCAATTCATCTAAACACTTTATTTCAATACGTTTCTCATTGTCAGTTCATTATATTAACTCTTCACTCACCTCCTGTTAAAGCACTTAGACCAGCCGATGTTACCGGCGGTGGTTTCGATAGTATCGTATCGATGCCATGTGGATTGGCGGCGCCTTGTGAGTTTGTTGTTGTCGAGTTGCTTGAACTGGAGCCCGTCACACGTTCACTAATCAGATGTGAGTTGGGACTGTGGCCATAGCCCATCCCATTGCTAGAGATACCTACTCCACTGCCGGCACCGCCAACTCCGGCGGCAACGCTTTGTGCAGTCTTCATTTCTGTGGTCATGGAATGCAGCGCCGCCAGCGGCGGACCCAGAAAACTCAATGGGATCTTATGTTCCATGCTGTTATTGTTGTTGTTGTGATGGTTACCACTAATATTGTTGTTATTGTGGCTATTGTTGTTATTGTGCAGGCTAAGCGGATTGAGGCCACTGCTTGGATGCTGGTATTTGCGACTGGTCAAGTTCTCGGGACTATAATCAGGAGGTGGCGGACTAGACTCGCTGTTCTGGCAATGATCCTCACCTCCACTGCTCCGTTGGCTCAATGCAAAGGATTTGGCGCTGTCCACGCCGGGACTGGAGTTGTGCTCATATCGTGGAGAGGGTGACGATTCCGAGTGCAGACGTGACGAGGCAGGCGGTGGTGTTGTCGAGGGCGAATCCTCAGCGGATGATTTCGCCTCTAACCGGCCACCGACTGAACCGCCCTGTGCGGCCTTCAAGAGCATCAAGGGACTGTTGTTGTTATTGTTATTATTGTTGTTGCTGGCATAGGCAGCAGCTGCTGCCGCCGCACTATGATAGTCCGCCAACTGCTGCTGATAGTCCGCGGCGGCCATCGCATGGGCATGAACATCGGCAAATCCATTGCTCAGTCCCGCGGCAGCAGCTGCGGCTAAATGATGACGTGCTGCCGACGGAGGACTTCCCTGGGCAGCAGCGGCGAAACTGTGATGACGCATATAGGGATTGATGAGATCCATGTCCGTTTGTGGATCGTTGCTGGGCGAATGTACGTAATCGAGGCTGGCACACTCCGGTGCGTTAACCGGACTGGGACCAAGTACTGGTGCGTCCGTGGGCAGGTGGCGATGATAGAAGCTGGGCGGCAGGGCGAGATTAAAGGCCGAATTGGCCGATAGCTGGAATGTCTGGGCAAGCTGTTTGGCAGCGGATGGTGTGGGGGATGGATTGTTGCTGCTGCAACTGCCACCCGCGGGCGTAGAGTGCAGAAATGGACTACCCAGCTTGGGATAAATCTTAAAAACCCGATGCACTTGTTAAAATTGTCAAATAACTAATCTTTATAGATTATACAGACACAAACTCTTTTCTTCACTTGGAATAATATGAAATTTCAGAGTTTCAATTAAAATTCTTTCACTTGGGAACTTCCAACACTTGAGAACTTTCGAGGAACTCGGAAATGCACTTGTCAACTTTGCGTGTTCATCTACGAGGTATCTCAATTCTTCCGCGCGCGTGTCCGCTTGTTTAGGCCTAAGACTAACGAATGATTTCGATATTGACTCGAACAACTTTACTTCACATGGGAAGCAACGGCAACGTACAGAAATCTCAGTTTCAGTCTCAGTCGGAGTCTGAGCAACCCTGGTTGCTCTTTTTCACTCATTCAAGCGCAGCAGCATCCCAACAATGGGAGAGAGAGAGCGAGTGCGAAAGAGCAACTGTTTCATTCCCACTCAAGTAAATCAGTGTGCTTGGCTAAATCTCTGTCTGCTGCGTAAGTATGTTAGTATGTGTGTGTGTGTGTGTGTATGGATGTTCCACAATCAGTGTAAACATGCAATGAAGCTGGAACGCATTGGCATTGGCACAAAACGAATGGGAATTTTATTATGTACATCATTAAAATCAACTATTTCGGATTGGATTGGAGCAGGAACTGGACTGGTTGCGTTTCAACCAGCACTGAGAGTGTGTTATACATGTGAGAGAGCTCTATACGAATGTATGTATGTTTGTATGTCTGTCCGTGTCTGGTTGAGTGCATTTTCACGAATACTCTTCTCAATGTTGTTGTTGGCGGTGGGTGGCCTCTGTTTGAGGCGCGGCTTGACTGTGAATGCTGTTTATTTGTTTAAAAAGCTATAAATATTAAGTGAAGCTGTAGAGCAGGCAGGGATTGAGAAACAGTCTCTTTTTCTCTTCTTATTTTTGTGGATTTATTCATTTAAATAATTAAATTTTGTTCATTGACATAAATAAGAGTAATAAATGTAAATTGAGTGCGCAAGTTGTGTAAAAGACAGAGACATTGGAATATTTAAAATCAATTGAATGAAAAGTGTAGAATATTTTTACAATACAAAATTTGAGTCCAAATCTATTGAACATAATACTGTATATGTATTATATTAAATGATGCAGATGATTTCTATAAATGTTATTATTTATTATTTATATATGATATTAAATTCCAATTTTTACTTAGTCACAGCTATTTTATCATAATTCATTTTTCACTCCAATAATTTCTTTCCTTATAATTAATTACCGCCCATTTATCAGCACTCAAATGCAAACAAATAAAATAAAAACTTAATTAATACGCTAATTAACATTTCAATATTATTATGTGACTGTGCCAGCAAATGGCCAACGATTTACATAAATATATATATACATACGTAAGTTTGTATATAGAAATGCACATACTGACTGTGCTCACATACATACTCACATAGATATAACAAAGAGACACATACAAATACAAAAATGCGCTTCATTTAATAATAAACTACACAATTTTAATTTACTCAGACAAAAAGGGGGGCAACAACAAAGCAAAAGCAATGAGGAACGTAATGAGATTGAAACAACGGCACAGAGGCCACACCCACCACAAGCATTAATGAACACACGAATGAGAGACAGAGAGAGAGAGAAAGAGTCGCCATTGTTTGCCTTAGCTTTGGGTGTATGAGTGAGCAGACTGAGAGTAATTTGAATGAAACTCAAACTCAATTTATAAATTCACTCAAGTGTGGAACCCTTTTTCACCACAGCTGTTGCTGTTGATTTCGACACTGTTTAATAGACTTTATCAACTCTATGTATGTATAGAGACTCGTATTTACCAAAACCTCAACTTTATTTGCCCAGCATCTTTAACTTTGTTCTGACTAACAATTCAATATAAATTTATGCATACAATAATGTCATACTAGAGGCTTATCGCACTTAACAAATCTCGAAAACAATAGAGAAAAACTTAACTTTTCTGTAAAATATGACGTTAGACTCGTAAATACCAAAAACTAACAGCAGGCATAGGGAGTATAAAAATCTAACATGCTACTAAAAAGTTGAAAAAAGATAAAGAAACACAACAGCAATGAGTCGGCCCATGAATAAACCCAAACATTGATTGATTTATTGTTTTATTACGCCAAAATGTGGAAAATAAAAGAAAATACAAGAAAATCACAAGAAATGACAACAGCGATAAGCAGGGAATATTCTTTAAAATATCTGCTTTACGATTCTGGCAGTGCGGGAGCATTTCATAAAAATTGGCCCAAACTCATTCCCATTTGGCCCAGTCACGAAAAGCGGGTAATTAATAAATAATTTGTGAGCCACAATTTTGTTGTTTTTTTTTCACATGTTGGCACTAAAATCAACCCAAAGGTAAATAGCCATGGCTAATGTGGATGCCCAGACTCTGAATCTATATTTGGTTGGCTTTTGACATTGCCACACAGTTCATTAAACTGTTAACTGACAGTGGGGCAAAGTAAGGGAAATGAGCCCAGCTCAGTGCTGGTATTTATGACTCTCTTTCTTCAGGTGGCAATTGCAAAAACCCTAGCACAAACAATTCACAGAAGTCTTTTTTAAAAGGTCTTAGAGATTTTAATCTATTGAAAAATAAATGAAAATGGAGATTGCAGAGAAGTTGAGGATAGCTTACGAAATCAGAAATAGAAGAAGAAAAATTATTGATTAAAATAAAAAACATCTAAATGTGAGTAAATAAGTTAGTTAGCCATACATATTAAAATGAAATAGACTGTTGATGCTGTGTTAGAATTACTTAAACTTATTATAAATATATACAATTAATGAAATAATATACAAAGATGCTTAACAATTATTTTAAGCTTAACTAAATAAAATGTTATATTTTAATTTGTGTAAATAAAAATAAAATTGTAGTCTCATGTTAATAAATTCAATGGTTTTATTAATTACACACATGAAGAAGGTATTATAACTTATTCAAATGGCTGTCATCAGCTGATAGTTGAATGCAGCTGGCTCTCTAGACGTTTAAGATATTATACTTATAATAAAAATATAAGAGAATAATATTTTAGGTGCTATAATCAAGTTCAAAGTTGTTGATATTATAAATAGATGTATTAATAAAGTTGACTGGCAACTTTCTTTTTATGTTTAAATTACAAATATCAAATATCATACAAAACCTCTTTTTTCTATTTAAGCTTTAACTTTACTAAATTTCTCATTGCAACAAATAGAAAATATTTTAAAGCCAAGTCCCAACCGACGTTTATCTGTTGCTATTAAACCACAACAAAATTGCCAACACCCACTTCAATCTGGTTATAATCAATTCAACCCTTACTCTCAATTTGGATTTGAATGATATCAATGCTCAAGCAATAATCCTTTTTGAAATTTGAATTTCCTGTTACCAGGGAGCAGCTGTGACCATTGATGCGACTTTCCCTCCATTGACCAATAGCATTGACCAAGCCACATAAATTGAGTTTCACACCTATTTGAAATATGCTGTTTTCTTTGTTTTGCTGCTTTGTGCTGTTATTATTATTATTATTATTATTATTATTATTATGTTGTATTATTATAATACGATTTCAAAACGAAATTGGAGCAACCACAAGACCAATAACAATAGCAATAACAAGATGGGACACATGTGTACAACATTCAGAATATTTGAATGGTCAGCACAAAAAAAATAGCAAAAGATACAAAAAACAAAAGATGAAAAAATCTCAACATTTGGCATGCAATTTGCATTTTTTGTTAAGGTTATTACTCAAAGTTAAGTCGGTTGAGGTTTACCGGGATTTGATGTATGTCAAAGTTACGTGCGCGTTAAAATCTTGTCTAATTTAATATCTATAAATCCCGGCTATGACAGGGCTACAGGGTTACCCCTTTCCCCGTTACAAGTATAAACCAAAAAGGGTTGTTGGCCTAACCTTATCAACGTGGCAAATTGATTTCGGCTCGTTATGCGGTCATTGGGGTATATTTTGTTGGTTTAGCATGGTCAAAAGAAACCAAATTGTAAAACCGAAATTGGCCAAACGTGCGTTACAAATTAATGTTTGTTCGGGATTTGTTTTCTCCCCACTTACTAAAAAAAAATAAATACAATATAGAAAAATTGTTCGCCTTTATTTTTTTGTTCGTTTTCAAACAGGTCATAAAACCCTTTTATACTTCAACAGACCCAACAAACTGATGCCGAGTTATGTGGTGTAAATGCTTTGGGGTCCCTTAAAAGGTGGCATTGAAGAGAGAGAGGACGAGAGGGTTATGTTATTGATAAGCAATCAATAAGGTATTAGTTGGGCTTGTCATTGTGTGACATCGATATGGGTTATTGATATTGATAAGCTTGGCTGTTGTAGAGTGTACACATGTTATAGAGAAGCAAACAAAGGTAGAGGGAATACGAAAGGAGTACAAGGGGAATCGGTTACACCAACAAAAGTGTTACACAAATGTTGTACATGGATATAAAAGATATTATTTAGTTAATTAGCTATACATTTTAAAACAAAAATATATTGAAGATCAGTATCATTATCATTTACACTATAAATAGTTTTAGTGTTAGTATAAGCATTAATGATAACATACTTTAATTTGTGATTGATTTGATTTGGGCTTCTAGGTTCCCCTCAGCCCTTGCTATTTCATATTAGGAATTATCTAACTTACATCTTTGCTCCACGTTAGAAATGACTTGATTAGTTCTCATATTCACACTGCTTATAAATTAAACATTTTCTATTTTTGTCCACTTCCCAATTCAACACAATTAAAAAGGACTGTCAGTCGCTACTTTTATAGTCTCCATTTGCTGGCCATAAATTCCAATAAGAATTTATTATATAGATTCCATCAGCTTTTATCATTCACGTATACAATTTTATGTTTGAACAATAGCAACACTTCTTAAAGAACAATTTTTATGATTATTTTCCAGCACATCCATGTATCTATGTATGTGTAATTTTCATGAAACAAGTGCGCCCCTCTCTTTGCGCTTCTCATCATATTTCTTATAGCATACTTTTGTAGCGCGCACACGTTAGATCGGAAAATGTCGCCAGTGATTGCTTTCTTATTTGTTTACATTTCCCGGCTATTGACAGCAAGTAAAATGGGAATAACAATGCGATGAAGGAGGAGAATACATAGATAGATAGAACAGTATGGGAATAGAATAGAACAGAGAGGCACACAAACGTGTATGGCATATCAAGCGTTGAATATACGACACATGTTTCAATCATTTTCCATTTTTATTTATTGTCAGCGTTTATTCTGCTGACACTTTTCGATTTTGTGTCCGTTGTGCGCTTAGAAAACAATTTGCAAATTGCTTATAGCCCTCAATATCAATGGAAATGAATCCGACATTGAATAGCAACTGAGTGTTGACGCAGTAATTAAAAATTAAAATTATTTTTCTTCTTTTGCCAGCTAATCAGCTTAAGCTGTGGAAAATTTTCATTTCCTGAACATGCCTCAAAAATTTCCCTATAAAACGTGGGTGCGTCAACGAAACTCATAAAAAAAAACAAATAGACCAGGCTTAAGAAAATTTGAACTTTGGCAACCTTGCATAGGGTATAAAAACTTTATCAATCCATTTGTAATACAGCTAATTTGCTGAAGCGTGAAGATGTCTATGTGAATTGACTCTAGAAATATATTATTGCTATTTAGCTTGATTTACAAACTCTATATGCAACACTAAATACTTCAATATCGCATTAAAAACTGTTGGATTTAGTATTAAAACTAATATAAAAACATGTTTATTTCAGTGAATTTGATTGTAAGAGTATTTTTATTGCTAACTTGCCTGTTTTTCATTGGTTTCTGCCGCAGTGTCGTCCTGTTGCCAATTTATGTGTAAAGTGCCCTGAAAAGTGAGGGGAACTTTAGGGGGGCTGTCCACTCGTTGCTGCCAATAACCTTAGGCTCTTCACCCCTCCCGTCTGCGATAACCATACACATTGTTGCTCATGCAATTTCAATTACTTTTGCTGTCGATTTTCGAATACGTTTTGGTCTTTCAATTCGATTTGCAAGCGTGACCCCGCCCACTACCTACCACCCACCGCCCTACCCCATCTCCTACCGCCTCTCAACTTGATTTCAATTAAACTGAGTTCGCATTGGCGCGGATGCTTTTCGACGTGTCGCAAATGCAACTCTCGCAAGTTTATTTGCTTGTTTTCTTTATACAACAACTGTTGTTGCCACTGTTTGCCACTGCTGCTTGGCATTTAATTGTTTTTCTTCGTTTTTCATTTTCTGATTTTCCTTCTTGCTCTTTCCTCTCTCACTCTGCTACTCTCTTTCTCGCTATTTGACCACTTGCATTTTATGGCGACGCGAAAAAGCTGTTTTTCTCGAGCACCCATTCTAAGAGGAGCAGCCATGTTGTTGATGATGTTTAAGTTACTGGAGTGAGTTCGTCCAAGGAATGGGGCACTGAGAGTCATACTGTGGAGCAATAATGTTAGAAAACGTCAAAAATTATTAAGTAAATTAAGAAAATATAAAATATGAGTGGTCTTATTTGCGATATTAGCACTATTAAATAAATAATAATTTCTTAAAAATACCTGTTTAATAATACATATAATTAGTTATAATAAATAATTAATAATTAATTATAATAAAATTATTTAAATAGTATAATAACTATTTAGATTATCATTAACCTTCAATGCATTTTTCTGGGAATAAACCGAATTAAACATAAACTCAATTATTTGATTTTAATATTTATTACGAGCAATTTAAATTTCAGGTATTAGTGAATTTTCAGAAAGACTAAATACTGAATATTACAATAAATTGAAGAAAGAGACTAACTTTGTTTTGCAGTGCTAGAAATCAAATCCTATTAAATAAATAAATAACAACTCTCTACGAAGTATTTATTATTATCTGACTTCTTTCCCATTTGCTTAATATAAGTTGCTGAAGTATTAACCATTTTCTTCATTTTAATTTTCATCAACTGTTCACTACCTTTACACCACTGTAGATTGGAGCCAACCTACTCCAAGTCAATCCAAATCGCAGCCAATCGGGCGCGTTCCAATCGCCAATCGAGCTACACGTATAAAAAGCAATGCGCTGCTTGTTTAAAACAAAGAAATTGCCATTGTAAATAAAATAAAAATCGAACCAAGTTAAAAGTTTAAAGCAGAGAACAGAAAACAGAGAGCAGAGAACAGAAAGCAGAGAACAGAAAGCAAAGTGTTGGGTGGTGCACAAAAACGCCAAGAATAAAGTTTTTCAAAAGCGATAAAAACGAAATGTCGCATATTTTTATGACATTTGCCGACACTACAAGCGGTGAGGTGTATACCCACCCCTATCCCCCTCCTCTTTCTCTTTACACTCCCGTCTATCCCTGCCTCTCTCTCCTGCATCTGCAGAGCGAATTCTGAAGCAATTCGCTGATATGCCTTTACACCCCTCCCCGCACATTGACACAAATTGAATTCGTAAAACGACAAACACAAGAAAAATAAAATGAAAACGTTAAAAAATTCGTTGCGCATTTTTTTTTCACTTTTGAGTTTTACCTTCTTACCAAGAATGATTTTGGCATATTATTTTTTTGCAATTGCTATCAATTGTTGTAAATATTCAGTAGTATATGAGAATTTAATTGAAAACTCTTATTTACATATTAATCATTTTTAAGATGGATTAATTAACGGAGTTGTCTACTAGTTAAAAAAATCTATATTTGTAAAAATGTTTGAACACTATGAAATTAAATGGTTACAGATCTTAAATGATTTTTAAAAAGTTGAATATTGAATTGAGGGAATATTAATCTTTTCAAAAGTCAATGACACTAATTTTTAAATCTTTACTTGTTAAAAAATGTTAAGAATAATTATGTAACTTATATATTATTATTTTCATTATTATTGCATATATAATTTCCTTTAAATATTATTTCACAGTGTCTCTACGTAATTGGGAAATAATACTTATATATTACTTTAATTTAATGTATTTATTTTCCACCTCTCTCTGTCTATCTCTCTCTTACTTTCGCATGCTCTAGTATTCAAAATACTTTCAGCAATTGTCATTGGACTATAATAATAATGTAAATTCATAGGCTCAACTCATTTAAATTCATTTTAGCTACAATTTGTTTTATGATTATTTTTAGCTCATACATTTTGTTCATATAAATAATTTCCAGTTCATTAAGATGGCCCAACCGTTTGAGCTTAACCCACTTATTTTGGCCAACTCCTGTTGGCTGATTCTTCAGCCATTCCTCTTGTAACCCATCATTCAACTGGTCCCTTTTGTAACTTACATTGTTCGTCGAGTTCGCTGCCTTTTCAATGTGCCACTTGGGTGCAATTAAAATTCGGCCTCGAAATTATTATTATTGCTTATGAAAAACACTTTTCTTGGCCCCAAAAAGTTTTTACCACCTCTTTTTCCATTTCTCCCTCTTCAGCTTGTCCTTAAGCAACACATCAACTCGTTGGCTGGTTTTAAAAGCACTTTATACGCCAGGCCACACGCAACTCAGTGCGTAAATCCTCCTATATCTATATGATATATATAAGTATACCGTTCGTTGGCTGCGTCTCTGTGCGCCTTTATGATTATTTTTCATAAACTTGGCAAATGTTTTGGGAAATCCATTTAGCAGCAAGCGCCGCATTACTTTATCTATGGCCATCAGGATTATGATTTGTGTGCGGCGTTCGTTTTAAGGGCGATGAGTTAGCACCAGATATGGCTAAATGCGTATAGACCAAGACGCCTTTTATGGCAAACATACATACTTGTCTTGTGAATTAAGCCAAGTCCAAAAAGTAACACTTACTTTACTATGTAAAAGTTTACCACAGCTTTGCTAATAAATAATTATTACTTGTAACATTAGCTGTGAAATTTATTTGGTTTATTTCTTTGTTAAATATAATAACTTTATCTTCAATATTACTGTTAAAGATATTGAAGAAAATACTATAAGATATTTATAAATATTTGTCATTATTAAATGATTTGCAATTAAAATGACATACATAAATCTAACTCTAGTTTGAAGCTGCATATTCAAGTTAAGCAAACTCTTATTTCCTTTTCTTCATTTATAAATTTCATCTTAATTTCAGATTAATTTAATATTTACATAGTTAGTGTAAAGTTCATTTACAAATTTAAACTTTATGACATTTGATAAATATTTCTCTTGAGAAGTATAAATATTAATCAACTGTAGAAAATGAAAAGAAAATTTAAATAACAAACAAAAGAAAAGAAGAGACTATTGATCAACTATATTATACTTTTTCCTATTTATCTTTTATTCATTATTGATATTTATTTAAGCTAAGCTGTTGAAGAAATCTTCATTAAATTTTCGCATATAAAGATTCTTGCAGTCTCCTTTTATTCTAAAAATTGCATTACAATCGAAAAGTTTACTCCGAATTTTGTATTCAGACAAAAGATAGCTCCAAGTTGAGTACCTTTTAAAATGTTATTCAGAAGTCTTACGATTCTTATGGTAACCTCACTCTTTCCACAATTTTTGTTATATGTAAATCATTTTTTCGCAACATTCTCATCAATCAAGACTGACAAACATGTCGGGACACGCGGATTTCCACTCGTTATGAGTATAATAATCCATTAAAATACACAAAATTAATTATTATGTATAAATATGTGAAGGCAGCTGTGCGGAAAGGGTAATAAGGGGAAACAAAAGGAGGTTAACTGTCAGGTGGGTTGGTTTTGGGGGTTATCAAAAGGGATATTATGGCGTCGGTCTACTACGTCTATTGCCCTGTGTCGCGCCATTTTCGGCGCCAAGTTTCATGCTCAATTAAAACGTTTGTTTAATGAAAACAAATGCGCTTAATTAATAAACACGCATTTTGTGGCTTTTACCAAAGCATCAAAAAGGGGTTTTAGTTTGGGTTAAGTACAGCACTCTGTTTCATTTCCGTTCTCTCCAACCCTTTCTCTTTACCACCCACCCAGTTGAATGGGCAATGTTTCGTAATACAAACTCAAAAACTGTCGCAGCTGTTGATGTTGTGGGTTATGCGTTATAATTGTTGCTACTCTTGCTGTTGTTGTTGTTGTTGTTGTTCCTCTTGTAAATGTTGTTGCATACAATTGTTGTTGCTGTTGGTTTTGGTATGTTTAATTACGCGCTGGCGTTGGCTGTATTGCGATTTATAAAAATTAAGTGGCGGCAACAAAAATAAATGTGCCATTAATTAAATTTGATCATTTGTTTATACTTCTACCATAAATGTATCAGGCTTGTTCTGGTTTTTCCGGAATTTCCCTGACCTGTTTAGGTTTAAATTTTCCGATTTGAATTCACGTGGACATTTAGCTAGTGAATTCCAATCCGCATAAGTTAAATCGATGATTTTGGCCTACTTAATCAAAATGTGGTGAATAAATAAAATGTTTAATACTTAGTTTAAGATTTTAGAGCAAATTTGCTTCATCTGATTTATTTTAAATTTTTCTTATTGGTTTTTAAATATTATATTGCAAACACACTCGATCTGTCTGACTAAAGAGGAGAACGGATATTCGGTGAAAATACCGAAGGAAATTTAAGGGAAAACTCGGTCAAATTCGGTTTGAAATTCGCATATATTTTTGTGCTGCCAAAAGCCAGATTTTTTAGATTTTATTTGAAGGCACATGGCACCCAGAAACTTTACAAAGACGATACATATTTTTAAAGAATCCTCTTGAATTTATCTAGTTTATAGTTCAATTAATTTGATAAAAAAAATGTATTTTGTTAGTTACAAAAATTAATTAAAAATTCATTTAAAAAACGTCGCTAGCAAACAAAAGATGGCGTGATACCGTGAAACGCAACAGCTTTGGCCGATCTTGTTGCATACTTTTTGGGATTTAGTAAATGTGTTAAAAATTTGCGCCATGAAATTTAAAATAATAGTAGAACATTTTTAAGGTAATTATTATTATTAATTACAAATGAGATAAATTTAAGATGCATCTTTTAAAATATGTATCGTCTTTGTAGTCCTTCTTGGGGCCTAGTTCCTTCAAATAAAATTAAAAAAATCCTGGAAACATTTAGAAAATTCTAAAAAAGATTCCAGTTTTATTTTGCATGATGTCTCACATTCGAGTGAGTATGTATTTGAGAAAACTTTCGGTTTAAAATTTGAATTTATGTTTATATTGGTGCTGCCTAAAAAAAAGCATGCAACGAAATTTGTTTGGGAATGTTATTGATTTTCAGAAGATGTTGTCAATTAAATGCAAAAACAAAATAAACTTAACTCCATAATTCAGGGATTTATCATCAACAGAAATTGTCTATGACTGGAAAAGAACTTTCAATTGAAATTGAGTGTTACTTCATACAACCTATAATCTTTAAGAAAAAGCTTATGAAAAGTTAAGTCCTGAATGAAGAAACGCTTTCCACCCAAGTCTCCACCGAATCTAAGTGCATTATCTTCTTATCTCACACAATGACTGGCAACTAATTAAGCATACGCAGTGTTGGACAACCCTCAATGCCCCTTCCTCCACTCACCATAATAAAGAACAGTTATCACGTTAAAGACTCGTGCGGGTCTGGGCCTATAACAAAATTTACTGTTACGAAATTTGCATGCGAGTCACATAAGCTGCGTTTAATGCGGCAATTGCAAAAAGTGCATGGCTTAAATAACCTAGAAAAACGCTATGAACTGAAATTGTAGACAACCAGGCCGAGTCTGGCCATCAGAGTGACGCAGGGTATGAAGTGCGCGGGGGAAAAGACAGAGTTTGTATCGGGTAATACGAGTAGCGCCATAACGCCATATTACCCGGGTACCCAGAGCTATGACAACAAATCGTACGACGACAAAATATTGAAATATTTGACCTATGCAAAATGAAATCAAAAACTCATCGCAAATTCTGCCGACCATTGCAATCCCGGTGGGACCTATGAGAAAGTCTGGGAAAGTGACCGAACGGAAAAATGATGTCAATGCACATACAAAATGCCACAGAATAGACTGTGATAATCAAAGCCAAAGTCAAAGGCTAGTCAAAGGGGAAACTACTAAACAAACTAGACCTATGAGAGACCCTTGGTACGACTATTTACTATAATTTCCCCATTATATTCTCCTGTTGTTGTTGCACACCTCGAGCGGCTTCCCCTCAACACATTGCAATGCGGAAATGCATTTTGCATAAATTGATTTAATTTATGTGTTGTAGTAGCAAAAGACAATGCTTCTAAGAGTTTATAACATTGTCACTCAAATTATAAAGTATGTTATTTGACAAGGTTGTGATAATGCATAATAAATCGTTCACTTTGGAGTTACAATTTCAAAATTAAAACTATTTATATCAATAAACATCCAGCTATATGATACAGTCATTTCATTTTGATCTACTGTACAATAAGTTTTATATAGATATGTATGTACATATCTAATTTAATGGAAAGTATCAGCACTTCTCCAGAGTATTTTACAAACAATAATTGTTTCTCTAATTAAAATATTTTAATAACTTCACTGTACAACAATTCCCTTTCAACAATTGTTGCCCGATTTAATCTCTTCGTATTAACCTTTGGATTAAAGTCCGAAATCAATATTTAAACATCTGTCTGAGGCGCATTTTCAATTCACATTATTGGCACGTTAAAGACATTAAAATTCGACAAAAGACAAAAGACAATATTATGCTAAACAATTGTTATCAATGTGCAAGCTAAGTGGTGTCAATAAATTTGATTAAAAACGCAAAAAATAAGAAAATTAAGAATGCTGAGACTAATCAAAAATGAATAAAGATTAAGGAACATTTACAGTCTGTAACAAGAAGCTGGAGAATGACAAACAACGCACACAATCAAAGCAATCAAAGTGAGTGAGTGAGAGAACGAGAGAGATCCACACAGACTACAATTTATTAATTATAGTATGGAGTATATACATGCACTTGTATAATAATAATAATAAAATAAGGGCCACTGCTGCTGGGTCAAGTTCAAGGACAAGCAAAGCAACAACGACATCGACAACGACAACGACAACGATGAACAACGTATGGAAATGAATGGGAATTCGAATAAAGAGAAGGGGGAATATGTGAGTGCTCCAATGAATGGACAGCTGTATGTAACTGTGAGTATGTGTGTGTGTGGATGGATGAGTGTGTAAAGTAGGCCCTCTGCTCATACTATTCTACTTACTAGTAGATTACGTTTCGATTCGCTCTGAAGTAATCGCTCTGATTGATTTCTCTTTTTTTTTTCTTCTTATCAACCTTTAAGACCCGCTTCCCGCACCCTTTTGTAGATCATTGGGTCACATACATTCTCGCATATGTGGTGTGCCTGATGTGTGTGCGGATGGCCCTCGGCATCGATTTACCGCTTACAACTGGCACACACACCAAATTGATCTCAAGTTCTTGAGGATGGAAGATGGAGGATGGAAGATGGAAGATGAGACAGAGAAGAGATGCATCTGCTGCCCACTTACATTGCAATGTAAAGAGGAAGACAACAAGGCAAAATGAATTTGCAGCTCGTGTTAATCAAGCAAAACACTCACATGAACACTATTTCATACATATACGCATGAGTGCGTGTATTAGTAAGAGTACGATTACGAGTACGAGTACTCGTATTTATGCTCGGTGCACTCAGACTGCGTGGAGCTGATTGTGAGTAGTTGTTGCAATGCACCCTGCACTTTCAACACTTGGGTAAGTCCACATATAGAACTCAAAAACGACTTACGTTACATGATAAATAGTAGGAAAATGATTATCCGATTAATTAATTATTTTAAACTAATATTCAAATTAACATAAAGAAAACTAAACGATTGTATGTTTAGTTTTCTGAATTTCAAGTAGAAAATAAGTTTAAATTAATTAAATTAAATTTACTTATAGTTATCGTATATCAATTACTTTTATCGGTTATTTATCGATTGTAAGTCTCAAAATTACCAAAAGCTTGTTACAATAGTGTTTGAAGAACTTTAAGTTTACCTTATCAGCAAAATATAATACATTGTCAATTCAAATGAATCAAACAATCGAATGTATGCTCTATTCTGTCACACAAGGAACATTTTTCTCGAATGATTGCATTTCTTTACTTGAAGACTGTAATGACTTAAAAAAAAGACATTTCCAGAAAGCGCATTCAAAGTTTTCAGTATAAAGAAGATTTCTTTCGACTCTCAACTATAGAGTGTATAAGATATGAATATGAAATATTTACGCAATATGGAAGAGAACAGCTCTGCACCATTCATTTAAAGATCTTGTGTCTTTTAACTTTCACATAAGAACCGCAGAGAAGGGCACCTGGTGATCGTTTAAGCCCTTTCACTCGCTTCATTCTCTCTTCTCCAAATGGAGCATTCTTGCTTGTTATCAATTGTTGTTGTTATTGCATTTAAGTGCAGCTTGTTAATGCTCATTAAATGTTAAGGGAATGCTGCAGCTGTGGCTCTGACTGAGCCTGAGACTGGAACGGATTCTGGGCCGAGAACTGGGACGAGAATTCTGACGAGTAAGGGCACGGAGACGGGAACGGGAATTGGGACTGGGCATGGGACTGATACTTGGAGTGAGGCTTAGGCTCCATCCTGAGGCAGCTCCCCCAATTGCAACTGCTGTGCCAAGAGATGCGGCAACTCGGCATAAAACCCGATCCAAGTCTTACGCTTTTAGTCCATAATATGAAGTGAGCCGAAAGTGTCGCGGCGGAAAGAACTTTGCCTGACAAGTCGGTTAGCCTTCATTTACATATATAATCACACACACACAAGACATACGTTTCTGGAGATTAGAAAAGTGAAGAAAAGAGAAAAAGTTCTAAGCCCCAAAGGAGGAAACTTGTCGTAAAATGAAAATTCAAATGAAAATCTTGAATATACAAACCACAAGGCATAGAACGTTGGCGTCCTCCACAGCGCGTGAAAAACCTGTTCGTTGGAAAAGAGGCTTGTTGTTCTCGTTGTTTGTTTATTGTTGTTATTGCGGTGTGTTTGTATGTATGTATGTACATATGTGTGTGTAGCATCCACAGCTAATTGAAAAGAAGTATTAACAGTGTTGCCTTTTGTTTTTGCTTTTGATTGACTGACCAACCAAGCCGAGATTGAGACCGAAACCGAAACAAGACGACATGAGTTGAGTTAAGATCAGTTTCGATGGGCATGGGCATGGGCATGGGGATGAGGATGAGGATGCGGATGAGACAAGACAAGGAAACCTGCCTCAGCAGGCAGGCAGTCTGGTATGGCATAATTGTGGGATTTACAAGAACAACAACAATCAAGTTAATTAATAATGCAAAGCCCATGCGCTTGCATTCACACTCATTCATTCATTCATTCTCTCACTCACTCACTCCCTCAGTCTTCCATTCAGTTAGTTGGTTAGTTAGCCCAGTCAGCCTTTGGGACATAATCATAGAGGAATCTTAACTTTGTTGTCGTTTTCCTCAGTCGTTGTTATTGTTATGATCGGACAGGATACATTTCCAGATGTGGTCATGAAATAAGCGTGTAAGCTACTTAGAAGTCCATAGAGATGAGAATGGATCTAACATAAACGGGAGAGGCTTTGAATAAATTATTATTGTTAACTGATAGACAAAAAGTATAAACTGAATCCTCTCTAGGTTTATTCATTAAGTCAATCAGTTATAAAACAGCTCTTTACTTTTAATTATGAATAAAAGATCTTAAGGACTATTTCGAAAAACTTTTCTAATGTTTGATATAAATTCTTTATAGATTCCTTAGCCCTTAGGCTCATCTTCAGAAATATTATAATCTATATTATATTTTTAAACAATCTAACAAAACAAATTACTTGAATTTTTAGCATATCCGAACTTGGGGTTATTACTTAAACTGTCTACAAATTTCTAATACTATTATTCTCGAGGGTTTAGGCTTCCTCCTTTTAAAAATCCAAAATATTGTGCCAGTTATTAAATCAATTTGATCTGTGAACATTTTTGAATGTCTTATATAAATTCTTTATAGATTTCCTATCCCCTCGACTCCTTCTCAGGACGTGGGATTTCTACATGGACCGTTCACATAATTTATAAATGCTAGTGTACACACGTTTTTGAGATTTCATAATATTTTACTAGCACTTTTATTATTTGAATCATTATAAGTAATAGAAAACCGTTAGTTTTGATCGTTTTTGACGAACTTTTACTGAGACAATCTACACGAGTCATTAAGATGAATAACTTTTGCGAAATAAGGATTTTTTGTTTTATTAATTATTTTCTAACAGATTGAATTAAAACTTTTATTAAGAAACTATTTCTATCTTTCTGTATTTCCAATTTATTTGCATAACACTTCAGATATGCAATCCCAAACTCTAGTGCTGTGATCTTATCTGATCTGCTCTATTAAACTATCACTACAACACTGTTAGGCACTTAATTCATGTGTGCACATACATGAAACAACAACAACAACCACAACTTCCAACTCAAATTCGCATTAATTTAAAACCCAATCAAGGCAATTAGCGCGCACACTCCCTTCCTCTGCCCGCTCCTTATCTCATAAACAGAGAGCGAGAGAGAGAGAGAAAGAATGAGAGAGATTACTTTATTTCTCTCAATTATTCAGTAGCTCCCTTCAACATTTTCATTCTCGATCCCTTTCCCGCTACTCCTCCTCTTACTCCTAATCCTCCTGCTCGTCTAATGCCCACAACATGCAGCATGCAACATTGTTGCAGCAGGTCGGTCAGACAGAGCACAGCTGATTCAATGTGACTACACGAACCAGTTATGCAGTAGTCATAGTCATAGTCATAGTCACAGACATAGTCATAGTCGTAGTCACACTCATAGTCATAGTTGTAGTTGTAGTTGTAGTAGTTCAACCTACCTCACGCCAAGCTGGAAGCAGTGAGAGAGGCCCCTCAGGCAGCTCACGCAGTCACGCATTGAGGTAGTAGTTGTTGCCGATTGTTGCTGTTGCTGTTGTTGCTGTTGTTGCTGTCGTCATGTTGCATAAATGCGCACTCGATGTAAACATTTCAATAAGCCACCAGCAACAACAATAGCAACAAATCGCCTTGGGTCCCATTGTTTCTTGGCAAACTTTCATTGAGATTTTATATGCAAAAAATAATAATAATAAAGAAGATGTGGAAGGAGAAGGAGAGAAAACAACAAATCCAACGCACACACAGACAGCAAGTGAGCAGCAGGCAGACGGCGGCGCACTTGTTGTTGTTGTCCTCTTATCAGCGGGAGAGCAAGCCATAGAGAGCACAGAGCGCAACAGCAAGAGCGAACATGTGAGCAACAGAGTGAGAGAGAGAGAGAACATGACCATGTGAGAGCGTAAATCAGGAATCAGTCTCTGGCTCGGACACACGATGATGCTATCATATCATGCGGCATCGCCTGCCGGGAGACCAGACCCCACACACACAGAAACCCACATTTACACGGATAGAACCTTGCCTTACTCACACAAAACGGATTCGAACAGCTGGTCGGTCGATCGATCGTTCGTTGATTGCACGATCGACACGATTGATTCGATTCGTCGCCACTTGTTGCATCTGTTATGGTTGTTGTTGTTGTTGTTGCTGCTTGCTTATTAAAATCTGTTGAAGAGTTGCTCGCGTTCGCATTGCCGACGCGCTCAAACAAACGATCGTTCATCGTTCATCGTCGTTGTTGGCGTCGTGGACTGTGCGCTCAACATTTCATTCCCATTCATATTCAGTCAGTCTTTGACTAAGCGTCGCAGTTGTCATCGGAGCGGACACTGTGGTAGTTACTGCTACTGATATTCTGTTGACAGACTTGTGTTAGTTCCTCCGGTCTTGGTTTCGATTTCGGTTTCGATTTGGACAAAACGCTAGAAGCTATATCCATAATAATTCTATTGAACGGATACGGATGCGGTTTTGATTACTCCCAACAATATATATGCAGGCAGTCGGCAATTACGAACCTCCATCTTCACAAACACGACGAGTGCAAAAGTGCAATGTCTGGACGTGATTATAAATGTTTAGCATAGTATTCTATTGTTTTCGGTACCATGACAAGTAACAGCAATAACAACAATAACAACAACATCAACAAGAGCAGCTGATTCTGATTAGAACAGCAAAAGATGCAGTAATAAATAAAGCTTTAACAACAAATATATAATCAATGTGCAATATAGCTAAAATATTTATAAAATATTCTAGAAAAAAGAAATTATCAATTAATTGTATTATTATTATTATTCAATAAGAATCAATATCAATTTAAATGCCGGTTAGTGATAATAGCTTTTAGACCCATATAAATGCAGTGCAATGTGTTTTTTAACTAATTAAAATAAGTGTACAAGTTAATTAAGTAAAAATGTTTGTATTGCAATCCAAAAGTCTATTGACTTAAAATCAACAAAATCAAAAACAACATAAAGGATTTATCAAAAACATAAGCACTACAAAGAAGGTGAGTTCAAGCATTTTTGAAAGAATTTATAAATTAAGAAGATGTTCTGAAGGAATCAATAAAGATTTTTAGATTGTTCAGTTAAGAAAAGACTTAAATGTGTCAAGGTCGAACCCCATTTGGAAGAATTGTACAGAGATTTAGATAGTTGTAAGTATTTTTGGGATCTATGAAGGCTCCAAGATTTTACTTTCTGATATCTCTTTTATTACTTGATAGACGTTCTATCCAAAAAGTTTTTGTTTGAGCCCAGTGTTAAATTTTTATATATTGTATGTTTTTCAAGATCTCTAAAGTTTATCGCTTTAACGCCCGCACAGATTTTTTTCCAGTTAAATCAGTTAATCATAAATTGCAGTGCAATTATAATGAAATGTACGCAACTACAATATGAAATCAGCAAATAATTATTTATATATATACATTTTGTATACATAAATGTATTTATTTATTATACTTTGGCAAACAAACGCATTAAATTGCAATTAGCTTCTTAGCTCTTCTCACGGCTGCTGCTCTTGTTTATTGAATGTGAGTGTGTGTGTGTGTGTAAGCTCATTTTTTATTTATTTATTAATTTTTTTACTCATTATTATTTATCAGTCAGCACGCGGGCTTCAAGAGTTTTCAACTCTTACAATGTGAGAAATACATAATAAATAAAAAGATGTAAGATAAAAGTCCTATCTGAGTAAATACCCTGGATTACTAAGTACAAGCTACCTTAGCTTTTCTATAAAGAAAAGATCTCTAGATATTCTCTTCTTGGCGTCTCAAACTTTACAGCAACTCTAGCATGCCCAATTTATCTCATTTTTTGGATACGAGGTATTAAAAGTCGTCTTCTTTTATTATTATTTTGATTATTATGATTCTCTTTTGTTATCAATTAGTATATTCGCCTCAAGTTCATTATCATCATTAAAAATATAAAACTCCCATCAGCTGTGGGCACTCTCTCACACACACACACACACTCTCACATACACACACACACTCGCACATTGCGTAATTGACACCCGCCGTTTGTTGTTGTTATTCTGATTTGTAATAAACACAAATAAATGAGTGTAAATTTTGAACATTTTCAAAGTGAATGTCAGTCGTTGTTTTGCTTCCTTTTTTTACATTTTTTACATTTTTCAATTATGGTTTTTTTTTCAATTTTTTGGTTTCTTGACCGTACATTGACCGCCTGTTTTTGGAGGCGATGATACATTTTCGTTTATGGCACGATTACAGAAGTCTGAACTGGGTTTCGAGAATGAAATATGAGTTGCAAACACTCCCATTCATTCATCGTGTTTATTTATAGATGACATGATCGTTTTAAATGCCAATAATTATTTGGGTTTAAGCTTGAAATTGAATTATGCTTAATTTCCGTTGAATTTCAGTAGCTTTGTTAACTTAAATGTATCAAAGATTGGCTTACAAACGTAACTTGAAGCCACTCCAATTTATCGTCTGTTAAAGTTCTACTTAAAACTTGAACTTCAATGGAACTGTTTGAACATAAAAGTATAGTGTGTTTAACATAAAGTACTTCAAATCTATTTAAAGGAGTAGAAATATAATAGAAATCATAGATATTGCTAATTTTAATTTTACAATGTTCTAAATTTTATGTTGTAATTTTTTTATGCAAGTTCAGATAGTTTTGTATTTCAGATCATATTTTATAGATCGTTTTCTTTATTTTTTTATTTTTTATTTATCAATGTTAGTTTATGGGACTTAATTATGTGAATTGATAAAGAATAATATTTGCGAATCTCTATCAAAATACACACTATAGAATTCTGCAGTCTTTAACGAAATTTTTTTCTGAAGATGGGTTTCAGATAGATAAGTTTTGAGTAAATTCCATAAATTTTAACTTCTTTTCTTATTCTATTCTATTCTACTTTCATTTATAGAGCTGCTAGTTTTCTAACGTTTCGTTTTCGGCTTTGTTATTTGATTACTTTTGTGAGAAGAATTTGAAAAGGAATTTTTATTTGTCGATCATTATTATTCAATGAATGCATAATGATCTTCAGATTTGAAGCCCTCAAAAGTTCTTTCACTTTTCTTCTCTATTGCCTTTCTAACGTCTCTTCGGTGAGTTTAATGCCGGCTATTGAATAACTTAGACAACTCAAACAACGGTCCAAAAACTAAAAAAAAAGAGAGAAATAATAATAAAAAAAATAACAACAAGAAAACGAAGAGCTTGTTTGGTCATGTCCAGAGCCGGCTTTGAGTCTATGGCTCTTCTGCAAAAATCTAATGCGAAATTTCTCTATTACCATTTGAAAGCAGTTAGTTGGAGCTAGGGGTGGGGAAGTAAGGAGGCAAGGGGGTAGGTTGGTAGTTGGTAGGTGGTTGTTGGCCAAGTCTATACAGTTGTGGTTATCTCACGCGCGTCGTTGGCCGTACATTGAACTTGGCCAAACGTTGGATGGAAGCTTTACTACTAATGGGCTGAGATCACTCTACCTCTCTATCTTTCTATACCATCTTTCTCTCTTTCTATTTCTATCTTTCTCTCAATCTATCTTTCTTTCGTGGAACAGCTGACAAAATGCTATGCGCGAAATAAATATTGTTAGCCCGCTGGCTGTTAGCTCTTGGCTCTTGGCGCTTGGCGCTTGACTCTTAGCTGTTTGGCTCTTGGCTCTTGGCTCTTAGCTGTTGGCCGTTTGTCGCTTGAGGCTTGGCCGTGACCATGAAGCCATCGGTTCGGTTGGGTTCCGTTGCGTGTGCAATGTTATATGGTCGGTAGTGACATAATCTGCTGATGTTGAGCGTTCTACGCTTTTGAGCTGAGGTTTCTTCTTCTGTAACTGCGCAGCGGATCGCGTGGCTTTTATTATTTCTTATTCAATTTTATTTTTATTATTTCTTACTTATTTGGGATTTGGTTTGATTTGCATAAATGTGAAAAATGTGCCAATAAAAATAGCCGAGAATATGTTCAAAACTGTATGTAAATTCTGATGAAAACACAAACTTGTTTATTTCGCAAAATAAACAACAACAACTACAAATCGGCTAATTGGTAGAACATTTTTTTCTGTCTTTATTTTAATGATTTTTATTTTGTGTCACATTTTGTTGCCTGCCGTCTTTTAGCAACGTTGTATAAGTACGAGTTTTATTTTATTTTTTTTAAGTAAGTGCTGAATAATTTTATGTAGGTGTCAACATTATTTTGGCAATTGCAGTTGCACTTGGACTTGGATGGCGTGACGCCACAGGAATCAGTTTAATGCAAACTAATTTGCTGAATTTATTAAATTTTTAAAGTAATTTATGTATTTTTGCTGTATTTTGGGAAAGCATTCATCAATAGCTGTAAGCTTAAACCGAAGAAAATACAAAAAACAATTGAAGAAAGTTTAAAAATTACCAACGAATTAATTGAAGAAAGCTCAGTAGCTCAGAAAAGGGCGCGCGACCTGTACAGTGGGCTGAGAGCCACAGATAACTGCTTAAATTATGTTTCAATTAGAAGAAGCATTTTAAAACTAACTATTTCTAGGAAAATTAGTAAAGCTTGCAATAACTGTAAGACAGTATTTTAAAAAATACCTTAAAAATATTTAAAATATTCCCAATTTTTTTGTAATATCTTTCCTCAGTTTCTCAATCAAAGTTTAAAAATGCAGTAAGCTACAGTGGAGCAAGTTCGACAGTAGGAGACCCAGTACTTTTTGAGTGCAAAGCGTTTACTACATTGTTCTTGAATGTTGCGCTCCATACAATAGATGGCGCCACTACGAAATAAGTTAACACAGAGGTCGCTAGCGTCTCTTCTTCTTCCTTTTGCCCGTAACATTGTTAGTTAAATAACTTCCGCGTTTATCATCCGATTGGAATGAAATTTTCTGGACAGGTTTGGACCATAGTGTATACTATATGTACCAAAAATCAAGGTGCTAGCATTAAAGGGGCTCTTGTAATTCGACTTTGAAATTTTGTTTTTCAATTTGCGGGGGCGGAGGTGGGCGTGGCAAAAATCCAAAACAAACTTGATCAATGGGAGATATAGGTGAACCTACATGCCAAGTTTGGTGTCTCTAGCTCTTATGGTCTCTGAGATCTAGGTGACACAAAATAGGACAGACAGACGGACAGACGGACAGACGGACAGACGGACAGACAGACGGACATGGCTATATCGACTCGGCTGTTGATGCTGATCAAGAATATATATACTTTATGGGGTCTGCCACGCCTCCTTCTGCCTGTTACGCACATTTGCACAAACGTAATAGACCCATTTGTACTTTTTAAAGTACTGGGTCTAAAAAGTTTGCTTGTGCAAATTAAGATTCCTTATAACATTTGAAGATTCCTTACAATTTTCTATTAGACATCTAATAATCATTTTATCTAGAGTTGGGCTCAAATTATAATAAATGTATTAGTAAAAGTTTTGTCCTACTCTAAGTTTTGTTTTTATTTTAAACATAGCTTAAAATCAATGAGAATAATTTCCAGTTTTATATTATTTTTAGAAATACTGGTATCCGTTAATGGGGTTTCACGTTTCCTTATTCAAAATGAATTCTTAATTCAAGCAGTCTACCATTTAGTATTCTTATGTAGATACATGTTTACTATCAACCATCAACATCTTGAAATCAATGTTCAATCAATGTGTCTACGACTTGAGGGCATATATTGAAAATGATTAATGTTCTTAGTTTTCTACATAGATGTTATAAACATTATTTGTCCAGACCACACATTAATATCGTTTGTCAAATAAATCCCGACGATCATGATGAAGTAGCAACCAGTACTTTATTTGCAAAGAAATTAAGATAAGACCAATTGTGTAATATTCCGACCATGTTTTTTGGGATGTCTACGTGACATTGCGCTATTCCTGAATGTCGATTTGGATTATGTTATATATAGGTGGGCCTGTACGTTATACGATAGGCTGTTTTTGCAAAAAAGTGGAAACACTAGAAATTGAAATCATAGTCAGTTCAGCACTTCCTTCTTTGCTGTTAATCACTTCCTCATCTATGGGTCCGACGCGTGCGCCGTTCTAAGCGCTTCTCACTTTTCCAAGCAGTCAAGTGACTGAACATGAACATGAAGAACACAAAAAAAAACTCGCTTTTTAATAAGAATTCTTGCGAATTCTTCTCAACTGAATACATAGCTCTCGCAACTAACTCTGTGGTTGCCGGCACCATGATTAATATGCAGATACCCCATAGATCCAGGGGCAAGGAGGGAAGTGGTAGATATCTCTCAGTTGGTTTGTCGTTAGAGCCGCGTTAGAAAATCATGTCCGAGCCAAAGGCAGAAAACCGGCTCTAAAAACCAGCCGCAGGCCAAAAGAAGAAAGCATCGGCCAACAAGAATACAGACATTAGAAAGCATATTATGTAATTTATTATTATGTAAAACGAGACGATGGGAAAGTTTTCTCTACTCTCAGTCTTATTTTTCTCTTCACTTGTTATTCTCTTGTTTTTTGTTTTGGTTTAGAATTTCACAATTTCTAGAAATTTTTATTGGGCTAATGCGCAAATAAATATTCCACTTTTTTATCCATTTCTTTTTATATTTTTGTGAATTTTGTTGATCACAACAAACTTTATGGCAGCTTCGGGAAATGACGTTTCAATAAATTGTTTTGTTTTTTGTCTATTAAGAGTCAATTTAAATTCAGACTTATGGCAGTCATTAAATATAAATATATATAGACATTTATATAATATGTGATTAGCCATAATAAAAAACGTGATAATGGAATATATAAATTTTTAATTTGTTAACAATATTAATACACAGAAAAGAATGCAATAATAAAGTCTTATGTTGGAATTTTGATATTCCATTGCTCTTTGGATAAAGTGTGTCCTAGAAATATTTCAAAGGATCTTATAATTCGGCTTAGATTTATTTTATTAAGTAACTTTTCACACCTTTTTCTTTGGGAGATGTGTTTTTTAATTATATCTCATTTTGAAGCTAATAGACTCTTCTCTATCATATACTATATATCCATATATTCCGTCTAGAAAATCGTAACTTTAACAGTTCTATGAGGATATTCTTTGTCTCATGTTATGCAATCTAAATGACCAATTAACTTGCCTATCATTTCACAATTATCAAAGCAATTTAAAACCCATTTCGCTTTATCAACCCACTTTTTACTCTCTTTTCAGTTGTTTTTGTTTTTTTTTTTGGCAAGTCACAGTGGAGTAGTCAAAATTTTGTATTTTGGCAACCTTGAACTGTATCGTTGTTGTGTTTATCTTATCAAATACTGAGCAAATACGAATTTCACATAAAGCTCGCTAATTTTGCTAATGCGCAACTGAAAGACATTTGGCTATTGTTTCCGACAAGAAAAGAATTTACTTACCAAAAAAAAGTTGTTATCATACTGGCAATTACAGTGCAAAATCGATTATAAGCAAATCTAACTAGCCAATTTGTTGTATAAAGTAACATTTAATAAACGCAACTGGGAGAGGTTAGATCAGAGACCGGTTTGGGTTTGGTTTAGTTTTTGTTTTGGGGTCTGTTCATGACTTCAATTAAAGGCCTAAAATTGTTCAAGTGCTAAAAAGATTTGCATAAAAAACGTTGAAAAGCTTTTAAAACGCTATAAATCAGTAAGGCAAGCGACTAAATAACATATGTATGTAGATCCCCCCGCCACAACTAACCCTCTCTCTCTCTCTCTCCTTTATAGCGTCCAATGGTAATGGCCGTGATACTGTTGCTCGCCCTGGCACTTCTACTTGGTTGCTATTGCGCGATTCATAGGCAAAAGATTAGTGCAATATATCTGAAGCCTTTGCTGAAGAATACCCCATTGGAGGATTACTATTATGCCACGCCCATTGAGGAGAAGAAACGTCGCGGCATCTGGGACATTCCTGGTCCACAGAGGATACCCTTTTTGGGCACCAAATGGATATTTCTCATCTTTTTTCGACGCTACAAAATGACAAAGCTGCATGAGGTCTACGCAGGTGATAGATTCTCCGAATATCAAAGAGCACACGCCAATATCTTTTCTTTCACACTCTCTGTTTACAGATCTGAATCGACAATATGGAGATATTGTACTGGAGGTAATGCCCTCCAATGTGCCCATTGTGCATCTGTATAAACGCGAGGATCTCGAAAAGGTTCTAAAGTATCCCAGCAAATATCCATTTCGACCTCCTACCGAAATTATTGTGATGTATCGACAATCTCGACCGGATCGTTATGCCAGCGTTGGGATTGTCAATGAGCAGGGACCGATGTGGCAACTCCTGCGTTCCTCCCTCACCTCCAGCATCACTTCGCCCCGCATCCTGCAGAACTTCCTGCCCGCCCTGAACGCCGTCTGTGATGATTTCATTGATCTTCTTCGGGCCAGACGAGATCCTCATTCTCAGGTTGTGCCCAACTTCGAGGAGTTGGCCAATCTGATGGGTCTGGAGGCTGTTTGCACCTTGATGCTTGGACGTCGCATGGGATTCCTCGCTGCCAATGCCAAGCAACCGGAGAAGATCAGTCAATTGGCGGCGGCTGTCAAACAGTTGTTCATCTCTCAACGGGATTCGTATTATGGTCTAGGATTGTGGAAATACTTTCCCACCAAAACCTATCGGGAGTTTGCACGCGCCGAGGACTTGATCTATGAGTAGGTATAAGAAGTTTGAAGCCATCCATCCTCAGCCATGACTAATGCATCTTTACAGTGTCATCTCCGAGATAATTGACAACGAACTGGAGGAGCATCGAAAGTCGGCGGCCTGTGAGGATGAGGATGCTGGTGGACTACGGAGCGTATTTCTCAACATTCTTGAGCTCAAAGACTTGGACATTCGGGATAAGAAGTCAGCAATAATTGATTTTATAGCCGCGGGCATTGAGACGGTGAGTGCAAACAAACTCACGAGACCGTTAATACTTTTCGTTCTTCTTTGGGCTGCATTCGTAAACGTTTTAAACACTTGTCAATTTCTCCCTTTCTTTGCTTCTTTCGCATAGAGACGGTGAGTACGAATAAATTTTCGAATCTTTTCTGTAATTACTTTTTTTGCACTGTTCGTAAGTTTATTAATATCTTCCTTCGTATAATTCGTTATTGTTACAAATCCTAACTATTCAGATATTTCTTTATATCAGATTAGCTTCGTATTAATCCTTAATTACTCTATGACTTTGTTGCCTTAACTACAAAGACCTTCAGGCTAACATCTCTCTCGCTCTATCGCTCTCTCTCTCTTTTTGTTTTCTTTGCAATTCCTTTGTGTGCTATATTCTCAAACGTTGTACTTTGCATTTGCAGTGGTATACTAAATTTTTCCTTTTTTTCTTTCCTTCATTTTCCCAATCTTGCTGCAGCTCTTCAAAATTACCTTTTCAGAGTTATTTATATCTTCTTTGCGTCGCATTCGTAAACGTTCTGATATGAGCTTGCAATTAAGTACTTAATATTTTCTCTATTTCCATCCCCACTTTCTCTCTCTAGCTAGCCAATACACTGCTCTTTGTGCTCAGCTCTGTGACGGGAGAGCCATCGTGTATGCCCCGAATACTCAGCGAGTTTCTGGAGTATCGGGACACAAACATCCTGCAGGATGCACTGACCAATGCCACCTACACAAAGGCCTGCATTCAGGAATCGTATAGACTGAGGCCCACAGCCTTCTGCTTGGCGCGAATACTGGAAGAGGACATGGAACTCTCTGGTTATTCACTGAATGCGGGCGTGAGTACAAAATGGAGTTACAGAATTCTTCTGAACAGTCTCTAAACGTATGCTTGTCTTCTTATAGACGGTGGTGCTGTGCCAAAACATGATCGCCTGTCACAAGGATAGCAACTTTCAAGAGGCCAAACAGTTTTGTCCCGAACGCTGGATAGATCCAGGAACGGGAAACTTTACAGTCAACGTGGACAGTGCCAATATTGTGGTGCCCTTTGGCGTTGGACGACGCACGTGTCCTGGCAAGCGTTTTGTCGAAATGGAGGTGGTCCTGCTTTTAGCCAAAGTATGTTTTCCTTTTAATTTTCGACTCTCACCATATTATTAAAATGTTAATTATTTTACAGCTTGTTTTGGCATTCGATGTCAGCTTTGTGGAGCCTCTGCAAACGGAATTTGAATTTCTGCTGGCGCCCAAAACGCCTTTGAGTTTGGTTCTGCGAGATCGTGAGTCCTAGAATGTCCTTTTTATCGGACAATTGTATCTAATACGAAGACAGAAGGTAAACAGTAAATTGTACATACCAAAAGGTGGTCTAGATAGTAGAACTTTTATATGCTACTTCTATATAGACGCTCGCAATTTTAAAACTGCCAATTTTAATGGATAAATCATATTTTTAATAACAACTAACAATAAAGTCACAAAGAAAAAATTAACATATTTTTAAATCAACCAAAAAGGAATAGCTATCTTTAGCCTGCCATAGTTTTGATAATCCAATTTATTTTTAAATTTCTGATAATATGTTAAATTAAATCGTAAATTGGGTTTTTATACAAGTACACTCCGTTTCGTAGATGCTCCAATATAATTATTATAATTATAATTATGCAAATTACTAAATTTTCTCTCTGCAAGGGAGTCAAAAAGTTAACTTTTAAACATTTGTCAGTTTAGCCCAAAAGTAAGATTAAACATTTTGGGATTCACAAATAATAATTTAATCATTTAATAAATAAATTAGTTGTAATTTGTGAGCGTTTATTTATGTATAGTATGAGTAAAGTTACAGCTAATAAGAAAAAGAAAAAGGAGAACCCAGAAATTAAATTAATTAAAAAACCAAACTGTATATATAAAAAATATTTAGCATGTAGAATCCAAATGATAGAAAATGCATTTATTTGTTTAAGTGTGATTTTCTCTATGTTGTTGTAATTAATTAGTTATTTGTTAATCTTAAGTAGCGGCAATTAATTGTGTGCGTGTAAACGGAAAGACTGTGTTTAAGTTTTGTTGTTTAAACGATGTAAATCTAATCTATTATTTGTAAAATACTAATTAATTCTTAATGCATTGTACAGTTAACAACTATTTAATTTATTCCAGTTTTTTTATTTCTTAGTTTATTACCATTATCTGTGTATATTTTTTGTTAAATGAAAAAAACGAGAGTTAAAAACGATAACTAAAATGAAAAAGAAAGAAAATAAAGCAATGCTTTTGAACTGTGTTCGTAATTGTTGTTGTTCCATTTAAAAGCGAATTTCAGATTTTGTTTGGGTGAAATATTAAATTTAATAAGCAAAATAACAGGATTTGTTTGTTTGTTTATTAAATTTAATATTTCACCCATTTTTAATTTTTACACGCAAAACAAAAACAAAATTTTAGATCCAAGAAATGGCGCTAGATGGCGTAAAACAATAGTTTTGTTACTTAAAAACAATTATTTTTATTTAAATACGATAGCGAAGACACAAACCATGACAGGGAAATATCCCGGAATGCCTTATCATGGGAAATTTATGTCATAAAACATCCCGGAACGCCATCTAATAGGAAATTTATATCGCTACAGTGGCGTCCAAACAGCATTCTTTCAAATAAAACAGAAGTTCAAAATAAAAAACTAATAATAAAATTTCGCGCTACAATAAGAGATGTTTGCAATTTTTAAACGTGTTAATTAAATATTGACAATTTTTGTTTAATATTTCAATTATTTATTTAGCAGTTTATTAGTTAAGCAAACAGCTTGAAAATACTTGGCTCAGTTTGGGTTTTTAAACACGTTTTAAGCGAGAGAGCTCAGTCTCTCTCTTATTCTCTCTCTCTCTCCCTCAATTCCTCTCTTAGTAGTGGGCTTTGGCTTTGGTGTGGGGCTGGTTAGCGGGCTTGGGCCTGAACGGTTTGGGTTTTGAGTACGTTACAACAGTTGACGTTGGCTTCTCGTCGGTTTCAGTTTCAAAGTTTTCGGATTAAAAAAACAAAACATATATAAAAAAGAATTTTGCGCGCTAGAAAATCTGACTGTATCTGTATCTGTGTCTGTGTCTCGCTATATTTGTATCTGTGTCTGTGTGTGTGTGTGAAGAATACTAAAAGCTAACACATATTGGCTGCACTTTTCTGCACCTCTAATAATAAGTACGTGTGTATTAGCCAAGTACGCATATATGCAAACGATGTTGTAATAAACACAAAACTAAAACCTGTTTTTAACCAGTCAGCAAAACGCAATAGAGTCAGCAATAATTTCTCATATTAATTAATATAGTAACTAATCTGTAGTATTCACACAAATGCATCTTATACAATGAGTTTTTTTGAATTCATAGTCAGAGTCAGAGTCATCGACAGAGATCTCTGTTTGCTCTCCAAGATCATTTCTCTCACAGAGCGTCTGCAGCCCCACCCGAAAAAATAATTGTTATTGTAGTACAGTAGTAAACAACAATAGCAATACCAACAACGACAACAACAACAACAACAAGAGCGTAACATATTGTTGCTAATTATGCACAATTTACACTGACTAACATATTGTTTATTTGATTTTATGATTCACAACAAACAATTTCACTTGCAATCACTTGTGAGAAATCAAATTGGGCGTGTTAAATACAAAAGATGACTATTCAAAATGGCTAAAAAAAAATTCCGTAGTTCGAAATAATAATTTTGAAAATTACAAAATGGTAGACAAATAATGAAAACAACTTACAATGAGAATAATTTTATAACTTGTTGAAAAGTAACATTCAACGGCAGTTGGAACTAAGAATTGTTGGTGTTTTTGTGGACATTTGAGATGAACTTGTGAATCTGTAAAACCAAAATTAAAATTAAAAAATATATGGCATTCTATAAAAATGTTCTGAGTATCGATATAATAAATACTTAAAGAAAATTGTTAAATAAAACACAAAGAAATCACCCACAATCTTAGTATACTCAGTTGACAATATGCAGACCACGTAATGGAAAAGCTTTAAAATGTGATATATTTATCTCTTTAATTTTAAAAATCTGTTAAATTTCTTAATAATTGTTATTTTTGCTGTACTTTTCTAGTTTTAAAATGTGACAAAATTTATCTCTTTAAAAAGTACATTTCAAAAATCTGTTAAATCTCTTAATGATTGGTATTTTTGCTGTACTTTTGTAGCCTGCAAAATGTAATAAACAATTTGAAATATTTGAAATGTTAAGCACATGTTTTACATTACTCGTAAATTCCAATTTAAATGCCTAACTGACACTGACCTTCAGCTATGGGTTTGTCATTGAATTGGCCAACCCGCCCATGTCCATGCCTAAGGGGGCTACCTAGGCAACAACCCCATCTGTTACTTATATCAAATTGCATGACCAGACTGTGGGTGAGCTGTATTACCAATCTAGGGGTGTGGGTCCAAATGAGGTCAATATAAACAACAGAAGAAGAGAAGCGACAGAAAATCGCAAAGTTTTATTCAGTTTGACGCCACAGTCTGCCCTTAAGCGGGCGAAAGCTAAAGTACAGTAGGCGCCCCTTAACAGAAAGTGTGTCTACCCAAAGCCAGTTTACCAGTTGTGCATATGAATGCAACAGACAGAGAGAGAGGGGGGAGTGGAAGTGGGAAGGCGTAGGGGGACAGAGCAAAGATTGCGTTGTAAAAACGAGTTTTGTTATATTTTTCAATGAGTTGAGATGCCCAGAGATGATGTGAGATCTTAAGCTGAATGCAGCTCTGTAGTTGCCACAGGAAATGTTGAAATTAATTGAAATTAAAATAAGCTAATTAATCGACAGAGTGAGAGAGAGAGAGCGAGTGAGTGAAAGAGAGGAGCTTGTAAAATACACATGTGTCGGAAATAATCACAACCAATCGAGTTCAACTCTTGCCTATAAGAATGGCAGAGCAAAACAAAACGTGAAGAACAACATCAACAGCAACTAACATAACTGGCAAGTCGATGACCCATTCCGACCAGACCATTAGTAACCAGACCAGTTATAGGGCTGCCCCCCTCGCGCCAAGCCCTTTTAAGAAAGTCCTGCCCCGAAAGACAGAAAGCGAAACGAGGTTAAAGCACACTGATGGCCAAAATATTGTGCAGGCTTCTCATAAGCCACACAGAGAGATAGAGAGAGAGCTAAAGTTTTGTGGCTGCGCGAGCGCAAAACAGGTGTGGCTGCCATGCTCACTCTCTCTCTATCTCTCACTCACTCTCTCTCTCCCCCTCATAATTTGTGTTTCTCACAGTTCTCAAAACCCGTTCAACTGGTCAAGTTGTTTGTTTACATTTTTTGTGGTTGTTTTGTTTGAGCCGCTGTTCCTTTTATTTCATACACACATATGCATATTTATTTTTTTTGGCTTTCTTCCAAATTGTTTTGGTTTGGCTAAAAAAAAAAAAAATACATGAAATATTTGTTAGCAACAACATGAAAACGGTTGTCGTGCCCAGTTTTTTAAGCTTTGAGTGCTACTCTCTTGAGTGTAATGAGTGCTTTAAGTAAATGACTTAACCACAATTTTCTAGATTTTATCGCATTGTCGTGAAGTTAAATAAGTTACTATGAATAGTAAGTTAGGCATTCGAGAGCTTACGGGCTTTGGAACAACACTTTTGACACGTTTTTAAAAAACAAATACTTTTAATATACAGTGAATCTTCTCTTCAAAGAAAATTATTTGCATATTTCTATATCCAGTCTTTAAATATAACCAAGTTATGACTTTTCGATTAGCTAATGAGAACTTAGTTCAAACCGATTTAGTTTTTTTTTTCATTTATTTAAATAAAATATATAATTATATTTATATGAGTTTCATAGTTAGTAAAACTTCTCCATTATGATTGTCTTTGAAAAGATTTCTTAATATTCGATTAAAGCCGTAAATAATAATAGTTTTGTTCCTTAAGAGTTCTTTATGGATAAGATCAAATATTCTCATGCCATTTAGCACAATGAAAATGTATAAATTTATAAATTATAAAACAAATTTTATTATTACCTATAACTAATAAAATATTTTTATTTGAGACCAATACATATACTTAGTAATTATGTTGAAAAAAGAAAACTCTTTCAGTAAGAAATATTATGATTCGAAATTTTTCTTAGTTAAAACAAAACGAAAATTCTAAACTTTAAATGTTTAAATTTTACATTTATAAAAAACAAATTGTAGGGTATTTGCAGTTTCAGTACAAAAAGGTTTTCGCCGATGTTCAACAAACTATACGCTTTATTTTCCTTTCATAATTTGTACAAACACGCAACAGTTAATCACTCGCAGGATTTCAGACCCCCGACACTAAAATGTGTATTAGGTAGTACCTCAAACTAAAGCCAACAACAGAAGGGCGTTACTTTCCTTCTCTCTCTCTCTCTCTCTCTCTCTCTCCCTCTCTCCCTCTCACTCAAAAACCTTCTACCATTGCTGAGGGGAAGTTTATTGTTCGGGATTTAGGTTCTGTTGCCTGCAGTTTGCATTTTAATTGCCTGAGCGAAGTCAGAGGGGGTTACGAGGGTCAACTATAAAAGCCCCCCTTCTCCACCTTCTCCACTTTTTATGGTATTTTCTTTTGTGGCTGCTTCGTTTGTTGTAATGCAATTAGCCTTAATCAATGAGAGACGACTCCAATGGGGCATAAATGAATGAATGGGTAAATGTTCGAATAAGTGAACCATAAAGCGAAAAGTACCAAGTATTATAAATATTATGGAAGAATAACAACAATGAAAGTGTTGGCTCTAAGCTACATAGGTGTTGGGTATTGTTTGTGATTATTGGATGGATTGAATGACCTGTAATTACCGACACGTCACATGGAATGCCATTAGAAATGAATGAATTATCGAAGTATTGTTAAAAACTGCGATGCGACAGCTGTTGACAGATTTGATCAACTCATTGTTCAGCTCATTTGTATGCAGTTGGGGAAGTTTAGCACCCACACCCATTTTGTGACATCATCAGACCCTTAGACATATATATTTGTCCCGACAATCAATTAGATACCCATTTGAAAGTTATGTGGGATGCCAACGATTACCATCAATTGACACAAATTCCCCAAGCACATTGCGTGGCATTCAACACGCTCCACTGCGCACCCAAAACCTAATGAGTGTAACAAATAACCCAGAGAGACAAATATGGCAAATAAACCCCAGACTCAAGAACAAAACAAAAACAACTCGCAAATTTTTTCATTGACAGGCTGTCCAAAAATAGAGAATACTTTATCTGATATCAAGAAATCAAGCAATATGAGTTATTTGCGCTCTATAGGTACTTGCGATTACTCTATAAATGGAGCATTTGGCTGGCTGTTCAATTTAATTCTTTAATTTTTAAATTAATTAATTGATTCATCTCTTTTCCACTCATTGTCAGAAATATCACGCGTCGAAATGTCGCCGGCGGATGACAATTCCTTTGCCACGACGAGTGGCAACAAGAAGGCAACCTACACCCTGATCTGCATTAAAATTGTTGAATTGGTAAGTTAAGTGATAAAGTATAAAACAAATGATTCATATAGTACCCATTCAGAAGAAACTATAATTAGAATATGGTTTATAGATACATACATTAGTTCAGCGGTCTATGTAGGGATAAATATTAAATATTTGAATTGAGTTTGGTTAAATACATAATGGGCAAATATTAAAACATTCTAAGATTAACAAGTCTCTTCAGTGTTTAGAAAAATATTTAGACCCATTTTCTCAATGTTTATACAAGAACTTAATTAACTAAGTATCTGAATGATAAACTGACTTATAATGTATAGAAACTAATGTCAAATGTCAAATATATGTATGTATCAAATAAAGCTTAGACAGACATTGAAAGAATGGGCCTAAATGTATGATAAATTTGTGTAATTTTTAAATAGTTTACCATACTTGTGTACTTTTTAAATACATACAATTTTGTGCTAAACAATGAAGAGACTTGTTAATTAGTAGGTCTATCTAAACTTAGTAGGTCTATAGATGATCTGAAAAACGAGTTTAATTGCTGATCCAATAGAGTTGCAAAAGAGTTTCTAAGTTTATTAATGTGCGTCATTTAGTTTTATAAAAATAGTAAATTGTCAAAGACAAAAATTATGTGCAACAAAATATAAATATAATATTGTATGATTATGGGACTCAACGTAGATATCTACAGTTTAAATAGCTTAACTTGGTCAAAACAAAAAATTGTTTAAGCCGGATGTAATTTTTTATAATTTTTCGATCTCTCTATTGATTTCGTTTATAAAAGAGATGAGGTTTTAAAATAAATAGTTTTTAATGTTACGTACAATATTCTATACTCCCAGTCAACAATAAAGCTTAAAGAGTTATGAACTTTAATATTTGGCGCCTCTTCTATGCATAACAATAGACTAAACTAGTTCTGACATTAGTTTAATTCAGTGTTTTAAAATGATAACATTCGAAACTTAAAGTTTAAAGTTCAACTGATCTATATTATTATTAAAAACTAAAATCGACTTTAATTTAACTTCCTTACAGTGCCTGCTAATATGTTGCCTTGGCCTCATCGATGAGCCAGCTACCAATTCGCATCTGCGTGTCTTTATCACGCCCCGTGTGATGGCCTTGTGCTATGTGACCTTTGGAGCATTGGCAATTTACACGGCTATCTACCTGATCATGGCGCTGTTTGGAGATATGTAAGTAGCATGAAATCCAAAAGGAAATCCATATAATCTAAGCTGTAATCTTTAAGGACACCCTGGCGCACTGCAACATTGTGGGCACTGGTTGGATTCGTATTGTACATTGCGGTGACGGCATTGTTGTTCCGGGATTGGAGCACTACCAAGGATCGTAATTATTGGCATCCGAATATGCATCGTCTGGATTTGGTAATGGCATCCGCTTCCATTTCATTGGTTACCGCTTTGATCTATTTACTGGATGTGCTACTCACCATTCGCTTTGGCGTTCATGGAGATCTGGAATAACAAGGGCGAGGACGAGGACGAGGCCGAGGTCTGTTCCAGGCATTGGCCTAGTGTGACTGTAATATTTACAGAGCATAGTCTTAAGATATACCCCCTGATCCAATGCTAATTGTAACAACTTGTTCAGAAGCACATGCATAAATGAGAATCTGTATCATAAAACATCATAATTGCCATCATTGAAAAGAATATGTACAAATTGAAGTGTAGGAAATTTTTAAGAGTCGCTTACAGTCCCGATGTTGTTTAAGAATATATAAATCACGATAACGTTTTTTTGTGTCTAATTCACTAAACATAAGTTTTACACCGAATATTTTTGTAACGAACGAAATAAAATTTTCACTAAAATTACTATGAGAACGAAAAGTTTATTACATCAATTATTTCATTATTTTTTGGAGCAGATAATAATTGTATTAATAAGCTTAATTAAATTTGAAATTGCTCTTCGTTGTTTAGTCAGTTTATAATGCAGGTACAATTGATGGAGTTTTATCTTAATCTTTTATCCCTCTCAAATCAGAAATCATTAACTGTATCAAACAGTCCAAAGTGGACATTGTATTAAACAATTCATTATAAACTTAATCCGATTGATCAGACTTCAATCAGAATTTTGCAAAAAAAAAATACACAAGTCAGAAACTCAAACGATATTTACACAAATGTCAAAAAGTCAGACAATAATAAGTATAAAAAAAATACGTACGTGCTTATAAAATAATAACATTGTTGAGTTAGGGTTTAACTTCCTTGAATTTTTAAATAATTTCCACTCATTTAATGGCGACTGTAAAATATTTCTCAATATCCTGATCATTCTCAATCATTTTCAGACTGTGAAATGTCTCCTTAATGTAACATTTGCAGACATCGCCGTTGCCTGTAAGGGAAAGTAGAATTGGTAATTGAATTGATAATGATATAATCTGTAGACTAACCTAGGCTGCCATCGCAGATGCGTTGAGTGATGAGCTTGGCCAGCGCTTTGAACAGCTCCTTGGTGGCTATCTTGCGTTTGTAATAGGGATTGAGCCACTGCACCACAGATTTACTCACATCATTCTTTTGCTGATTGGCATTTGTTTTATCTTTGTTGTGCTCCTTTGAAGACTTTTCTTTGCTTTGCTCTGACCCAGACCTTTCTTTGTTGTGCTCCTTTGAAGACTTCTCTTTGCTTTGCTCTGACCCAGACCTTTCTTTGTTGTGCTCCCGAGAGGACTTCTCCTTGCTGTTCTCCGATGCAGTCTTCTCTTTGTTGTGCTCAGATCCAGACTTCTCTTTGCTACGATCTGTGGAAGACTTCTCCTTGCTGTGCTCTGAACCAGACATCTCCTTGATGTGCTCTGTAGAAGACTTATCCTTGCTGTGCTCTAAACCAGACTTCTCCTTGCTGTGCTCCCTTGAAGACTTCTCTTTGCTGTTCTCTAATAAAGTTTTCTCCTTGCTTTGCTCCTTTGAAGACTTTACTTTTTCTTTGTTGTTCTCCGACGTTGACTTCTCTTTGCGGTGCTCCGCTAGAGACTTTTCCGTTGTGGACTTTTCTTTAGTCTGCAACTCCTTTGACTTCTTTTGCTCCAGCATTTGGCGTGCAGTCATAAAACCACCAGAAACTGTTGCCAACTCTTGTTTCCTTTTATCTCCATGCTTCTTTTCATCCACTTTCTGTGCACCATTGAACTTCTTCTCTTTTGCACCAGCATTTGACGCGCAGTCGTGAAACCTATTGAATCCAAGCCAGTATCTGTTTCCATTTCCTCATTCTCCTGTTCTGCTTCAATTTTAAACATCGCAAAACTTATTTTACTGCCTGTGGACTTGGCTATTTTCTTTTGTGTCTCATGTTCCAAGTGGGAGACGCGTGACTTGCGATGTGTATCGTAGCTACCATCGCCATTGGACATTAATTTATATTTTCTGTCTCCAAAATCCAGCTCCAGTTGAGCCTCCATCTGCAGCTTCTCCTCTTCGGTTAATTCTGGTTCCTCTATCTCTTTTGGTTTTTCCAAGGGTAACTCCTCTGAGATTTCACTGGATTCTTCTTTGATTGTCATTGGCTCATCTTCAGCTTCTTCTGTAGGTTCTGTTTTAGCCTCCAACAGCTCTTCTTCTGTTTCTTCTACAGTCTCTGTCTCCTCCTCTTTTACATCCTGCTTGACCTTTGTAAAGAAACTGGCAATGGAAGTTTGCTTACTCTGCTCCTGTTTAAATCCCTTGCGCTCTTTTAAGGCTTTTGGTGGTTCCTTTAATGACTGCGGCTTTTGCTCCTCCAGCTCCTTAAGCTTGCGTTCAAAGTAGGCCACACTTCCACCCGTCCAAACGCCCTTGGCGCTTGTCTCCGGACGTGGCACATAATCGGCTATAAGCGGCATTAGCGCCGTCTTGGCAGTTTGTTGTTTAATGACGGCCAGCTGTAAAAAGAAGTTGATAAAGAAGAATTATAGAAGATAGAATTACTGAGGAAACTTGAAGTGACCCTAAAGTTACCTGTTTGGCCATTGCATGGCGGTACATATTGACCACTCGCTGCTTTTGAAACACTTCGTACTCCATATCCACAGCCATGGCCTCATAATCATTGTGCCTGAGAGCACTGCGTGGTTTCTGTTCCGGATCTTTCTCACAAGCCTGAGAATTTGCCTTGAGTGCATCTATAAATGCATCCAGATATTTCTCCCGTTGGGTTATTTGCAGTCCAGCTATTTTGGTCGTCGTCGACTGAGCCTGACGTACACGTGTAATCTGTGAGTTTGTCTCCTGCTCCAGCTGTCGGGCAGCGCTTATTTGTTTGCGCAGCTTAAACTGCTCACGTATGAAATCCTGCGTCTCCTTTTTGGCACGCTTGGACTGGGCCGCATGACTCTCTCCAGAGTCATCTGAACCATCACTATACTCCTGGGCAGCGCGTTTGCTACCAGCTCGACCGCCTAAAATGGAAGAGAAGATGGTTTGTTAAGGTATTATGAGGGGTAACCAACCAGCTGAACTCACCCTCATAGAGATCGGCGCAATCCTGCAGCGATATATGCGACTTGAATGTGGCATCCATGCAGAGACGTTGAAACGTCTCCAGAGCTTTCTCAGCCTGTTTGGGACGCTTGCAGACATCACATTGATCAGTGCAGGCGGGTGCAGGATCACCAAAATAATCAGCAAAGAGTTTATGGCGACATCGTGTCAATTCACAAAAGTCCACAATCCGTTCAAACTGACGAAGAGCACGCTCTGTGAGCATCTCACGATCGCTACGACCACGAGCACGGTTAGCATCATTTTGGAGCAGGAAACGTATGGAACGCACATCTTCACGGCCATAATAAAGACGACAATACGACTGCAGGCCATCGCGTCCTGCACGTCCTGATTCCTGATAATAAGCTGCCACATTCTGGGGCACATCCCAGTGGATGACAAAGCGTACACTGGGCTTGTCCACGCCCATGCCAAAGCTATTGGTGGCACAAATGATGGGCTTATCACCACGCATCCAAGCCTCCTGGACCTCAGTGCGCTCTGTGGTCTTTAGGCCGGCATGATAGGCCACTGCGCCAACGCCTTGCTTGGACACGCCCACTGCAACACGTTCCACTTGCTCTCGCGTGCGACAATAGATGATGCCACAACCGCGTTGTGTCTTTGCCAAAGATTTGAACTCCTCCGCATCGCCGAGACAATGCTGTGCAAATTCGGCCAGATGATGAAAGTCATCCTCAATAGAGTTCTTATAGACGATGTCATAGTAGAGATTCGATCGAAAACTGGGCGTGCTAAACTGTGCCACGGGCTGGCGAAGACGCAGTTGTTTATAAATATCTTCACGCACCTCCTTGGAAGCTGTGGCTGTTAGTGCCAACCAAACCACATCCGGATACTTGGTACGCAGTTCCCCCAACTTGAGGTAGTCCGGTCGAAAGTCATGACCCCATTGGGAGACACAATGCGCCTCATCCACAGCAAAGTAGGCCAGCTTCTTGTGCTTGTAAAGCGAGTGGAGCAATTCCTGGAAGAACTTTGTTGCCGCCTGCTCTGGTGTAATGTACAGGAATTTAATGTTTGTTTTGATGGCACGCAGATCCATAATGACGCGTTCCCGCTCTTTGCTGCTCATCTTTGAGTTCAGCGAGTCTGCCTGCACCTTGATCTTGGCCAAATGATCGATCTGATCTTTGATCAGTGCCAAAAGCGGCGAGAAAACAATTGTCAACTGATTCTCGCACATTAAGCCGGGCAGCTGGAAGCAGAGCGATTTTCCAGACCCTGTGGGCATTGACACATATACATCCTGTTTTTCTGCAAATCAAAAAACCACCGTTATATATGTACATACATAGTAAAATAGTTTAAAATTTGTTTTTTGCTTCTGCTTACTTTTCACAGCACATTTTATAGCTTGCTCCTGCAGCTCAGACTTAAAACACTTGTGGCCAAAATGTTTTGCCAATGCCTCTTTTATGTCACATTTATTCGCCATTATCTTGCCGACAGTAGACACCAGGAAAATTTAACAATTACACATAATAATAATAATAAAAACCAACAGCAAAAATATTGCGTATTTCTTCGTGGAAATGCCGCCAAAATCAGCTGCTATTTAGATTAAAGTGGCGGCGATAGCAAACGAAAGATGGCGCCACACCAACGTGAAAATTGGTTCCACTTTTGAGTACTTTTCCAAAAACGAGTAGCCGGTCGGAAAATGTACTCGAAATTGGGTAACAAAACCAATTTAATTGGTTAAATTCCTAGTTTATAATTAATTTTAGTTTAATTTTGTTAATTTTGTTGTTTTATTGCTGTTTTTATTTAAAAAAATATCGATAAGGAAATTGTATGAAAAAGTTATGTATCGATAAATAACAGAGAGCCTTGCCTCTCGCTCTTTAGTTTTAAATTTTAACATTACCGCCAACAACAGCTGAGCGGTTAGCCACTGTTAACAGAACAATTCGTTAATGTCTGTCTTTTAACATGCACACACTAACGCGTGCAGCCAACTTTTAATAATTAACACAAATACTTTATTCAATATACCTAAACCAAATTTAAATAGCCTTTCATTCAAGTAACAATTAAATTAAATGTTTCTCGAAATGAGTTATTAACTACGAACTGTGACGTCACAAAGGGTAACATGTTATTAGCAGTTGTGTAGCATTTACAACTCTGTTAACTTGATGAATGCTGTTAGGTTCTGTTAACAAACTATTTCTTTAACAGTATGTTAGATTTGGTCTCTCTTCTTTTGGCAGTCATATTTCCGCGCTCGATCCGCACGCACGTTATTTCCGCGTTGCGTATCGCTTCGGTTTCGTCGTGTGTATGTTGCGCGTCTGCGAATGTGAGTGTGTGTGCGTGTATTTATGCGTAAAGTTACGTTAATTGTTGTTGATTTTAAACACATTTTGTAAACGAAACCAAAGAGCATATTGCCTGCACCTGCACATAATAAAATGCACATAAAAAACAGCAGAAACAATAACAACAACAACAGCACGCAAGTGCAATGCCGGCAAAAACAAAGTAATGCATAAAGTTGTCTGTGTGTGAGTTTTGTGCGTATGCCTCTTCCTCTCTTTGGCCAAAAAATATTTACCGTAACACGAAAAGCAAAGTGCAAGATATCACCAACAGCTAGCAAAACAACAACAGCAACAGAAAAAGCCGGTAAAGGCCATAAAAAGTCGTATTCTTTGTTTTCTTCTTTGTCTGCGCGTGTGTGTGTTTGTGCGATTTATTCGTGTGTTTTGATTGTGACAAACGTTTGCAATAATCATAATATTTATAAAAGTAACAACAACAACAAGAAAAACATCAACATGTTTGATCCAAAGTTCGCCAAGAAATGTTCACAACAACAAGAACAGCAACGTCTGCCCTGGAGAAGAAGAATACCAACAACAACAAATGCCGCCCAACTTGTGATATTTAATAGTCTGTTGTTCGTATTGTTGTTAACAACAACAACAACATTAACACAGGCACACCCCCAACCCCAAGAGGGTGGTTCATTAGCCTCCGCCCATATTGCTGCCTTGGCAGCCCCTGGTCCAGTTGCCGCCCCTGGCTCCACTTCCATTGCATCTGGCGGTTCTTCGATCCTCGACCAATTCAGTCCCAACTGCACTGCCGTGACGCATATTTTCCAGGCTCGTGGCATCGATGCCAATGAGATACCGCAAAAGCCCAGTAATGGTAAGTGCATCCGAATTGCAATAAGAATCTTACCTGACTAAAATAATTTAAATAGGTCAACCAAATGCTAACTAAATAAGTCAATGTTAAATATTTTTAAGCTTTTAATACAATTTTGAAATAAAAATACAAATTAAATATATTATTTTACAAGCAGTCTAAGCAGTAATAAAAGAAACCATATTATTTTAATAAGGGGGAGAAAATAACAGCTATAGCAGCAAGTGTTAATTAAATAAATCAATGCATGGTGTTAATTTTGATTAATATATATTTCCAAAAATAGCTAAAATATGATATTTAACCCATTAGAAGCTAACTTTATAATTAAAATACGACGTGAATTTGCATTTTAATAAGAATAAATATATTTTTAAAATGGAATCTAATAAAATTTCAATCATGTATCGATAAAGAATTTTCTCTCCAAATTTAAATACATTAGAATCACAAGATATTTTGTATTTTTACCATTTTCAAAATCAAAGTAAAAAACCTAGAAAAAACCAAGAGAAAACCTCCCAAGAATTTATTAATTGCTAAAAATCTAAAAACAAAAAGTATTTTATAAATTTTATACATTAAACGTAAACTCCCTAAGGGGTCTAACTTCTTTCGGCCCAACTAAATGGCAACATGTGGGCACCATTAGGTCTAGAAAGAATAATGCCGGCTTTACGTCAATTTGCTTATCAATAGAGCTTATCATCTAACATATGATGTATGCATGTCCCACACACAGCCTCACAACTATAACCTACTTCGATGGCAAGTAAATAGAATTTGGTTGGGCAACAGTTGTCGATATTACTATAAAAGAGTCTACACGAGGCAAGAAATTCTCAGCTTTATCTAAACGCTGGCGCTTATCAGGAGAGAAGGTAGATGAAGAAGAGAAGAACCAATAAAATTTATGACTCACGCAACACTCGGCCAACAAAAAGAGGCTGCAACTATTTATTTGGCTAACTTATCTAACCAAGAAACAAAGAAATGAAACACAGCGACAGAGAGTGAGAGAGAGAGGGAATGAAACAGAGACAGAGAAAGGTTCACAAATGCCGACAACACTAAAAAAAAAAACTAAAAATAAAATAAAGCAAATCCTGAGCTGGACTGAAGTGGACTGCATTGGATTGGAGTGCATAATTTAAACGATTTCAATGACACCTTGATTAATATCAAGCCCGAAACAACTGCCCTGGAGTATACCTGTTGTGATCCGATTCCCTCTCTCTCTCTCTCTCACACGCACACACTTATTCTGCTTCTCCTTCTCTTGCTGCATTTCCATGAAATTATGAACGAAACGCAACGCGTTGCATTTGACCAAAAGATAAAGAAACATTGGAACATCGAAGGGAAGAGAGAAAAAAAACCAATCAAGCAACGTTGAAAACCAAAAATAAACAACGGCAGGTAAAGAGCAAAGAGAGAGATGGTGAGAGGGTGAGCGAGTGGGGGTAGTGGAAGGGGAAAAGGAGAGGGAGAAGAAAAGGGAAGACAAGCAAAAGGCAGAGGCTGCAACAGTTTACCTGAAAACAAATCAAATAAACGTAAAAACCAAAGCGAGCTACACAACTAAGAGAGAGAGATCGAAAGAGAACGATCGAGAGAGAAAGAGAGAGAGGCTGGCCAACTTATTGCAATTAAGCGTGATTAATTCAGGCTTTATACAAATTAACTAAAATCTACAAAAGGAGCTCACGTCCCAACTAACCAACATACAGCTTGGCCTAGGCCCAACCAACAACAACAATCACAAGAACAACAACTGCTGTTGGTCAGTGTGTAAAAGCGGTGTGACAACATTTTTTGCCTTCTGCGCTCAGAAACAGATTTCTTTGATTTTTCGTTGTTGTTGTCTTTTTTATTTAGTGTTTGTTGTTGTTGTGCCAAAGGAATTTCTTGAGAGACTTTTCGTTTGTGGCTTCTGCTGAGACTGGTCTTGAAACTGGTACCCTTTTTTTTGTGAACCATGGGAGACTGCAAAGGAGAGACAGAGCGAGAGAGGCAGCGAAAGATAGAGAGAGAGAGAGAGGGCAGGGGTGCGTTGAGCAGTCGACGCATGCGCCAAAACTCGCTGACTGGACAGCGGAGATTCTCAACTGGAGAGCCATCGCGAGATGCGCATCTCTGCTTAAGGTAGTAGAAGAGGCAGGGGGGAAGAGAAGTCTGTCTCGGTTCCTGCTCTGCTGTAAAGTTATTTAGAGTTGGCATTTTTATGCCCTTGATTAGGGTATTTTCCTGTTCACATTAAATGTGTAACATTAAATGTAAATAGAGATAAAACATACTGATGAATCAGATTAATATATCATACAGAATAAAATAAATTTTTCTGTCATAAAGTAGCAAGACATTAATCCAAATTTAATCCAATTGCCTTAATTTTATTACAATCAGACTATAATATTTAAGAAATTCTCTAAAAATAGATGGTTAAAAAGTATTTGTGTTAAATAGATATTTGTAAACATAAAATGTTGTATTGAAAACTTGCTTTATTTTTAAAAATATCTTAATCTGATTATTACATTTTTTATTAGCTAAATAAATTTTTGAAATGGTATGAATTTAGACATCTGAAGCTTTCAAAAGATCTATCAGTCAAGGGCTACATTCTTGTATGAAATAAAGTTATATAACATCAAGGTGTGTTTATAACTATGTTGCATATCCTATAACTATGTATTTATCGTAAAATGAGTTTTAGTATTGCAAATAGTTTTGATTTTATAAAACTAAAAACAGGTCCAAACATAAGTATATTACTTTGCTCAGACTAAATTTAATCATAATCTTATAACTAATTAATATTATTATATCTAATAACTATTTTATTAGTTCATATATCAAAAACTAACTCAAATTATACTGCAGGAAGTCAGAGCTCTAAGGTTTATTTAGCAATAAAATTAGCATTCCAAGGGTATTTAATATTCGCCAACTTCAACATCTTCTTGCTCATCATTTTTTTTGTATATCGCTCCGTTCGTTTTCAAGTTGATTTGCGTGGAATTTTATTTCCTTCTTTTTGCAGTGTTTTTGTTGTTGTTTCGCGTTGGAGTTGCAAGCATGAATCATGTTGAAAGCAAAGTGGTAAAGAGGTGAGGAGGGGAGGAGGAAGGGGTGTTTTCTTTGTCTGCTCGTGAGATTCTTGGCAAGTTATTAAATTACACATTTGCTAAGGGCACACAATGAAGCTGAACACGTAGTGCATATTTGTTTAGTTTGAATAATTTAATATATTTAAAGAATGAGACAAGTCAATAAAACAACAACAAGCGGACAATGAGGAAGCGGGTGTGAATCGAAATTAGGTATAGTTGCAACATGCAACATTTTTAAAGCAGTTCGATTCCCAGGGCATACCTGACATTCCCCCATCCTTTAGTTGCCTCATTGAACAGCAACTGCTGCACAACACCTTCCCTTCCGTGTGCCCAAATCGCAGGCATCATCAACAGCAACAACAACAATATCAGCTGCAACAACAACTGCCACTTAAACGCTTCATTAAAGTTGCACTTCCTGTGCGCCGAGGTCCAAGGTACGAGACGGTGCCCCAAACAACATCAAAAAGCTTTGTGCAACCTTCTTCTCTCTCCAGCTCAGCTCCAGCTCCAGCTCATTGTGGCACTTAGTTCAAATTGTTTGCACAATTTAAGCAGTTCACAAAACATTAAATCGTTAAAAATAAAAGACAGAGATAGATAGTGAGTGAAAGAGAGAGAATATGAGAGGGGGGCAAGTGTGGCAGACAACGGCAGCAGGCAACATAAAATCTTTACTCACACGTTCAACATTCTCACAGTCAGAGATACAAAATCAAACATGAACTGAGGACCAGCAACATTTCTTGCCTGCTTCATGGATACTCTATCTCTGTCTCTCTCGCTCTCTCTCTCTCTCTCTCTCTGTCTCTGTTGCTACCTTTGCCCAAGGAAATTTACAGCGCCGTTGATTTTTCGTTGCTGCTGCTCCACTTAGACCGGCAACTGCGGCCGGCGTTGCATCCGTCCTCCGGTTGCCAGGGCCAAGCGAGCAACCACACGACTATTAATCATTTTCCAGCGACCAAAACTAAATGGCCCTCTCATTCACTTCATGCCACCACTACCTCTCTCTCTCTCTCTCTCACTCTTCTCCATCTCTGTCTCTCTTTTTGGGCCCTTTTTGCATTGTCGTTGGCCGCATTCTTCAGTTGTGTTGCATGGAGCCACAGCCTATGCGGCACTATATCATCATTATGCGAAATAATTCCTAAAGTTGTTGCATTGTTGACCATTGTGAGATTTGGTGGTGTTGCCTTTCAGCCTTTTCAGCCTTTTCCTGTGTTTCCCTCTCAGTATTTGTAATGCTCTTGGCTTAAATCATTTTATGACCTGCTACAAAATTCTTTAATAGACTTGAGTCATCTTGCAATAGAATTAGATAAGTGCTGGTATTGATATAGAATAGACTTCTCCTTTTACAAATAGTAATGCAGCTAGCAATGATCTTCCTAATCATAAGCTTCTCTGTAAGAATTGGTTTAGGAAGTTTTCTTTCGAAAAATCTTCATTTCATCCTTCATTTTCCATACATCGATAGGATTGTTAAAGGGAAATTTAATCATATAATCTGTAAGTGATTTAAGTGATTAATAAATAAAAATCAATTGTTTGTGTTCCTTATTATAGAATAATATTTGTATTATCTTTTCAAGACGTTGTAAATGGGAACTGTATAGGCAACAAATGTACATTTAACACCATTAACCCTTTAAAAAAATAGTCGTATTGTAATTTTCGTAATTTTTTAAAACTTCTTTACTACATGGTAACTATTTAGGACCTGCTTATTTTAGAATAGAAACTTCTCTTCTTGATTCCTTATTGTTTTTTCGCTCTATAAAATATATTGGTTTTTAATTTATATAAATTATTTTTAGTCCAAGCTGATGCTGATAAATATATGTATAATAATATCTAAAGATCTAAAAGCTGAAATCTTTTCGAACTATTTAATTATTCTTTACAACATATTTAACTGTTTTTAAGACACATACTCTCTATACGAAATAGTTCCTAATGTTGACTTTCATGGGTTTTTTATTCTTGTTCTTTTCCTTATATAACTTTTGTTAGAAACTAAATCTAAATATAGTTTCTAAGAATATCTGACAGCTTTTCCAACAACTTGTTTCACAACTTTGTGCAACATAATTTTCTGCATGTTTTAAAAACACATTTTGCGGCATAACTTCTTGGTTTTTCCCCCTTTTCACTCTGCTTGAGTCGCAGATTTTACAATGTGAAGTTTACATTGTTGCATTTGTTGATGGCCAGACCGCGTCCTTTGTTTAGATGTCATAACAATAGGAGGGCCTAGACCAACCAACCACACCCCTCTTGGCCCAACTCTCACTCAGTCTTTCTTCCGCCCACTCTCTACATATTTTACAACATGTTGCAAGTTTTGCTTTCTTGGCATTTGCCAAGTCTCAAGACTTAACTTAACCCCCGACATGCTCATTATGTAAATGCTATGGCGCTCGCTCCCTAGGTTCCCCTTGTTCCCTACGTTCCCCTCCCATCTATGTATTTTGCGTACTCGGACTATTATTATCTAGAGTCGGCATACAACTTTGTTGTACACACATATATGTAGTTGTTGTAGTTGTAAATGTTGCTGTTGTTGTTGTTGTTGTTGTTGTTGTTGTCGCTTGTTTGTTTGCACGATTTAAAGCTTCATTTGCCTGAAGTTCCATTTGGGAGAGACTCTTGGGGTATGAAGAGGAAGAGAGAGGTGGAGCAGTCAGCTGAAGAGTTGAAGTACTGCGGCGCTTAACTGCTTTTAAGTATACCTAACAAGGCAGTAGATGGAGCTGGAAGAGTAGGCAGGGGCAGAGGAAGAGGGAGAGGCAGAAGTAGATAGAGAGGTAAAGGGTACTCATGGTCTAGTCTTAGCTCTTAACTACTTAATTATCTGTATGCTTCACTTGCTGGACCGACGCTTCTGGGCACCCCTCTCCCTTCTCCTCACCCCCTTTACTCCCCTCTCCTCACCTCACCTCTGAAAATCTTTAGCTTATTAATAAACATGTAAAATGTAATTGTTATTTGGAGCTGCCGTTTTGGGGCGTGGATAATTGCCATGTTGTGGACTGGACGCTGAAGCACATTATGAAATTGCCCAAAAACGACGAGACGACTACATAATCTCTTGGCAGAGCGTGAGAAAATGCTCAAATGCTCTCACACTCTCTTGCTCACCCTCTCTCTCCCATACTCTGTATTTCACTCGCGATCTTAGCTCTTTCAAATGCAACAATTAAAATGCATTTTATGCGCATAAAACATGAAACATGGACATGGAATCCATGCGACCGCCCAGCTTCTCTCTTCACTTCGATGTCTTGGTTTCCATCTGAGTCTCAGTCTCTCGATCCTTGCATGTTTCGGAGGTGTTAAGGCAGCGACCAAATTGGTATGCTGGTAAACGAAACCAACACAAACAACAAGGAGGAAGAGAAGAAGATGGAGATGGAGATGGAGCTGGGCAGCTGCCCAAATCGGCAAAACGCCGGCATCCCGCAACAGTCCATATATGAAAGTCACTGCTAAATACGCTGCCTGGTTCGGAATGAAGGAATGCACCAGCTTCAGTTTCAGCTACAGCTACAGCTACACAGCTTCAACTTTGGTTCCAGCTCTAGAAAGAGAACTTGTTTAAGAAGCTGCTGCTGCTGACGCTACAGAAAAATTTTTACATTTCATGCCCAACGATCTCAGTCTCATTCTCAGTCTCAGATGTTGAGACCACACAGGCAACAGACCAACTTGGACTTGGACATTGGGACAATGGGCAACTCCTGTGTATCTTTTTGGTATCTCTCTCGAAAGTGGCCACGTTTGACCTTTTTGCTGCTCTCACACTGGGAATCATTGGGCACATCATCGGTGGCGTGGACAGGCCCTTGAGAATTATGCCGAACCGTGTAGGTTCTTTATGGTCATCGTCTGGTTCTCTCTCTTCTATCTCTATCTGCATCTCATTTGCTATCTCTGTCTCAGTCTCTACTATTTTTGGGTTCCGACACTTGTGCTTTACTTTGAGTCTGTGACAATTAAGTCGTTGCTCAACCAGCTTGAGGAGAGATCTCCTCTCTCTCTCTCTCACTCTATTACTATCTCACTTTTTCTCCCTCTGTCTGTCTGTCTGTGCTCGTTTTCAGTTTTCGCATGGCGTCTACTCAGCATGATTCATTCTTAGAACTTGGCTGACGATGCTGACAAGGCTTCTTTGTTGTCATCTTTTGTTTTGATAGCGCGCGCGGTTTTCTTTCTTATGTTTTTTGTGTCTTCTTTTTAAAAAAGGTTGAGAAATACTTTAACCAGAGAGAGAAAGATCTGTCAGCGTCATCTACTAATTGTACAATATTGCGAAATTTAAGAGTTGAGGGTGTGAACCAAGACAAGTTCAGACATTATACAAAAAACATATAAATGGTTGAGCAATTTATTACAATCTGGCAACTGATCTACATGACTATGCATGAATCACAGCTACTGGGGTACGTTAAGGATAATCATAAACGGAGGGAGTGTCGCTAGAAGTTCTGGGAAACGATTATAAGATTATATCTTAACTGGGCAAAGATCACAAATGATCACTTTTTAACTGGTTATGAACAATGTTAGGAATTTATTAAGAAAGATAACCCAAAGAAGAAAAGATTAGCTGAGGATTAGCAAATTATAAATTGAAGGAGGGTAAAGATTGAATGATCACTGGTTCAATCTTAGCTTTGACTTGACTTAGAAGATAATATGAAGATTCAATATCAACAGAATGTTAACTACGAAACTTAGTTTAAGATCGACAATTTATTCTTTAGCTATTAGAAGATGCTTGAAATACCCCTCAATTGATTAGAAGATAAATGGAAAGTCTTTGATCTACTCCTAAAATCTTTCTTTAATTGCTTAAACTTGATACCTACACTTAAAGATCCTCTGAAAATCGTGGATCTTCTCTCTCAAATGGGAGTGCCCTTCTCCCTTCTTCAAATCAGTCCTCAAAAATATTGAAGCTATTAAGTCCACATTAGAAGATGCACTAAAGATAGTTGGTCTACACTTTCAATTGTTTAAACTTAATAAAAGTAAAGTTGTTGATTTCCTTTATGACTTGAGTATCATCATCATCATTCCATGAAGATCAGCATTAAACGAGTTGCTCTCAAAAGCTTACAGAGAATCACTTGTCTCGCTCTTTAATGCAATTCAGAATGATCACTTTTGCTTATTGCCAAGAACTACTCATCATTGCACTGATGGCACTCCTGACTTTATAGACATATACCTTCTTAGGATGTGAGCCTCTTTGGTATCGTTGTGTCCATGTTGCCCCACTTGGTCACAGCAACTTCAGCTTTTAGACACAGTCTTTCCTGCCCAGTTGTTGCCCCCAGAGCAAACAAATTTGATGCTGCTGCTGCTGCTGCTGCTCAGCAGATTTCCCAAGATGCCGCTGACCAATCGGCCACTTAAATAAGTTGAGACTGGAGTGGACTGTGGACTGGAGCTAAGTTTTGTCTGCCTTTTGGTTATTTTGCTTGCCCGTGAGCATGACGAATGTTAAATTGCTGAAGTGCTGGGGCAACAAATCAGTAACTGCAGCAACGCCTCTCAAAAGGGAGAGAGACACACTAAGAAGAGGAGAGGGAGACAGAGGAGAGGAGACTGGAGACTGTAGAGGAACATTGAAACGACCTCGCGTTGATTTAATTAGGTCACATGAAAGATTTGTTAATTTACGCCACCTACTTTGATGGCGCGTTTGTTGATAAGCACGCAAGGGAATGTCTTGATGATGATTCCTCTCTTCTTCCTTCTCTTTTCCCCCGAGAGTGTAATTAATGTATAGCATATCTGTACAGTACGTGCGTATCTAAAAGTTCATTAAAGGCCGCTGCAAAACTCTCTTATCCCGACTCACCCATCAAAGGTCGTTTGACACAGTCAAGTGTCTGGCTTGGATATGGGTTGAGATAGAGAATAGAGGGAAAGGGAGTGGGAATGGGAATGGGAATGAGTATGGTTACTGGTTTGTACAGAATAAGCCTTGAGTCGGAGCCTAAGCCTCTCGCACAGTTAAAATAAAATGCAATTGCTTTGCTTTACTTGGGTTTCAATTTTCTACAGTTCGTTAAGGAGACATTGAGCCCTAAGCCGGGCATCATGCAAATCTCGCGATTAACCTTGGCCATTTGTTTTGGCCTAATCTGACAAATAATGGTTTTCAATTAGTTCGCTACGGTCCAGTTTCACTTTCTCTCTCATTCTTTTTGTTAAAGGGCCAGCTGCTGTTTGTATTTTGTAAGTAAGCATTAGCTCAAGTGGAAAAGCCGCTCGCTCAGCTTGACGATTGCAAATTGAGCTCTATTTATTTGGCAAATGGATAAAGATCTATGTTATTAGATATCGTTTGAAAGATGAGAGGAAAGATCTCTTGACCTTTTTGAACTATAAAACCTCTTTTAAGTGTGTTAAATATGAATCTAGCCACAGGCCATTAAATTTTAGTGACAATTTCGTTAATAATCGTCAAAGCCTCGCCTCGCAGCACATTAAATATACATCAAATAAAGCAACATGAAAATTAATTTTTATAAAATATGTGAATGAGAAGTGGAAAAAAGAAACAGGAAAAATTGAAAAGCCCACACAGAGAGTCAGACAAAAGAAAATACAAATAACACAAGTGCCAAAGCGTCAGTTGGCCATAAATTTGTTTGTTTTATGGGCCAGAGGCTACCGGAAAGCCAAGACCCAAAACCCAACAACAAATCCAATAACCGGAGACCCAAGATTCGAGACCCATTCGACCGGAGACCCAAAGGCCGAAAGAGCTCAAAATGTCGCTAGTCGACAAATCCAAACGATGATGTGCGGATAATAAAATGAAAACTAATTTTGACAAGCGACTGCCAAGGTAAATTTCAAATAAAATACCAAAAAAAAACAAAAAATAGAGAATAGAGAACAACAAAAAAAATAGAAAAAAGATGAAATCAAATGCGTAGAAGTCAAGAGCGATAAATTTAACAGACAACAACCCACACAATGCAGGCGCTTAGACTATAACCATGTGGATATCTATGATGTGGATGTTAATGTTGATGTTGATGTGGATGTGGATGTGGATACTGATGTGGTTGTGGATGTGGATGCTGATGTGTCGTCGTTGTCTTCGTCTTCATCTAAGTCGTTGTCGTTGTCGGTAGCTCAAATGATGCCACAACAAGTTTTTTATTTTGGACTCTCTGCCCACGCAGTTGGAACTGGAAATGGCATATAGAGAACGAGGCGGAGGCAGAGAGATCTCTGTTAAGCTTTTATGGCATCAGGCGTCAGGGAAGCGCCAATCATAATCAAGCCATAAATTTAAATCTTATAATCATTGCGATGATTTTAAAGGCTTGCTGACAACACAGATGAGCTCGTCGTTTATGTGCTCATAGATTAAAGAGTCCTTACTTTTATGATGGGAGATTGTCAATTAGAGCTTTCTTAGAGGAAAACACTGCAGATTGGCTATTTTGTAAGACTAAAGAGTCTTTTAATTGTATTTGGAATATAGATTATATGACAATTAATTATGTTAATGCTTTCATTATTTATGCATCTATTTGGGACTGTTTTTGAAACTAAATGGATTTATTAAGAGAATATTTTGAATATGAGAATATTTTTTATATTTAAGATTCTTTAGTTTTGATTAACATTGATTTAAACGATACCAATTTATTTATCGCCCACTTTGTAATCATAGGTCTGTTTCTACAGTTAGTTACATGCTTTGCATTTTAGCTACTAAAGAGTTCTGAGTTTAAATTTATATATTGGGATAATCTATTGAATATTTTGTAAGCTCATAATAAAAAGCCTCATGCTTATTACTTTGCCAAGTTTCAAGTGCTAAAAGCTGTTCTAAGTTTTTTAAATGTTCAATATTAACTTATCTTTCGTTATCTTTACGTTAAAATCAAATATTGAACAGATCTATTAAATTGTAGCTTGTGTAGAATATTCCCTTCTGAGCTATATCTTGTGTTGAAAGCTTAATCATGTTATTCGTAACAAGACTTCTTAGGATTAAACAGTCATTATTTGAGCAAACCTTTCTCCATTTAAGCATTTTGAATTAAATAGCAACTTGAGCTCTGCCAATAACAAAGCCATTTATCTGTCTGCGTCTCCAGTTTCCCTTTGCCTTCCCTCACCATGCGTTTTAATAAACTTTCAATTGAGTCTATGCCAAATCCAATAAGCAATCGCACACATAAATAACCATTGAGACGACAGAACTCCAGACGCAGCTGGCAAATAAAGACATTTCCGGCATTTTTGGATGCTGTAGACACACAGAGAGGGATAGATAGTCTTAGCCAAGCAAGGGAAATTAGCCATACAAATAGAAAAGTTGCTGACAAATGGTTAACAATTACAATGCAAAAGGGATATGTAATCGAAAAAAAGGAAAATTGAAAGCAACGTCAGGGAAATTGTCCTTGCGCAGATATCCACACGTAATCTGAAACCGAAAAGTAAATGTAATGATAGTTTGTCTGTCTGTCTGTTTGTCAATCACTCAATCTCTCAATGTGTGTGTGTATTGAGTATCTGATGTCTGTCTATATATTTGAAGTAAATTCTCTTACGAATGTGCATGTATGTATCTCATGGATACATGTTGTCGTCAATCGCATTTTTATCAGCTGTTTGTATTTGTTTTGTCTTTGCACTTGCAACATTTGCCGAGTTCATTGAAATCGAGTGAAAAGGAACCAAAAAGGAACGTTGAGGAACGTCGTCAGGAACCGGGAGAAATCTCTTTTCACCCCAACACCGCTTTGTACTTTTGCCGACTGTTTGCCCTGCCTTTACCTAACTCTCTCTCTTTGCCTGTCTATGCTTGTCCATATCCTGTCTCGTTCTCGTTCTCATTCTCAGTACCTGTTTCACAGTTGAGTGGACTCGACTGGCCTCAGAACTCGAGACGGGGTCGGAGTCGGACGGAGTCGGAGTCGGGTCGGTTATGCTGGATTCTTTATGGGCCGACAAACACATATACATATCTTTTGTCGGCATCAACGTAGTAACTCATTTCATTCATGGCCGTAAATTGTGCAAGGATGCGTTGAGTTAACGCAAATTCTATGCAGCGTTTAAAAGAAAGAAGCCAACTATTTAGAATATTACTATTTTACAGCTGGGCAACGCTTTAAGATTGTACTTAATAATCATAAAGGGACGATCGTAAGAAGAGAAGAAATTCAATTTTGTCCAAAAAGAAAAAAGACTATACAGATTTATAAGTAAACTACACACACGCTCACGATCTCGATTGAACGAGACAGAGATTGTTCCGATCGTCCGATCTTCCAATCGCACTTTAACTGCACTTGAGGCTGATGATGGCTCACCCAAGTGGAATCTCTCATCTCATCATCTTATCGAATGGCATGGAATCGAGTTCAGTTGAGGCGACGAGGAATCGAGGCGAATTTATGTGTTTCATTAAAACCGTTATGAGACGCGTGTTTCATAGCCATTAAGCCAAGCACAGGCCAACTGAGAATCGCAGAGAAGAGCGCGAGAAGAAGGGAAGAGTGCGGTACGAGGAATACATTACAATGCCCAAAATTTAATAATGAGCATCGTTCGAAGCAAAAGGCTTCAACTCTGTTGAGTGGAATGGCATGTTGTTCCAGATTTCAGGCCATGCATTTTTTTCTCCGATTTTTCTTTTATTTTTTTCCCCTCTTTTTTTTGTGGCCTGCTGAAAGGCGTCTTGGACAATGCTAAATGCTGGCGATTTCTGCTCCACTTTTTAAAGTAAATTGCCAGAGATTTGTAAGATTTTTCGATGCAACAGAGAAATCAGAAAGTGGAATTTTGAGAAGGACGAAGAGTGGCAAAGGGTTAAGAGTTGGGTTATATAATATGCGATATTAAAATATGAAAGGATTAAAATGAAAAAACAGGTGGAAAGATAAAAGGATGAAGCCGTCAACTTAGGGTCATATCAATAAGATTATAGTTAAGTACACCTGATGTAATAGTTATAATAAGAAGATGAGAAACTTAGAAATGCAATCAAATATAATTAATGACGTATAAAGTTAACACCATTTAAGAAGTAAGGAATTAAGGAGTATATAAATATAAATGAACTATGAATGCATAACATTACAAACTTCAGTTTCCTATAATAATGTAAATGATCAACGAGAAAGTTATACAGAAAAGTGATATCTTTGATATGTTCTAAATAAACTAAAAGAAAGATAAATGGTTTAATTAAATAAACGTTATGTTTAGACAACTTTGCAGGCAAGTTAACAAGTTCTATCATTGTTTCTGTCCGGGAATCCTTAGACAAAATATCTCATGTGAACAAAAGTGTAGAGTGTAAAGCAATGTTGCTACCCAGCTTAAGCGTAAACCCAACTTCAAAGACCCAACCGGTAATCTGTCTGTCTGTTTGTCTGTCTGTTGGTCTGTCTGTCTGGTAGCTCTGTAGCTTTACCCTATCCTGAACCTCTTGCACCTCAAGAGTCAAAAAGCAACTTCAACGAAATTCACAGACAAACCAAAGAAGAGTCGGAGGAGCACTTGGTAAGGTGTTGTGGTAAGGAAATGTAAATCCCATGTGTATGCTTGGTGTATAACTCTGAGAGTGTGTGAGTGTGTGTGTGTGTGTGTGTGTACAACACCTTTTACCAAGAAACAACAACAATTACAGCAGTCATCACCTTTGGTGGTTTTCAGTTCTTGTTGTCGTTGTTGTCGGCGCCTTCTGAACCTGCAACAAGACTCGTCGTCGTCGTCGTCGTTCAAAGGTCTACAAACTACCTAAGCAGCCCAAAAACTGCATCGAGTAAGAAGTCTTCTAGAAAGAGAAAGAGAGAGAGAGAGAGAGAGTGTAGAGAGAGATCGAAATTGTTGTTTATTATCTTATGGCTTGGAAGTTATAAAACAAAGCGTCAATTGACTGCCAGGCTCTCTGTGCCCTGATGCAATCATCTTTGCTAAAGTACGACTCTCTGTCTCTTCGAGTTGGACTCTGTGAAATTTACATTACTGTTTACACACACACACACACACACACAGTGCAGCTCCTGTCTGTAAAAGCCGCTAAAAAGAAGGAGAAAGATGGAGTTGTAGGAGTAGGCAAAGAAACTCCAGCTTGCTAATAGAGGAAGTCACAAAAAGGGCTAAGAACAAAAAACTGAGTGTTGTATAAATTATTAGTGTGGGTTCCATGAAAACAACACGTGAGTTAACTATGAGATAAGTTGAGTAAGAAATCAGCAAAATTCATAAGTTACCAACATTCCAACTAAACAAGAAGAAACCAATAAACAAAAAAATCAAAACAAAAAAGCTCTTCAAACCACATAAGATTATCGGAGATCTTTAGTCAAAGACCAAAAGTTAACAATAGAAAGTAAGAAAACAATAATACAAAAGAAGTAGAAGAATACAATTAAAGTTAAGAATCTGCTGCCCAACATCTTATATATAGTATATGTGTGATATGTAGCTTTTATAACCTCAATTTAAAACAATTTTCTTTTGCTCTCTTTACAGGTAAGTCTCCAGATTGTGCTCACTTAACGTATGTAAGTTCTTTTGAATGTTTTCCATTTCCTGTAGCTCCTCTCTATCTCTTTTCCCATTAGCAAATCAAATAAATATTTTGGCCTGCGGTTGAAAGAAACCTCCTCATAACAATTACCCGCACCGACCACGTCGGTCGGCGTCTGCAAATTAATAATAATCAAGCCAAATTACACAATGACACGCACTTGAGGTCTGAGTCTCGAGTCTCGAGTCTCGAGTTGTCCCGTCTTGTTGTCTTTTTGGGGTCTTGAAGACTCGTGCGAGTGCTCGACTATCAATTAGGCACATCTTTCAATCAAAAACAACAACAACAACAACAACTCTCGAAAGATTTGTCTGTGTATCTCAACAAAGAATTAGCGCTAATAATTAAAGACGCGACTTGAAGTCTTTTTTGGTCTATAGATAAATATCAACAATTACTTATTTTCATCGTACGCCAACGCTTCACACGATCTTCGAGTGGCAAACATTCTTTTTACCTTGTTTTGTCTCCTGCCTGTCTGTCAAGTGCATAATAATCATAATAATTTATAATATACATTTTTTTTTCTTTATAACTCGTAGAATTTCGGACAGGTGCTGGGCACTTCAACTTTCGACTTTGTTGCGCCCCATAAAACTTGAATTTACCCCTCGTTCCCCTCCGTTCCTCACATTGAGTCTTCATCTAATGACGTCTTAAAATTTATGTTAATCTGCCTCTTGTTGCATGTCATGCCGCAAATGTCGCTTAATTATGAGGATCGAGACAGCTTGCCCCCCATCTCCCCTTCATCCTCCATCTACGAGTACTAATCATAATCAGTTTTCAGTTTCTTCTTTTTCTTTTTTTTTTATTATTTATAGCACTCTTGATAGTTTCTTTTGTGGACTCCTTTTTTTCGCGTGGCATGTGGAAAATGTTAATTAAATTGTAATTTATGAGACTGCAGATAAGTTAGTTTAGCAAATGAGTCAAGGGTGGTTTGTAGACGAGGGGAGAGTTTTGAGTCTAGAATGAGGGCAAGTGAAGTAAAATTGTAGTTGGATGTGGTAGGTATAGAAAACTCGAGTCAAGTTCTAATTTACGATGTCTGAATCAAATTCTATGTCTAAATATTGATACACTTCTTGTGATACAATAGGAAGTGAGTTTTCTATTTGTAGATAATTTAGAAAATGAGTCAGAAATATTCAGTTCAAATTGGAAGAAAATAAAGTAAATAGAATTCGAAATTGAGTTGAGTATCTCTGAATTACAAATCGTACACTCATAACTACTTGTCTTTGTGAATCAATCTTTTAATTTTAAGCACACCTTGATTAGATTGAATGTGTTTAGTCATTTACTTTGTTATCTTATTGGCAAATTTCTTTGGCCATAAATTTCACAAAAATAACCAAAAGCAACATTCCTTTCCCACGTACCACATCTTTTGATGTGGTATTTATATGCTTGGAACTCGAGCAATTATGTTGCTAATTTGTCATTTTATGCCCTGGAGCGTGTCATGACTTTCCATTCATTAACAAATTATGCAATAAATGCAATCAAACAGCAGCTCGGGCTAACGATCTGCCAATAAAACTCGTTCCCCCCCTTCCCAACCCAAACTTCAATCCAAATCCCAAAACTCATCCCATTTTAATTCCAAGGCAATCCTTATTTCTCATTCGATTATAAGGTTCTGGCTCTCTGCTCCAACAGCTGCCACTCGCACTTAATTAAGAACTTCATTTAGCACCTTCTTTCGACTCTTGATCGGAAGCCGGTTTTATTTTGGTGCCTGGTATTCTGGAATTTAATCGCGCTTTGCATATCGCCAGCGTCGTCTCTGAATCAATATTTTGCTTTCTCACGCTATGCTGGAGAGTAGGAGTTGGAGTTGGAGTCGGAGTTGGAGGGAGAGTCGCCTCTGGAATGTGCAACAGAGCACAGTCGGTGCCACAGTTGGCAACAATTTTGCCTGATTGCACCAGCTCTTTTCTTTCTTTTTTTATTTTTTTGGTCCAAAAGAAGGCCTGTTCCAGTCGGAGTCGGAGTCGCAGTTGCAGTTCTTGGTCCCAATCGCAGTTGAGGCTAAATGGTATCACATGTCGACGATGGAGTCGTTGGGTTCTTATTCGAGTGCATTTGCATGGTAACTTCATTTTTTAGATGCTACTCTTTTGCTACTCGGACTTTAAATATACCCTGTAGGTGTTTGGAGTATCATAAATTGATCATTAAAATTATTAGAAACTATAAAGGGAATATACTTTAAAGACCTAGTTAATATATCCAGTAAATGTATCCTTATATCTAGGCTAGACAATCAATCATTAGAGTCTCCATAAATATAAAGTTTTTCTACTCTTATACGATACAATGATCAATCTTAGTTTTTTAAAGTTTAATTCTTAATTCAGAAATAAAGTGAAAAAGAGCAAAGGATATTCAAATCTTAGGATGCTTTAGCATTGTCTTAGTCTCAGATACTCCACAAAAAACTAGAAAAATTAAAAGCTATTTAGAGTTTATCTTATGGTATCTCGAATCTTAATTGTTAATTTTATTTTATATATTTGATTCCCATTCCTATGCTTCCTATTCATCCTAGAGACTGTATGGACTACAGACTTCAACAAAAATCTATGAGAAAAAAAGCTTATTTAGAACTTACTTTAGATTGTCTTGAAACTTAGCTGCACAAAGTATTTTATTTAAATTTTGTTTAGGACATTTAAGCTTTCTATTAATCTTATAAGATAGATAGGTCATTTTGGAATGAATCTGCCTGACTTGAAGTCCCAACTACTTTATTCTCTTACTTACAATTTGTTAGGGTATATCAGTGTTCGTTTTTGGCATGGCAACACACTCACATTCCTTTCTTTAGCTTCCTTTCAAGCAGCTGCCTCGTTGTCGCCTGCCTTTCAGGCTGCCAACCCGGTTGCATTTGATGATAAATAGGCGCAAAGGTAAAAAGCCAAAACGTGAATGCGAATTTCGTATGGCTCGAGTTTGACTTTGGCCATGTCTACTACTACAAACAATTCTCAATGGTTGTGCCACAAGGGGGGTGTTGAGGGGGTTGCTGTTGTTAGGCAGGTGAGGCAGCGGAACTTGTGCTGCTTTCAAGTGCAAGCCAAGGAGGCAGCATTCAAGTGCCGCCTCGCTTGACTTTGCAACGGCTTGCTTGGCTCTCTTGTTCTTGTTCTTGTTTTATGCGCTGGCATGTTTGTTTGTCAACCTACACCAACGACACCAACAACAACAGCAGCAGCAGCAACAACGACAGCAGCTGTTGCCGGCAAACATTTGCCCAAAGCGTCAAAGGGGAGAAAGAGGATGAGAAGGTGGCCAGAATGAGGAGGTGGTGAGGAGGCGACAGTCGCCAGGAATCAGCAGTCAGCAGTCAGCAGTCAGCAGTTGCAGTTGCAGTCAGTCAACAGGCGCAGGCGCTGGCACATGGCAATATTTCATTACCCACGGCTTATTCGACTGACACTGAAACAGAGACTCCGACTCCGACTCCGTCTGCAACTTGTACTTGGACTGGGGATTTCTCTTTACCTTATTTTTTATTCGCCTTTGTGCTGGCATTTGAGGCATGCCATGAGCACCCGTTCTAGACGCGACTCTCTGACTCTTTCACTGTCTGCCTGAGCCACATTATCTACCTTGGCCATAAAGGTAGAAAAGCTTTTTTGCAACACTTACGCACAGCTCACGTTGTATGCGCTACTTGGTGGGCACTTGGATTGGAACTGTGTAGGATATGGCACTGATAGCAAGTTACATGGCTTGTAAATACCCACAAGATCTATTGCTAACTCACGAGATTACTAAGCTATCCTATAAATACCTTAAACTAGCTTTAATCTGACTGTAAACTTATAAAATGTGTTTAACTTTTGTTTAGATTATGGCATTAAACTTATTTGAATTCAAACTACTAAAGTCTCTTTAAAATAAAATAAGTTTTTCTATTGAGTGGGAAAATAAGCGTTAATTCTCCAGCTCCCTGAAAAGCTCAAATTACTTACAGTTGTTTCAAGAATATGACTGCAATTGTAATGAACAAAATTAATGATTTTAATATCTGCACACTTCAATTTACTATTTTCTAAGGATTATCCTTAGTTCTCGAAGCTTTTACAATTAGCATTAAAAGTCTTTTTTCAATGTGTGTGAGCAGCCTCTCTCAGCAATTTTTATACCCCAAATCAATTAGTTTAATATCTGCACAGCTCAACATAAAATTTGAATAAAAATTTGAGAACTTTATCAGCTATTCTTAATGCCATTAAATTGCAAGAGTGCCCTTCTGTACCATAAACCTTTCATTGCAATTCTCATTTCTTAAATCAATTGGTTCAATATCAGCGCACTTTATCATACGATTTTAACTGAAATTTAAGAACTACTACACGTATATTAGCAGTACCTATTGATTGCAAGTATGCCTTAGTCTTAAACTTAAAATTAAAACCAATAAAACTTTAACTGCAATTATCATGAAAAGAAAATCAGTATGTTTAATATCAGTGCACTTCATCTTAAGGCCTTTCTCTGTGATTTTATGTGTGTGCAGCCTCTCTCTGCGATTCTCAGGTAGCGTACTTAAGCTTCGACTATGCCGATGAAGCCCAGCTGCATTTGTGGTATCTGCAGCTGTCTATCTATGAGTATGTTGTATGTGTTTTAGTCAGACTGAAGCAGGTGGTCACGGTGCAGTGTTTTTGCCCCCCCCTCTTTCCCCCTTGTCCTGTCCTGGCATACCTTTTGCCACTTGCAAATAATTTCCATACCATCCGCGGCGACAATAAAAACGAGAAACATGCCAAGTCTTTTTTTTAATTTTTATATGTTCGTTTTTTTCTCTCTTTTTTTGCTTTACGCGCATCTGCAAATTAAAAACGCATTTTATTTTATACTATGTATGATGCCGGCAATGGGAGCCTTTTGGCTTTGACAATGGCACCACACACAAAGTGTATAACACTGCAGGATAAAGTTGGGAGGCATAGTCGGGAAATATTTATGTATATTTATGTATGTATAGTATATGCAACATATGCTACCATGTTCGCATTTTTCTTTCTATGCGTAATTATTGTGAAATTTGTTACAAAGTTTTCTTGTCGTCTGCTTGCTACGTGTGTGTAGCTACACTTTAGACTTAATTGTTAGCTGTAGGATACATAACAACAACAACAACAACAATAACCACAACACACTCGACACAAGAACAACAAGAGAGGAGCCCTGTTGAAATCAAAGCTTTGATGCCGACACGACAACGTTGAAGTATATGTATGACCATGATGATGATGAGGATGATGTTGATTATGATTATATGGAGATGATGAAGCTGCGAATGATGATGACAGGTAGCCGAGTGTTTAATTTATGTCTTTTTAAGCACTTGCCTGCACTGCAAGCACAGACAAAGAAAGCCTCTGGAATTTCTATCTTATAGATACCAATGCAGCTCCCCATTTTGGCATCAAGATGTGCAATTTTAGAAAGAAAAGTTTGTTTTGATTCTGACCAGAAAGTATTTATTACCTAAACTAGAGTTGTAATATGCCATACCATGTCCTTATTTCATCATAGATACTTTTGTATCTTTTAATGTTTGTAATTTTGCATAACTAAAGCATCTAAAGTGATCTTCTTTTAACTTTCAAGTACGTCTTTCTTATAGTTTGAATACTTTTGTATCTTATGTGTGTAGATACTTTTGTATCTTTGTATCTGTCAATGCAACAGGCGCCTCTAAGCCATAGTTTTGTATCTTTGTATCTGTGAATGCAAGAGGCGCCTTTAAGCCAAAGTATCTCAAGTGCTTTCCCTTTAACTCGCTTTGACAACCCAACCCGTTTATCAGCACGAACTCGAACTCGGCTATCGATGACAACAGATCTTCAACTTCAAATCAGGGCAAGTTGTTGAAACTTCCGTAGAATAACTTACACACTATTTTGATGATTTATGTGTACAGCTAATTGGGGATATTTCAAGTTAATCCCCCACCTTTAGTCTGTTCTGTGCCACTTTCCCTTTCACAAGTATTTTTGGGGTAACATACGACAATTTTTGTGATCGATTTGTACAAACAAAACGTCACACAATCGGGAGCGATAACAATATAATAAATATATAATTGATTAAATACAGTATGGCATAATTCATTGGAATTTCCTCGTTTCTAGTTTTGTTATATTTTTCTCCATTCAAGAATTATATACACGTAATGTGTCCAGGCGTTTCGAACAGACCGCACACAGATTAGATTACTGCAAATTGACACATTTTCTGTTGTCTTTCTTGCCCCGGACTGTCAATCAGAGGCCGACCTCAGGGAAAATTTGTCGCATGGGGCGCAGCTCTTGACTCTCGATTCGATGCGCTGCATTTTTCGGGGCACATTAGTTGCGCCATCGAGAAATTCCCAAATAAGTATCTTCAGCCACACGCTTCACATCTTTGTTTGGTTTCGTTTCGTTTAGTTCTCTTTTTTTTTTTTTGGAACACTCAATACTCTCATTATGCGTTACGCATTATCCTTTGAGGCCATTGTTATGGATTTAGCAACGCCCCTTCCTGGTAACCCGAATACCTTTTTTCTACCACAAATATATATATATATATATACTTTTTTTGTTACAGATTTTTGTGATTAGCACACACCTTTTTCCCAGCTGCCCGTGGGCCACATTTTCATCAGCATATATTGCATGATTAGGACTAATAATAATCTGAACCAGACCATTGAGTGTGCGCCTGTTAATGGTTCAGGATTAGTTATGTTTCTCTCTCTTTCCCTCCTTCTTTCCATCTTTCCCCCAGTGCGAATGGAGGCGTTTTCTCGCTTTTCGAGTCGTAACGGAAACGAAATATTTATGAAAAATGGTTTTAATGGCAATGAATAGCGATATGATAGACATTTGATTAATGCATGTTAGATAGGATAGGATAGCATAATGGTTATAGAAACTGCACGAATTAAGTGACTTTAAGTGTAACCCAAATGTGGTTTACTGTAGGTTTAATAATAAAATGAAACTAAAGGTGGATCTATAGATGGGAAGATAATAAGAAAAGTTGCACAGAGTATTGCTTTAATTGAATTTAATATTTATGTTACACATTTATGTAAGTGTACAAAAACAAACATAGTTTTATTATTATCTTTTTCTGATAGAAACTTCTTAAATAAAGATTCTAATAAATTCAATTGTTATCTAGCTGTGAATAATCACAAATCTCTAATTGCTAAAAATCAGCTGTGTAATGTGAAAAAAACTACAGATCATCGATAAGTACTAATACAATTGTACAGAATTTGAATTTATTTATAGTTATTTTTAGCACACAAATGAACGCTAAAATGCAAAAATCACAAAATCACCAAAGTGTGATGACAGCTTCGATGAGAAGATCGCGCCAACAAGTGAAGGTTGAACATTTGTGTGAAGTGATCGCTGATCGATTTTGCTTCCTTTAAGTATTTACATTCTAGGTGAGACTTTACTATAATCCAAAGTGCTTATATAGACATATTTATATAATTTTTAGCGAAATCTCTTGAGTCATTTGGAATTTTCTATGAATTCTAGATCCCGTAGATCAACACCCACAGCCCACAGCTGTGGCCAAAAGACAGAGAAAGAAATCGATTTCCCTGTTTATTGTATTCATCTTGGGCAATGGTCTCAAGTATTTCCCGTACTGTTGATATATATAAAAAGTGTTAATGAATTAATTACCTGTCTATAAGCAATAAATTGTTAAGAATTACGCACAACGATTCGTCTTTCGATTTTGTTGGTGAGTCAAACAAATTGGAAAAAAATCTCTGTTTACATTCAAGTGTAGAAAAAAATGCAGTAAGCTACAGTGGAGCAAGCTCAACAGTAGGAGACCCAGTACTTTTTGAGTGCAAAGCGTTCACTATTGATTGTTCTTCAATAATGTGTACAAAACAATAGATGGCGCCACTACGAAGTTAATAAACACAGAGGTCGCTAGCGTCTCTTCTTCTTCCTTTTGCCTGTAACATTGTTAGTTGAATAACTTCCGTGTTTAGCATCCGATTTAAATGAAATTTTCTGGACAGTTTTGGACCATAGTGTATATTATATGTACCAATAATCAAGGCGCTAGTCTTAAAGGGGCTCTTGTAATTCGACTTTGAAATTTTGTTTTTCAATTTCCGGGGGCGGAGGGGGGCGTGGCAAAAATCCAAAACAAACTTGATCAATGAGAGATATAGATGAACCTACATGCCAAATTTGGTGTCTCTAGCTCTTATGGTCTCTGAGATCTAGGTGACACAAAATAGGACAGACAGACGGACAGACGGACAGACGGACAGACGGACAGACAGACAGACGGACATGGCTATATCGACTCGGCTGTTGATGCTGATCAAGAATATATATACTTTATGGGGTCTGCCACGCCTCCTTCTGCCTGTTACGCACATTTTTTTGCACAAACTTAATAGACCCATTTGTACTTTTTTAAAGTACTGGGTCTAAAAACAACAACAGAAATCTTTTATTTGATTTTATAATTGTCGACAAAATTTATTTCTATCAAGCGGCTACAAAAAGTGTTAATGGTTTTAATCGGATCTTAAAGATCTCTGGGGCTGGGGTTCGGCAATGTTCTGTTAATAACAAAACACAAATTTGCCAAGTCATATCCTAAAGCAACCTCACATCATTGGCTGTTATTAGTGTGGTTGTGATGATCTTATCAGTAGAGTAAAGACTGCTCTGAACTGGGTTTTGGACCTGGTCTCTGTTCTCTGATCTCTGGGCCAGCCGGTTGGTCTGCTCTTCATTTGTGCTACAACTTAATTTTTGGGTCCACAATCCATAACTCTCTCTCTATCTCCCTCTCAGTGGGAGCTGGCTGTGTGAATTCCACTCTGAATAGCCCATTGATTGTGCTACAAAATAGTTGTCTATCATCCAATCACGTCCGGTATTTGATTCCAGTTCTCTACCTTTGTCTGTGTCGCTGGTAGTCTGCAAATTAGACTCGTTTTTAATGGCTTTTCAATTGAGGCATAAACTTGTTTGTTTATTGCCTGCGTTTTCTGCGTTTGTTTCTTTTTATTTTTTGGGAATAGATTTCTGTGACATTTTTATCGTGAGAGAATTGAAATAATTTCGTTTGAATCATATATATTTTTTTGATCGATGAACAGCTCAATGAGCTGGCAAAATAAGTATAAACTGAGGATTACATGGGTAAATACTTGTGAGATCCTCAAAAGAAATATAAGAAAATATTGAAAGTATTTTAGGGTAGGTAAATTCCCTACTGTTATACAAGAACTTAATAATAATGAAGAGTTTAATTTAGTAAAATGGAACCAGGAAAAAATTATCAGTATATAAAAATATATCATTATCATTATATACATTTAAGATCCTCAGATGAATTAGTTAAAATACCATTAAATTATTTACTTGCAAAATTGCAGAATTGATTAGATTGAGATTTTCTCTATGATCTTATGATGACAGCAGAATTTTAATACTCAGATCAAAACTAAAAGGAGAAACTAGTTTCCAAATTAAAGATTAAAATTTAAAACATTTTCGTTTTCAGAAAAATGTATATTTTAATTTTTTCAGTCATTCAGTTTACTTTTGGGCTACATTTTTTATATTCATCACTCATATTTGCGATTCCTGTTTTCTAAAAATGGCAAATATTTTTCCTCTGTCAGCTTGCCAGAGATTTCGAATGAATGTTCTTTGCTAGATATGGAACCTCCACATAGACCTGAAATAGGTATTGGCCCAGGCACATCTTTGGCATATTTGTGCCTATTAAGAACGCACTGCAGGCTTAATAAACTAACACCCAGGCAATCCATTGGCAACGCCTAGTACCTGGTACCACAAGTACCAGGGCCTAATTAGACTGCCAGCACGTACGGCAATCCAAACAGAAAACACGTCAATGGACGATGTCGATGTCGATCTATTGCCCCCACATGCATGTCCAGCAACGCCCAGATGCAGTCATAATTGCCCCCAGAGTAAGGCCCCAAGACTGGACCTGCTCTTGATGTGGATGTGGATGTGAATGTGGTTGTGGCTCTGTTTGTGTATTTGTGGGCTTTCGATCTGTGGCTATTTTATAATACCAACACGTTCAAACGTCAATTAAATAAATACAAGATACCAAAGCGTTGTAAACGCCCCAAAAGCCAAGCACAGCAGATCGTCGCCTGGCAACACACAAGATAGAAACCGAGACGAAGATCGAGCTACAGTCCATGTCTGAGACTGAGCCAGAGACTGAGACTCGGACTCGGACTCGGACTGAGTTGGAGGCAGACACCCAAGCAAAAGATTCATTCAGGCTTGAACGATTCATAAATTCACGTTGCACGTTGCACGTTGTTGGGCCAAGGAATTTGCTGCTGCTGGCTCTGCATTTTCATCCAAAGTTATTTTTGGCCTAGAACGAGCTTGTCGCTTCTTCCCTTCTGTCCTCTGTGTCTTCATCGTTATGGCAAATATTTTAATGGCTGCTTCCTGTGGTCAAGTTTCTTGCCACAAGTTCTGGCCACTCCAAACAAATGAGGCACTCTCTGAGACTTTCTTGTATACATTTGAACTGAAGATCGTCTCTAGACTCAATATGCCGTTAATTGGTTGAATACCATCATCATCAGAATGAGGAGGATTGTCAATGCAGTAGAGCCTAAGGCACGGCAATGTGAAGGAGAAGGAGAAGGAGAAATTAATCAAAGTGCTAGAACCACAAGTGCCCACTCCCAGAGTAATCATCTTTATTTGCGCACTCAATTAGTGGCAAGAGGGGAAGGGCTGGGCTGGTGGTGGTGGTTCTTCAAGTCTTCAAGTCTTTGTTCTTCCTCATCTTCAATCTACTTGTTTATTTAGTTTGGCCAACGAAACGAATGGCAGATAAGTAGAGGAATCTATAGTGAACAATTCCCATCCCGATCCCCATTCCCATTACCATCAAGTGGGCCGTCTGTTTTGGCTCTGTATCTCTCGCATTTTGCGCATTTCTCGATTTGCCTTCCGTAAAATGATAAATTAATGCTGACCCTCACATTGGACACGCCCCACGCCCTACGCCCACTTTTAGCCTAATGTCCGGAACGCGTTCATTGATTTTATTTCCATCGATTTTCTACGTTTCATCTCAAAGCCTCTATAGTTTATTAATTGTTCATACGTTGCCTAATGAATTTTTAATATATTTTTTTTGTTTTCTACTTCGTCTTTGCTCAGTTTATGTAAATTAATTTGACACAATTTGTTAAACATTGATTTTTTTGTTTTGTTGACGTCATTAAACACTAAACTTTAGGAAGAAAATATGAGTTTAAAAAGAAATAAATGTTTATATAAAGTAAAAATAAAAGTATGCCGTGAATAGAAGACATGTGACAAGATATTATACATGTTATCTACTTATCTTTACCTTTATATATCTTAATATCGCTTTTCCAGTTTTATTTTTCTTAGAATAATACATCCTCTGATCTCTTGGAACTAAGCGTAGTCCTTGTAAATTTTATTTTAGCATCACTCTTGTTGTTCTAAATACATTAATATTAAGTTTTCATTATGAACAACTCTCTATAACAATTACTGACCTCTTGTAACTCAGCTTCTATAAACAATAGCTTTGCAAACTTTGACCTATGACAACTTCTACAGCTTCTACTTACATAACAATTTAGTTTTCCCTATATAAAACCTCATACATTAGCAATTGCTGACCTCTTGTAACTTAGATGTTGTCGCTCTGATTAGATTGCCACTACTTTTGCTCTTTTTATTACATTGTCTATAATTGTAACGTGTTGTGAAATGTGAGCTAAAAATTGAAATTTTGGTTCATGGTAGCCAAGTGCAATATCTCTTCATTTTCCAGTCTCTAAAATTGGTGTGCACGATTCAATTGAATTCAATTGGTTTTGATTGATCGACAACACGTTGCAGCTGGCCCGACTGACTCAATGACTCCATGATTCTCAATGATTCTCTATGACTCTCTAGCTGCTAATTAAAGCAAGTGCAATTTGCGCCTAAACATTGGCAACTCTGTAATAATAATGCGCTATATAGAAGTCCAGCCCCCACCAACCCCTCAGCTAAACAAGCTAACAATTTATCAGCAATAAATTTGCGTGTACACAGAGGCAACACTTTATGCATGTAACGCACGAACGGGAACAACAACAAAGAGCTGGCTTGTAAAGTATCCAGTGGCAAGTGGCAAGTGGAAAGTAGCAAAAAAAATTGCAATTGTTGCTGTCTTTTCTGTCTGTCCACAAGTATCTTTTGACTCGCAAACTGCATTTTAATTTAAATAAATAACTTGGGCACATGCTCAATAGGGAAGCTTTACTTCACTTTATTTCGAGTTCAGTTCAGGCTTTATGAAGAGGCGTCCCCAGACAATTGTTAAAACATTTCTCTTCATTTACAAGTTGTCAACACGTTTAAACACAAAATGTGAGGAAGAAAAAGTTGCAAATTTGCTTGGCTAACAACAACAACAACTACTATGAACCTAATGAGAAATAATGCAATTTTGTAAGATTAAATTGATAATTTATTGCTATTATTATGTGGAGTTATGAATACTTATGGAAAGATTAAATAAATGTGCTACAACTAAACTTTGACTATATTCTGAAAGCTAAAGAAACAATATTTAAATATAAATATATTTTAAATTACTTATAGTTTGTTTGTAATATTCTACAAAGTTAACGGGCGATATTTAAATTTATAGATTTATTACTATTTTATACACAAAGATTCCTCTATTTAAATAAATGTGCTACAACTAAACTTTGACTACTTTCCGAAAGCTAAGGAAACAATATTTCACAATTTAAATGATTATAATTATATTTGAAATTAATTATAGTTTGTTTGTTACTTAATGGACGAAATTTAAATTTATAGATTTATTACTATTTAATGCACAAAGATTACTCTGCAATCTATTAACCTTTATCTATAGTTCGAATGCGACTCACAATCTTTTGAGAATTTCCGAATTTCCAAATTATAGATTAAATATATAAATTATTAGACCAGCTGTTGGTACAGCAATCCAAAAGAATCTTTTCCATTTGGCTTGGAGTTAACACGGTTGGGGGTCGTTACCAAATGCAATGAAGCCATTCGCAGAGACACATTTGTATTGGATACATAGAATTTATTAATATTTTTACTGCGATGCTAGCAACAGGCACAGTATATATAATGAAACACACACAGTGCGTTGATAATTAATTAAATCAATAATCGATCGTAGCCAAGCACAACAAAAGAGAGCAGAGACACAACAACAACAACAACAACATTAACAACGTATTTGAAATATCCATGTGGACATAATCAAGCGAAAATTCCAACAAAATTAACACACGCTGTGAAAAACGCTGCTCAGAAAACAGGTAGAATTTGTAGTTAAATGAGGAAGGAGAGACGACAAATTAGGCAACGCTTGAGAAAAGAGCAAAAGGGACACTGAGAAAGGGACACTGGGAATGGGAAATGGAAGAGAAGTTGGGCAGGTAGACAGGATTTTGGTCGGTGGAATCGTCGTTAATGTTGCGTGCGACATAATCCTGTTAGAGACGCGTGAATGAGAAGCCCAAAATTGAAGGAAAAAATGTTAAAGAAACAAAAAAAGAACGAAAAGAGAGACACACATATTAATAATAACTGCGAATGGAGAGGGTTAACTTGGCGTATGCGCAACTTTTGCATGTGACAACATAATTTGTGGGATTGGCTCGCCAATGATGATGATTATTAATCATATTTGCTTTCTGTTGTTGCCGTCTCTGGCCATTGGCCATTGGTCATTTGGTCATTTGCTGGTCAGCATATTTAATGAGGTTTATTTAGGCAAATTAACAAAACCGCAAAAGGCAGAGGCGGGTTTTTGGAGCTGCGTCTCTTAATGGCCTTTATATGACATTTTATAGTCATTGAAATGGCATATTAAACGTTAAAATTGATATTCTTTTTCTATTTTTCTAGCATGTCAAAAGTCAGACCAAGTTTGACACATAATATTTATGTGTGTCTGTGTGTGTGTGTTTTTTATAGCACTTAAAAAGCCATATTGTTGTAATCTTTATAGAGTTGCAACAGCTTCCCCCAGCAATATGCTGACATTCATGAGCTCCTCAATTATATTAACACAGATCTTCAGATATTTTGAATGTTGCGACGCCCACGCGTCAAAGCTTTAACTCGCAGCATAAATATGATTATATAGATGGTGTCATAGTCCCCCTCCCCTCGTAATTTATAAATTATATTTAATGACAAGCGCACTAAACTAAATAAATTGTTGCCGACTTAATAACATAATTTCTTACATTCAACAAGTGGGCGTCAACGCTGAAAGTTTAAACGATTTATGGGACACAGGGATTCTCTGAGAAACAGAGAGAGAGAGAGAGAGAGAGAGAGGTGGGGCATTGTAAGTTGACAGTTGAAATTTGTAAGACAACCACAAGTGGCACAGACTGGGTCTCTGTTTTCTTCTGTCAGCTGGATTAATCTATTGTGGTTTATGGCCTCTGCAGATGTGAGGATGATCTCCAGAATTGGGGTTGAATGAATCATTAGCCAAAAGCCAAATGTTTCAAATTGTCAAATTCTCAGCTGTTTTGTTAATTTAAAGAAACTCAAATGTTCCCTGACTGATTTGAATATATCATATAATCAAAAGGGCAAAGAGTTGGCGTTAAAATAAGTTATAAAATTGATAAATTAAAGACTGTGCTGATCAGAAGTATGATGTCATATTGTCATAGAATAGTCTATCAGAAATCAAAGACTTGCAATATGAATTCATAAAGTAAACATGAATATGAAATTTAATACTTTATAATGTTTAATGTAGCGTGACACACAACTTGTCTTGTTCCTGTTCAATGTTTATAAATTATGGCAATATTTTTAAACTTTGATTTTATTTTAATACATTTACAAGTGTCGGAAGTAATTAATCGATTACTTATAAATGTTTTTCCGTTGAAAATAACATTATATGAAATTAACATTACAAATATGTTTACTTAATTTATTCATTTATTTCTTGCAACATTTTGTATAGTATTAGTTTATTCGCTTAGCTCGTTTATGGTTTATTTAAATGTAAATATATAAATTAAATATATTATTTTAAGTTTTGTTGTAGAGTATTTCAACTTGTCTTACAGTTTGTTCACTCTACGCTGTACATTTTTTGTAAATTGCTATTTTCCATTTATAGAGCCATTAAGACAGGGTTAACAAGCCACCAAAAAGTCAGTCAAGCGTTGCCACCCAGATACAATAGATACACTCTGAACTATGAGTTGCAAAAGATACAATATCTTTACACATAATGTCAATTGCAGTAAGGATAGAGCACGGACAGAAGAGAGAGAGATAGAGAGAGAGGGAAGGAAGGCAGTCTGGAAACCGCAAGCAGACGCTGCCTTTGTTAGGCCACATTATTTAAACCTTTTTCTCTCTCTTTTTAGCCATATTGATTGCAATTTTTCGCCGTTTACTTTTCATTTGGCTTCGATTTTCTCATATTTTTTTTGCTTTTGTGTTTTCTACATTTTACAGACGATTAATTTCAGAGCCCGAGAAAGAGAGAAGGAAGCTCTGTAAAAACGGCTCGTAAATTTATGAAATTAATTCATTTTGAAGCCGACAATTTTCCTGTGTTGTCAGTGATGAGTTTTTGGGCTGTTTTTCATTCATAATTTTATATTTTCTCTTTTGTTACAAAATTGTTTTGCGGTTGGCAGCAATTTTGAGAGGCTTATAGTAAAAACGAAATCCCCATAGGAGAAGAGCTTCTTCTCTCTCTCTTTCTCTCTCTCTCGCATGGCAAATTGAGGAAATCTCTGCTTTTATGGCTTTTGCGGTTTTCAATGCGGTTGCAAAAGGGTTTCGTTTACTTCTCTGCGGCTTTTGGCTTTGGGCTGTGGCTGTGGCTGGGTGAGAGTTGATGAGAAGTTTACTGAGACTGAGACAAACACAGACATATTACAGGGCACTCTAAATGGCCTAAATGCTTTTTATGGCCAAGTACAAGCACATTTTTCAATTGTCGTCGACGTCGTCATCAACTTAATTGGGCCACAAAATTAAATAAAAAATGCTGCTCATGTTGCATGCTGACTGACCAGAGAGTTGACAGCAACACGTCGTCGTCCTCCCCGTCAGCAGTCAGTCTCTGTCCCCCTCTCTCCCTCGCTCTCTCTCTCTCTGTCTATCTACCTTGCTTCCTTCCTTTCATAGTCTTGGCAAAAAAAAAGAGTCCATAACACGGGAACGTGCTTTGAATAACTCGACTGCGATTTTTTTCGCCATTCGCCGCTGTAAATCTCTGTCGCGCGTTTTATCTTGCGTCCAAAATCGAATTTAAATCCAAGCCGCCAACAGACACACAACTTGTTTCAATGGCTTTCGATCTGGCTAAGCGGCGCTTTTGATTGCCCACCTCTTCTCCTTTTCTTTCCCCCACTCACCACTCCTCTCTTTTTCGTCTGCTTTTTTTAGCCCCCTGTCTTTCAATTTGATTTGTTTGATGGCGTGAAAATTTTTGTTCAACTACAAGTTTATGAGCTGCAAAAATGCTCATTTGATTTCTCATTGCATTTATTTGTGTTTCTTTATATAAAAAAAAAAAGTTTTGCTGGTATTTTATGAACTTTTTGTTGAAACATTGATAGAATATTAAAGTGAGAATGCCAGACAACACATGCCACTTTCTTTGGTATCGCCTTTCAAAACAGATGGCAAAATAATGTTACTTGAGTTTGATAGGGAGAGAATATAGATATTAAGCTAAAGGATACTTAATGCTCTCAGGCATCGGCTGAAGAACTTTAAGCAATTGAAATTTATTACTTAGAAGAGATGCAAAATCATTAAACTGCACTTTCAAATAATAATTGAAAGAGTTGCTTAGGGAATTATCTAATGAATTTTAATCAGATTGTCTGTATATGTATTTGCATTAAAAATATGCACAACAATAATACAATTATAAAATAACAGTTACGGTTGAATTTATCTAATCTTAGGTTTAAAGAGTGTTTCAAAGCAATCTAATTAAATTTAAGTATTTTATTTTCTACCCTTTTGAATCGATCTTTACTTTTTAGAAGTAAACGATAAAATAATTGCTATTAATGGCAATAATATTTTCTAAACTAATCATACAAAATTAGCATTTATCTTAAAGACAATCAGAAAGTAATCAAATTAAATTTGCGTTTAATTGTTGTATCTTTAAACTGTTAAAGTTCGATTAGGCTAGAGTCATTAAAATATAATCTGAATCAATATAAATAAGAAGCGTATAAAATCCACTGTATAATACATGAAAGCCTACATTCTATTGAATTAAAATCAATTTATAAAGGTGTTAAATATTTACCTTCTTTTTTACCTCCTAATTTAATTGTATTAGAATAAATAAACCTCAAGCTTTACCTCAATTAAAAAAATCAAAAAGTGAACAAAGCTTACATTTATCCATATCACATTCACTCAATTAGTTGCGAGTTCAGTCAGATTTTGACCCATTTTGTAGACAAGATTTAACCAATCGGCAACTGCTCCAATAAACAACAATAATAACAACGGCAATTCTGGCCGAGACATTGAGACTTTTTATACACATACACATTACATGGTTTACATTGCGCATACGACGCGTTGGACAATTGTTGTGTTGTGTATGTGTGTGTGTTTGTGTGTGTCTGGTATAAACAAAACAAAGTCGCGAATGTAAACAGCAAACAGGTTAACCAAACTGACGACCAGGCAGTTGGACACGTTCTGTTTGTCCCCTCCGCTGTCCCCCACCCTTTATGTTCACACACACACACACACCCGCCAAATGCCATTAATCAAATTTTTATTGTTTAATTAATTTCGCTTGAATGAATGGCGAGCACGGAGCTTGAGCAAACAAAATAGCAGGCAAAACAAACAAATGGCCAAAAATAGCTTGAAAAAATGGCATTAGATTCGATACGATATCAAAGGAATCGAACCGCATTATGTGCTCATTTCTTCACTTGACAATTATTTCTTTCGATTTCTTCAGTTTATTTTTTGGGTGGATTATTAATGTGCAATTTATTCATAATTCATAAATCGTTGAGCTTCAGATGATTTGTCATGGTCATGAATTGTTCCAGATGTGTATAGGATTTAATTAACTAAGACTTGCCATTGTAAGAAACTAAACAAATTGCATTCGATTAATAATATTAAACAAATTATTAAACTTTAATTAATTACTGCATTAAAATTAATATAAATAAACAGCTGCTCAGCTCATAAATTATGCTTTTGTAATGCAAAATATTGTCTCACAGATACAGATAGATTGTAGATTAGGTTAGTTATAAAGATAGCAGATGTTTTGGACAGTTTTCGGGATGTTGTTGTTTGGGCCACATGTCGACTTTTACCTCATCAATTGGAACATTTCACTGCCAAAAAGGGAAATGAGAACTGAACGTAATACATAAACTCAGCTGCAGTTTCCCAGCGACTAATTACGCCTCATAAATATAGTAACAACGACAACAACACATGGCAACAAGAAATATTTGCTCCCTACTGAGCTATTTTTATAATCATTCTCTTATTTTCTCTCCTCTCTCTCTCCCCGTCTCTCTGTCTGGATGAATTTTCGCACATTTGCGCATTGAAATTGTCATTTTTGAAAAGTGACGGCTAGGAAAATGCGCTGATTGCCAGATTTATGCATGTAGAAGCATCTCAGCGGGGAGGTGCATAAGGGTGGGAGGGAGGCAGGGAGGGGGTTCAGCCGCAGACAGCTTGGCAACTGCAACAATAAATGAAACAAATGTGAATGGGGCAACGCCAAAGTTCGCAACATTCGTCACTTCATCATGCAAAAAGCCTCGACCCCGAATACAACAACAACAAGAAGAGAGAAAAAAACCAGGAAGGAGCCAACCAACTCTTCACCAGCAACAACAACAACAGCAACAACAAGAACAACAACAACTCGAACATCAACTCCTAACTCCGGACTGTGTTTACATGAAACGTGTTGGCAGCATAAACATTTGTTTTCTCTTCATCCCCCAACCCAAACCCCTCCTCCCCTCCCTCCTTTTCGACCTCTTTGCAGTCGAGTAATTTTAATTACGCCTAAAAGAGCCGCCTGTACGTGTAGAAAGCAAAAGAAGAAGAAAGAAAAAAGCAAAATAAGAAGGAAAGAAAGAAAAGCAAACTCGACTCTGTGCCTCCCTCTGCATTTGGCATTTATGCAACGACCTGGCACGACACGTAATTACACACAAACACACACACACATAGCATGGTGTTGATAGGTGGAGAGAGGGGGGGGGGGCAGAACACAGTACAGGCTGGACAGAAGGTGTAGCATGCTAAATGTTGCATGCACCCGAAGCACATTAACAGCAAACGCCTTCCATCACATAGCTTAGCTTAGCTCCGTTTGTTCAGCTGCCAGCCTCCTCCTCCTCCTTCTTCCTCCTTCCTCCATCCTCAGGAATGCATGTCGAAATGGCAACTTCTCCTGCATAGCACATTACCTAAATGAATGAATGATTTACCTCAAATCAAGAAACTAGCCATCTATGCTTAATTCCAAAATAAATAATAATAATAATAATGGAATAGTAACAGCCTAGATCTAGGTTATTTGTTTATTCAGCTGCGCATTCAACATGCAAATATCTTCCTAATGTTTACTGTACTACATGAACTGAAACCTGCAGGTAAACAACACTAATTTATTTTATTAGCCAAATTCTTCATGTCATTCTAAATGGAGCATCTTTCATAGGCATTCCCATAGTTACATTCCTTTCGAAAGACAGTTTAAGAAAATACATTCATAGCTTTAATGAAGAATCGATATTGTTTTGACAAGTGTATGCAAGTTTAAAGTCTGGTAACGTTTTGGAATAGCAACTTTACAAGACAAATTTCTTTTCAAAAGTCGTTTTTTGGATTGATTTTTACAAATTAAACTTCTCAGATTCAAATTGTTGATGTACTTATATTAATTTGGGAACCAGAAGTTGGTTAAAAGTTAAAACTCAAGATCAAAAATGTAAAAAAAAAAAAACATTTCCTAAAAAAAGCAAAATTCACCCTTATCAATACTTTTCAAATTAAAAAATCGAGTATATTCGAAAACAAGCCATTTTGTAAAACTACTTAGAATCAATTTAAAGATAAAACCATATTAAAAACGACATTCAGCATTAAAATCGCTTAAGTTTTGACAAAGTTATGCAAGTTTGTAGTCTGGTAATCTTAAAACTAGCAACTTTAGAAGGAAGTTTGTCACTTTTAGCATGATATTTTACAAAAATCAAACTTCTCCAAATAAAACTTAAAGTTATGTCATTAAAAGTGAAAACTCGACATTAAAATTTATGAAATTATTCTATTAACAGAAACAAGTTATTACATATTTAAAGAAGCTATTTTTTGAATTGCTTCCTTGTTTAGCAATTTCTAAACTCTTCTCCGTGCATGCATTTTTAAAATTTAATTTTTAAATTTATTTCAAAAAGCATTGAAAAATGTTCCAAAAGAAAAGTACATACATTGATATTAAACGTCTAATTGGTGTCTAGCAAAGAAGTCTGTCGTATTATATTTATAGATTCAGTTTTTTCCTAATGTTGTTCTCCCTTTTCGAGTGCGTATCTTCCAGAAATTTGTGTTGTTGTTGTTGCTTGCTTTGCTTTTTGCGCGTATTTCCTGTGCACAGTGTTATTTTAAGTATCAATTAGTTTGAATCTAAACCAAATAGTGCTTAGTACTTGTTGGATATTGGGCAAGGTTTCCGCTTCTGACTCTGCCCTGGCTGGCAGGCGGGAGGTCCAGGGCTGTAAAATTAATTAAGTGCGATTCAAATGCCAACAGATATAGTAGTTGTAGTTTTATGTTGGGCAAACTTCAATTGTTTGCTGTTGCACACACAGGTTGACCACGGGTGGCAATTGAGTTATGTGTTGAAACTGGAATCCACATGCAGTCCCAAAAAAAAACTGTTTGATTCCATTTACTATAAATGCAATTGCCGACAGATCTACATTTGTTTAGTTGAAGAAAATAAACGAAAACAATTCAAATTTAATTATCAGAATAAATACAGTTTGCTGAATTCTCTTCTCTACTCTATGATGCAGGAGGGGAAGGGGCGGGGAGTAAAAGTTTTTGCCCCAATTCAAAAGAGCTCAACTGTTGCCTCAGCTGTTGCCGCACATTAAAAATTTTCAATTTACAGATTTACGGGCGAATTAAAAGCACTTTTTTACACTTTATAAAAAGCCTATGCGAACCCAAAAAGCCTAACCCTCTCCCACCCAACGGTAACTATTCGAGTCCGGGTGGTTGTTTGGGAAGGGGGTGGCACTTCGGTCGGACTCGGACTGGGCGGGTCGGCTCTCGGTTTTTGCTGTGCGCCTAATTAAAACTCATTACCATAAGCATAAAGTTAAGCAAGGAAACTTTTCAGCAGGCAGTCGAAAAAAAAAATATATAAATGGCAAATGAAAAATGAAATACAAGCTGTGCAGTGCGGAAATTTAAGTGAAATGAAACGAAAGAAAAGCGGTGGTGTGGGGGAAAATTCATAGACAAACTCACAGGTTGCTTTTAACCTTTTCTAAAGACTTCTTGGCTTTGCAAAAGTTGACTTAATGCAATTTCCCAGCCAGACAGGCAACAGGGTGTTGTTGAGGGGTCTTTAAGGATACTTCTTGTTGTTGTTCGTGTTGTTGTTGTTGTTGTGTCAACCATTTTGTTTGCAATGCCGCACTAACCCCAACCCCTTTCTGGCTGACACCGCATAGTGCAACCCCAATTGAAAGTGAAAGCGAAAGCTTTGCTTCAAACGTGCAACGACCCCTTTTTTGTTGACTCGTGCTCTATCTCTCTCGCATAACATGCTCTCACTCTCTCTCTTTGTCTCTCATTCTCTCTGTGTCTCTCTCTCCCTCTGTCTGGCTATTCATTTCCCTTTTGCACTGAACAAACTTTTTGGCCACGGCCACGTGTGCAACATGTTGCCACTTGCTGCTCTTTGCTGAGCGCCTGTTAAAGCTGCCGCGTCGCATTTTTGTGCCAAACCAAAAAGGACGAAGCGATGAGTGAGATTTTGCTACACTCTCTTTACCTACTCTATCTCTCTCTTCCCTCCTCCACATAGCTATCTCGCTCTGCTTTGTTGTGGCCATTGAAACTCGACTCAAAAGTAAAGTTTGCCGCACTTTGTGGGCAGGAGACAAGGGAGATGGAGGGTTAAAAGCAACTTTTTGTTGTAGCTCTTTTAGTTTTGGCGTCTGCTTTGTTGCTTTTGTTTGACTCTTCTTCTTGTTGTTCTTATTGTTGTTTGTTTTAGCTTTACACTCGCAAACTGTTTCAAATATTTCCCCATTTGCTCTTTTATCTCCGAGTAGAACGCACGGAGAGATAGAAAGGAACAGACAGAGAGAGAGAGAGAGAGAGAGAGAGAAGGGGAAAGTGAGAGTGGGAAGGCCAAGAGTGAGTTGGGAAATTTGAAGAGTTTCAATGGGAAAACTTTGATATGGTAGAAATGGGACAGTTGGGCAAATTAATTTGTGGAAACTTTGATTCAAAAGAAATTCGAAACTTTTTTGAGAGGCTTCAAAAACTATCGATAATAGAATGTGATGCGCTAACGATAACTGGCTAAATTATAATGGAAAAGTTAAAGATTTAGTGACTTACATTGAGGTAACTTAGGGAATTGCATCTAATTTAATGTTAATTTAATTATTACCGATAACATGTTGAGAGAAAGGAAACAGTTGTATGCTTAAAAAAAGTAATTCAAATATCGATTTATAGAGATTTTCTAAATATTTTATTGAGAAACTAGTCAATTTAATTTATTTAATAGGTCGATAACTATTGATTACATTTTGTAATGTGCTAAAGATAAACCCTTTTGAATGATTAAGAAATAGAAATTTAGCTAAAAACTTACTTTAATTTTTGTTAGTTTAATAACTATAGATTAGTTATTAGTTTAATAGCTGTCTAAATCATATTAATTTATTGAATATTTATCGATTTAATTACTACATATATTAACTTTAAATAATTGATATATGTTCTTATCAATATTAATTGTATTTTTTAATATTTTCTCTATTATAACCATAATCTAACTACATTGTTCCATAGTAACCGCTTTGCTCTTTTTCCATGGCAACGGAGCAAATTTTTGTTGGTTGCATTTTAGTGTCAAGCACCCTGTTGAGCTGTTGAGCGTCTTGCTTCAGGGGTCTAAGGGCTGCTTCAGATTTTCAAGGGTTCGTGCCATCCAACATCAGCATCAGCGTAAAAGAACTTATCATTTTTCTCAGGGACAACTAAACTAAAAATGACAAACTTGGCGAAATTTGAACAGCAGACACCTGCTAGACACTCTGGCTGCCCAGCAGACACTCTCCCCGCGAGAACTTGTACACTGTTATCTAGTTTAAGAAGCGTTGCTAAACTTTCGCATCCTTTTAAGCATTTGTGTCTGTTGCCTTAGGGGTTGTTGTCTCGTCTCGTCTCGTCTCTCTATGTTCTATGTCCTATGTCCTATGGTCTATGGTCGCCGCAGGAGTCGTTTGTTGATCGTTACAGTAAATCATTTGAAATGAATTTCAGTCGACTGCCTTTCACCCCTCCTGGCTTAGAACGGGAAAGGCAACAGCAACAGCAACTAAGTAAATAGCGTGTGTTGAGCCCAGGCAACAACATGTGAGCCCAGGGGTGGGTGGCACTTTAGTTGGGTGGTGTTAGAGAAATTGCCTTTACTTTTTATCAAAACCCAGACCCAAAGCTGGAGTTTTCTATTAGACAACAGGGTGCTTTTTGCGTAGAGTCAGCTAAAAAGCAAAAAAAAAAAAGTAGAGGAAAAAAGTGGCATATCGGTAATTTAAGGTCATTTATTATGTTCATGACACCTTCCTTCCATTTCCGCCTGGCAACATTTGTTGCCCATCCCCCTTTACTTCCCCCCTTCCAATGTTGTCTGTGGAGAAATTATGCAGCAATTCATAAAAAAATGGCAGGCAACCTAAGCGAAATCTAAGACCCTTTAATGTTATTTTAACATAGATTTTAGCTACGGTTTATCGATTCTCTGTGGTTGAGTTTATGTTTATGGGCAAACATTTAGTGTGAACACTTAATGTGCCATAAATCCTTTTGAAATGTTCTTAGTTACAGTAACTATGTTGAAGCATCCTTTAGTTGTCTGTCGTCTTAAGCAGTTCATCAACTCTCAACTCGATTTCAATTAACTTGGCTATCAAATCTGTTTGCCAAAAACCACATTATCCATGCCAGTCACAAACACACAGAGAAAGAGACAAGCAATTAAAGGAAGCAGAGTTGCCACAATTGTTACTGTTTGGTAACGAGGCAATTTAGATAAGCAAAAAAGGCTTCGAGTTGCCAGTGAATTGTACGTAATACACTTGGTTCATATCTTGTGCAACATAACAATTAGTACACACCATAAAACCAACAGCAACCCCAACAAAAAGCGGAACATCATCATCATTGGTTGTTGTCAGGGAACTTTCTGTTTACAAAATGTGCACTAAAGTAGCTAAATTTATATTAGAAATAAACAAAATACACAATTACACACACACACAGACAGAGAGATTGAAAATGCAGTATAGTACTATATATGATGCATTTAACTGGGCAGCAAAAATTTATGAGCCCAGACAAGTCAAGTAGGCAGCTACAGATGCAGCTCAGCTACAGCTACAGCTAGAGATACAAGATACAAAATCGAATATCTCGTAAAAGATTTAAATATATTGAACTACAACTTCTAATACACTCTCTAAAAGTACACATATACACAGATGTAAAATGTAATATATCCAAGAAGAGATTTCTGTATCTTTATCAAATGTATCTTTAAGATCCGATTTTTTGCTTAATATACAGATGTCTGAATCAGAATCTTTATCAAATGTATCTGTAAGATAAGTTTTCTTGCTTAACATACAGACATCAAACTATCAGAGATATTTAACTTTTGTTTAGAATGCATTGCAGAATAGATTTTTAAAGAAATCTTATTACAAATAATTGCTATAAATGTATTTTATTGCTTACTTTCTCTAAAATTAAATATAAAACATACTTTATATCAACTGCTCTGATCGTTATATATTTAATAGAATTAAACAAATATCATTACCAACTTCAAGGAAATTTAAGTTCTATCTTTATAATGTTCTGTTAGAGTATTGCTAACTTCGGCTTACCAACTCTATAAATTTGTTCAATCTTGTTTGCTTTCAATTAGTGTTGGAACTTTTCAATTGTATGCAACGCTCGTCTGCCCATTCATGAGAATTGTCTAAATAAACAAAAATTTTAGCCATAAAACACCCAAAAAAAAAGAAATGCCAGACCCAGGTCTATAGTGGGAGTTTTAAGGGAAGGGTGGTGAGTGGAGAAAGGGGATTGAGGGAGGGGGCAATACACCATGATTATATCGTTGCATGGAACTAATGCATAATTTTTCTCGCTGCTTAAATAGTTTTCCACATTTTCTTCTCAACTACCTGAACGTGGTGATCGCCTATAAAAAAAGAAAATAAGTAAACGTGTTAAATGTTTGCGTAAATATGCCCGGAAAACATTTGAAAATCTCAAGTCAAGTTCTTCTAAAGTCTCACTGGAGAGAGAGAGAAAGAGGGAGAGAGAGAGGGAGGGAGAGGGAATGCCGCACCCGTATCCGTGAGTTCGGGTTCGAGTTACGGTTACTCGTTATGCCATTATGACGGTAGCAAACGCTTCGTTTGTTTTCTTGTGAAAAAAAAGAAGAAAATAGAAAATAAAAATAAGAGAAGAAAAAAAAGTGCCAGACCCTAGAATGGTACGCATTTAGCTGGTTTTTTACTTGGCCAGCCTTTGGTTTCGGGTCTTTGGTTACCATGTCAAGTGGCAGTTGCAGTTGCAGTTGCACTGCCAGTGGCAGTGGCAAGTTCAAATTCTTAGAATATACAACTACAACAACTACTATTTGTAGTACCTTCTGGTTAGTTTACTGACCAGCAAACAAATGAAACGCAACCAACCAACAGTGGCTCTCTCTAATGTTTAAACAAACAATTTACGAGATCGGAATTTGTGACTATTGATGCGGGCACTAATCAACAAATTGTCAGAAGAGACTCTCTATGACCACCATAGATGATCCAAGTTATTGGATTACACAACCAGCAGGTTGTTAAACCTTTTACATCAATATACTTTCATTAACATCAAACTGTGTATTCTGTAACTACCAGATTTCTATATTGATCAAAATAAACAGATTTGTACTTAAATCTCTTTGATTTCTTTCTATGTTGAATTATTGAAGATCTTATACTCAGTAAGCAATCACTTGCACAGATATATAGCTTCATTGTCGATCATCTTGATAGCTATATTGCAAGTTAATTTCCCTAATGATCAGTTTTATATAAGGATCACTTAAATTCCGTCTTTTGATCAGTGTACAGAAGATTACTTGGATTTCTATTACACCCTACATCTATTGTAACTAACCTATGCTAACTCCATTTATTAAAGATTATACGATCTAAATATTGATTCATATTTATATATAGATATTGTAACAGATCTGAGAGATTTAAAGTAATATAGAGTGCAAAATCTTTGAAGATAAATGTTAGTACTTGTAAAACAAATAAAATGCCTACAAGATGTATAGATATACATAAATAAAATTGAATACAATATTTACTTTAATAAGACTTGCAATATATATTAATTCCCAAAATTGTTATTATAAATAAGATAGTTATACCACATTTACGTCCATAACTCATTCAGTTATATTTCTTTCTTAAATTACAGAACGCGTGCTACGATATTGTGAATCTCCCTCGGTAGGCACCTGCTGCACCTACAACATGGAGACCCGGATGGCGGGACAATCTCGCCAGCAACTCGAGTGGCATACAAAGGAGCAGATAACGAAAATGTCTGGCCTACTGGGAGGCAAGGCAACCAAATTTAATGGTAAGTTTTGAAATATTCCAACCAGAAATATCCCTCAACAGCCACTTGAAGATGACAGCAGGCGCTACCAAAAACAACCCAAAAACGACCAAAAACAACAACGAATATATATAGTACTTGGATGCATCCAATACTAATTATATGTAGACAGCTCACAGATTACAACATAGATTTGTAACTATTTGCGGGTGTCAAGTGGTTCTCGTTCTAGTTTTTGTTTCTCGAGATGATGATGCGGGCTTCGGGTTACAACAGAGGACAGAGTGGGACAGTCAAACAGTCGGACAGACAGACAGAAAGACAGACAGACAGTCGGACAGAGGGAATGTCAAGTGGCAGGCGACAATGCGGATGTTGATGGGATTTATATTTTGTGCAGCGGATGCAACCGCGACAGTTGCCACAAATATTCTCTCTAAACATTTAGCAGGCGGATGTTCGCCATTTCAGTGAAAACATTTTTCCCTCAATTTGATTTCCCTCTCCATCTCCTCTCATCTCACATTTTCTCTTCTTGTCTATTGCAGATATTTTCCGTAAACTGTTGCTGGAATCAAAGGGACAATTTCATACGATGTTTATGCGAACATATGGCGTCATTTATCAACAGAATTCATATGTCTTTTCGGATCTGTTCAGTGAACTGGAGAACTATTATGCCCGCGGACGTGTCGATCTTCTGGAGGTGATGGACAAGTTCTTTAGCACACTCTATCAAAAGATGTTCACCGTTCTGAATGCACAGTACGACTTTGACGAAAAGTGAGTACACACAACACTTCTACTTACATACGAGTAGTATATATGAGTGTACTATAATAATGGGTAATCGAAACCCTTTCCTTTCCAAACAGCCATATTCATGGCTCGCTTGACAGATTTGATTTGGAGCTACAGACGTGTGAAACCGCAAAGTGTCGAGCGTCAACGGTTGACTGACTGACTAACTGACTCTTTGACATACTCGTCTAAAATATAAAAAAAGGGGCAAAGCTTTGATGAAACTTTGACGTTGGCTCCATCTCATTCAGTCTTGCTCCCTCTCTTTGTCGCTCCCTCTCTTAGTGAGTCTCTGGTTTGCAATTTCAGTTGGCAGTTGTTCTCAGCATAGACTGAAATGCTCTATTGTTTTTGCTCTTTTTTTGTTTGTTGTGTTGCCTGCGGTTGAAACGCTTAACAGAAAAATGAGCAAATTAGCTAAACAAAACGACGAAGTTTAGATGCTCTTGAAAGCTTTGAAAGAATGAAAAAAGATGAGAAAGACTTACTCTATAAGTTATAAATTTATTCGACTTTGAAATAAGTTGAAGACGCCAAAAGAAAAAGTAATATCTCACAAAATTTAGAATAAAAGAAATATGTCTTAGAGGAGTTCTTAATGAGAACATTATGTTATAGTATGTACCTTTATCTCTTTCTTATTATACTATTTTTTGGAATATGGAAACACTATATTTCATTGAATTTTAAAACAGCCCATAGGCCACAAACTTAAATTTCTTCAAAAAAAATACAGTAAAGACAATAATTTCTGATAATGTAAATTCTGGTTTTAACCTAATAATAAATTAGTAAATAAAATCAAATGTTAACTTACATTTTGTGTACCTTATATCCAAATTACCACAATTAGAAAAACGTATGCCTCGAGGAATGGGTTTTTTAAAGACTAAAGTTCACATAGTCAGGAACAAAGAACCTGAGAATGGACATACATAGAGTCTTCTATATAATGATCGATAGATCCTTTAAAGATTTATCTGATATACTGTAATCTAAACTAATCTAATCATTGTTTTTTACTCCAAAGTCAGTTGGGAAAAGGAAAATAACTGAAACTGCAATAGTAAAAGTCCTTTATCTATATTTTCTTATAAGTATATTAATAATTTGTAAGAGTCCTAAGCTTGTTTTTCCTAAGTACTTCAGTTTAATTCACCTATTAAATTAGTTAATTAAATCTTAAAAATATAGACAGATCTCTACAAAGACTCTTCAATTGATTATCTCTTCTTCATCAGTTAATCAAACGAACAACTCATAGTGTTACCTACGTTAAGAGAATACGCATATACTTTATCCCCACACATCTTGTATTGTTAAAGCCCACTTTGCGCCAGTTCCTGTGGCAGCTGCTCACATTTCCTGCAATACCAAAATTGCGCCCACTTGGCTCATTGCCCTGGCACTGTACCCATTCCTGGTCTCAACTTGCTTGAATTGTTCTGCGCGTCTGGCCAAATGGCACTTTGGCTTCAACATCAGTTTCAGGCTCAGACTCAGGTTCAACTTTAACTTTTGCCTTTGGTTTGCCTTTGCTTTGGCGGCATTGGCAGTGCCTCAATGTGAGTTCCAGTCCGAGAGTTCCATTTCAATCTCCATCTTTGGTCTTTGGGGTCTGAAGGCTCGTGTTACCCACGCGCTTTCCAATTGCTGCCTGCAATTCGTTTTTATTGTCATCGTTTTAGTTTTGTCGTACGTGCTTTGGCACGTTGTCCGTTTATTGCCACAACTGACGACGATGACGATGACGTCGCGTAATTGCTGCAACTTGCCACTTGCTGCTTGCCGCTAGCTGCTTGTTATTTGTTGTATGCGGTTGGTCGACCGATCGAGGGGTCCAAGGGGTTGCCAGTTAAAGGGGTGTGCTGCACTTAATGAAGGGGTTGCGTTAACAGTTCATGCAACAAGCCAGGTGAACTCAACGAGTATTTCAGCTAGTGATTTAAATTCAAACAGAACATGACTCCAATTAACAATTAATTTAAAAATAGCCAACAAAAATAATCAATGCATCGATGCGAAATTGAGTTAATATCAGAAAAATATACTTTTGCAAAAAACAATGTATGGATTTACTTAATAGCCTTTTAAATGAACTGACAATGAGTTCTTAGGTCAAGTTTGATATAAAATGATAAGCATATTATAACATCTATTTAAAATCGAGTTAATACATTGCAGTTCCGATGTTTTCCATTAGTAGATTGAGCCAAATAAACTCCACATTTTAAATAAATAAATATAATATAAATAATTAATAACATAATAAATTGATTTAGGTGCCATACAATAGCGCTGAGGGTAAATAAACGCTTCTATAAAGAAATAAATCGATTTTTGATATCTTTGCTTTTTTGGGCAACTCCATATATGGTCATATATTTTTAATAAACTAGTTCTTAGTCTAAATTAAATATTTTTGAATAATAACAAAGCAAAGCGCTTGCTGACAAATATTCGCATTCACCTATTTTAGATCACCTATCATCTATTTTAGATTTTGATTTCCAATGAAAATTATTATTTTTAATAATTATTAATTCTCATTTAGCTTAGTTTTTAAGTTTACATTGTATCAAGAGAGTTCAGAGTTCAGAGTTTGACAATATCTGATTAAATAAATGTGACTTCGCAATATTATACCTGATATCAATATCGAAATAGTTTGTCCCATTAATAGTGATGAATATCAGACAACAGTTCAATAAACCTGTTAACCAAAAACATACACTTACTTGACTTATCATTTTTGTCTCAAAATAAACTTCTCTGTCTACCCACGCTGATCAGGAAAGTTGCTATTTGAGCTACTCAAAGCAATTATCTAATCCATTTCATTGTGGAACTCTTAAAGTGTCCCTCTTTGCCAACAATCATTCTCAGCTTAGCAGCTGCCTTTTGGCGCTTCAATTGTCCAGAGTAATTTCAAAATAGTTGCAGTTAAATGGCCACAAAAGAGGCGACTCCAGTCAGGCCCCTTGATGCTTCTTGTGGCTTGACTCCCTGGCCTGCTGACCAACTGATTAAGGAGCAGCCATACAAGTGCAGCAGCAGCTGTCATGTCTCATGGCCAGTAGGTGCAACATGCAACGTGCAACGTGCAACATGCAGCATATGGCAAACAAACAGACGGCCAACTATTTTTATTATTTTTCCACATAAGAATCTGTGAACCGCGAGTCGTTCAGCTTTTTTGCTATTAACAAGCAACGATTTCCGGCCCACGCTGGAATGGAAAACTGCCACATATATATTTTTACTAACAATTTCCATCTTTCCATCTTTCAGATACATGCAGTGCGTCAGCCAGCATATGAAGGAACTGAAGCCATTCGGCGATGTGCCCGACAAACTCTCGGTGCAAATAAAACGCTCCTTTGTTGCCACACGCACTTATGGCCAAGCTCTTGCCACTGCCGCCGAAGTCTCCAAGCGTATTCTGACCGTAAGTGATGACACCTTAATAAATAACAAAATACTTTTGTCTAACTTTAATCCATGTAATCCCTTAACAGATTCGTCTCAATCCGGATTGCACGGGTGCCTTGACCAAGATGCAACATTGTGGCGCCTGCAAAGGTTACACGGAAAAGCCTTGCACCAATTATTGTGTGAATGTGATCAAGGGATGTCTACACTATCTGCATGAGTTCGATGCCGAGTGGGAGAACTTTGCCCTGGCCATGGATAAGGTAGCTGAACGTATGCTTGGTTCCTTCAATATTGTGATGGTTGTGGAACCCATCAATATCAAAATCTCCGAGGCCATTATGAACTTCCAGGTGAGTGTATTTAGCATAATTCACATGAAATCAAACAGTTTAACTCGTTTGACAAACAGCTGTGTTTTTCATGCCCTGTAAGCACAAGATTTGTATGATTGGGTATACTAATATAGGGCAGAATCTCTAATTCTTAGTTAGAGTAATGTATAATATTGATTAGAATCAATATCTTTTTGATTACGTCATGTTTCCTTATAATAAAAGGGCTCTCTAAATATATCCTTGATTGCTTCCTTTTCATTATTGAGATATGTTTGGATAAGATACAACTCACTTAAACTTTTCAAACCTATGTATATACAAGGTATGCTTTAATTAAAATCATTCTAAATTCTATTTAATTTTGCATTATTTCTTAATTTAAAAAACTCTATAAATATATCCCTTATTATTAGTATGTTAATAATCTGATAAAAACAACAGACTTATACATGTCAAACCTATATACAGGGTATGCTTTAGTTAAACTCATTCCAAATTCTATTTAAATTATCCTTCTTTCTTTAATAAAATTACTGTATAAATATATCCTTTATTTCTTCCATTTCATCAATATATTCTGACAATATCTTAATAAACTGATTGAAAACAAAAGACTTATACATTTTAAACCTTATTACAGGGTATGCTTTAATTAACCACATGCACATAGATAACTCTTACTTGTCGCTGGTTTTGTTTTGTTTTTGGTTTTTCCCTAACTATTGATTTTAGTTTATGCCTTTGGGGTTGTAAATTATCTCATAAAGCTGTCAACGCGACGGGACTTAAATTCATACTCATTTGAATAGCTGACTAACCCGATCGCCAAAAACAAATCAAAAGTAGGGGAAAACCGTTTAAGAAGGCTACTTGTGAGCAAGTTTTCGAATTAGTTTCGTTTAGACATTTTTAGTATATAACTTTGTCTTAATTCAACAGCGATTCTCTAGTTCTCTAGTTTCATCTGACCAAACAGAATACTATAAATTTGATTAACAATCGTAAGTTTTTGTTTTGTTTTGTAAATTTGGCATTTGAAATGCTACAATTTACACAAATATTATGCACAAAATATTTGTACAAATTAATAATGCTCATAACTTATTGAATTTTGATTACAAGAATATTTTAAAGAATTTCCCCCGCTCCCTCCGCTCTCTACGTTCTCTACACTCTTTACACTGTTCAACTTGTTTATTGTTTACCTAAACGTTTCATAGTTTCTTTTTATAATTTTGGTGTTTTGTTTGCCATTTTAACGATTTATTTGCACAACATTTGGTTCCCATATGAATTTAATTTATATTTCCATTTAAAATTTATACAATTTTACTTTATTGTGTGTGTGTGTGTGTAGTGATGATGTTGTTGTTGTTGTTGCTGTTATTGTTGTTGTTATAGTGCGGCATTTGGCTTTTAATGTGTTTATTTGCGCGTTTATTTTGTGTTGTTTTTTTTCCATTTGGCATAGTCGGTTTCATAAAAGGGTAAAGACCGAAAGCAAAATAGTTTTTAATTTAATTCTTATTAGTTTCTTGACTTTGTGGCAGTTTATTTTTATCATATCAGAGATTGCCGAGAGAGCTCCAAGTTTAGCCATTACAGTTAGTTTGGTCTAAATACATTGGGATAGGCCCAAATAAGCGTGTCAAGCGGTCGCTTTGAAGACTCAACTGAACCCTAACACGACCCTCAACTATATAAATGGTAG
>JAWNND010000932.1:0-25467 GCA_035043265.1 Drosophila testacea
ACATTATGTCCACCATTTTGACCTCGTTCTGTCCGCCATTTTTCTATATATGTTACGACTATGGTCACATTATGACCACCATTTTGACCTCATTCTGACCGCCATTTTTCCATGAATGTGACGACAATGGTCACATTATGTCCACCACTTTGACCTCATTCTGTCTGCCGTTTTTCCATGAGTGTGACGACAATGGTCACATTATGTTCACAATTTTGACCTCTTTTGGTCCGCTGTTTTTCTATATATAAGACGCCTATGGTCACATTATGTCCACCATTTTGACCTCGTTCTGTCCGCCATTTTTCTATATATGTGACGACTGTGGTCACATTATGACCACCATTTTGACCTCATTCTGTCCGCCATTTTTCCATGAATGTGACGACTATGGTTACATTATGTCCGGCAGTTTTGACCTGTTTCTGTCCGCCATTTTTCTATGAATGTGACGACTGTGGTCACATTATGTCCAACATTTTGACCTTTTTCTGTCCGCCATTCTTCTATGTATGTGACGACTATGATCACATTATGTCCACCACTTTGACCTCATTCTGTCCGCAATTTTTCCAGGAATGTGACGACAATGGTCTTATTATGTCCACCATTTTGACCTCATTCTGTCTGCCATTTTCCTGAATGTGACGACAATGGTCCATAAGGTCCACCATTTTGACTTGTTTCTGTCCGCCATTTTTCGATGAATGTGACGACTAGTGGTCACATTATGTCGACAGTTTCGACCTGTTTCTGGCCATTTTTCTATGATGTGACAGTGGTACATCTGCACATTTTGACCTCATTCTGACCTCATGAATGTGACGACAATGGTCACATTAGGTCCACCATTTTGACTTGTTTCTGTCCGCCATTTTTCCATGAATGTGACGACTATGGTTACATTATGTCGGCAGTTTTGACCTGTTTCTGTCCGCCATTTTTCTATGAATGTGACGACTGTGGTCACATTATGACCACCATTTTGACCTCATTCTGACCGCCATTTTTCCATGAATGTGACGACAATGGTCACATTATGACCACCATTTTGACCTCTTTTTCGCCCCCATTTTTCTATGAATGTGACGACTATGGTCACATTATGTCCACCATTTAAGCCTGTTTTGGTCCGCTGTTTTTCTTTATATAAGACGCCTATGGTCACATTTTGTCCACCATTTTGATCTCATTCTGTCCGCTATCTATATATATAAAACTCTTTGTCCTCACTGACTGACTGACTGACTGACTCACTGACTTAGTCATCACGCTGTAGGCCAAACGGTTCAAGATATTGAGATGAAATTTTTACACAACATAGCTGAGACATAATTATCGTGCAATAAGACGAGATTTTTTGATATCCCCACTGGAAGGGCTAAAATGGGGGTCAAAGGTCAAAATTGCTTAGTATGAAATTTTTTTTTGTTTTGAGCTATCTTAACCAAACTCACAGATTATGTATTTCTTACTCACTGCTACATCCTGAGAAAATTTGGTCAAGATCGGACCACTATATCATATAGCTGCCATAGGAACAACCAGATGCAAATTAAAACTTTGTATGAAGATCTTTGTTATTTTTGAGATATCTCAACCAAACTCACAGATTATGGATTTCGTACTCACTGCTACATCCTGAGAAAATTTGGTCAAGATCGGACCACTATATCATATAGCTGCCATAGGAACAACCAGATGCAAATTAAAACTTTGTATGAAGATCTTTGTTATTTTTGAGATATCTCAACCAAACTCACAGATTATGGATTTCGTACTCACTGCTACATCCTGAGAAAATTTGGTCAAGATCGGACCACTATATCATATAGCTGCCATAGGAACAACCAGATGCAAATTAAAACTTTGTATGAAGATCTTTGTTATTTTTTGAGATATCTCAACCAAACTCACAGATTATGGATTTCGTACTCACTGCTACATCCTGAGAAAATTTGGTCAAGATCGGATCACTATATCGTATAGCTGCCATAGGAACAGTGGCTTTTAATGCTATTAATAAACAATCAAAAGAAGATGGACAAGGGGATGGGGAGGGGAGGGGGGTGTAACGATTCATTTGTGTTGCGGCTTTCAAAATCAATTTTCAGTATATGGCACTGTTACTCGCTCTTGCTGCAATAATCCAATTGCAGCGAAAACTTTAAAACAGCGAGCAGCGAAAATGTAAATTCTCTATCTATATATATAAAACTCTTTGTCCTCACTGACTGACTGACTGACTGACTTAGTCATCACGCTGTAGGCCAAACGGTTCAAGATATTGAGATGAAATTTTTACACAACATAGCTGAGACATAATTATCCGCCATTTTTCCATGAATGTGACGACTATGGTTACATTATGTCGGCAGTTTTGACCTGTTTCTGTCCGCCATTTTTCTATGAATGTGACGACTGTGGTCACATTATGTCCAACATTTTGACCTTTTTCTGTCCGCCATTCTTCTATGTATGTGACGACTATGATCACATTATGTCCACCACTTTGACCTCATTCTGTCCGCAATTTTTCCAGGAATGTGACGACAATGGTCTTATTATGTCCACCATTTTGACCTCATTCTGTCTGCCATTTTTCCATGAATGTGACGACAATGGTCACATAAGGTCCACCATTTTGACTTGTTTCTGTCCGCCATTTTTCGATAAATGTGACGACTATGGTAACATTATGTCGACAGTTTTGACCTGTTTCTGTCCGCCATTTTTCTATGAATGTGACGACAGTGGTCACATTATGACCACCATTTTGACCTCATTCTGACCGCCATTTTTTCATGAATGTGACGACAATGGTCACATTAGGTCCACCATTTTGACTTGTTTCTGTCCGCCATTTTTCCATGAATGTGACGACTATGGTTACATTATGTCGGCAGTTTTGACCTGTTTCTGTCCGCCATTTTTCTATGAATGTGACGACTGTGGTCACATTATGACCACCATTTTGACCTCATTCTGACCGCCATTTTTCCATGAATGTGACGACAATGGTCACATTATGACCACCATTTTGACCTCTTTTTCGCCCCCATTTTTCTATGAATGTGACGACTATGGTCACATTATGTCCACCATTTAAGCCTGTTTTGGTCCGCTGTTTTTCTTTATATAAGACGCCTATGGTCACATTTTGTCCACCATTTTGATCTCATTCTGTCCGCTATCTATATATATAAAACTCTTTGTCCTCACTGACTGACTGACTGACTGACTCACTGACTTAGTCATCACGCTGTAGGCCAAACGGTTCAAGATATTGAGATGAAATTTTTACACAACATAGCTGAGACATAATTATCGTGCAATAAGACGGGATTTTTGATATCCCCACTGGAAGGGGCTAAAATGGGGGTCAAAGGTCAAAATTGCTTAGTATGAAATTTTTTTGTTTTTTGAGCTATCTTAACTAAACTCACAGATTATGTATTTCTTACTCACTGCTACATCCTGAGAAAATTTGGTCAAGATCGGACCACTATATCATATAGCTGCCATAGGAACAACCAGATGCAAATTAAAACTTTGTATGAAGATCTTTGTTATTTTTTGAGATATCTCAACCAAACTCACAGATTATGGATTTCGTACTCACTGCTACATCCTGAGAAAATTTGGTCAAGATCGGACCACTATATCATATAGCTGCCATAGGAACAACCAGATGCAAATTAAAACTTTGTATGAAGATCTTTGTTATTTTTTGAGATATCTCAACCAAACTCACAGATTATGGATTTCGTACTCACTGCTACATCCTGAGAAAATTTGGTCAAGATCGGACCACTATATCATATAGCTGCCATAGGAACAACCAGATGCAAATTAAAACTTTGTATGAAGATCTTTGTTATTTTTTGAGATATCTCAACCAAACTCACAGATTATGGATTTCGTACTCACTGCTACATCCTGAGAAAATTTGGTCAAGATCGGATCACTATATCGTATAGCTGCCATAGGAACAGTGGCTTTTAATGCTATTAATAAACAATCAAAAGAAGATGGACAAGGGGATGGGGAGGGGGAGGGGGGTGTAACGATTCATTTGTGTTGCGGCTTTCAAAATCAATTTTCAGTATATGGCACTGTTACTCGCTCTTGCTGCAATAATCCAATTGCAGCGAAAACTTTAAAACAGCGAGCAGCGAAAATGTAAATTCTCTATCTATATATATAAAACTCTTTGTCCTCACTGACTGACTGACTGACTGACTTAGTCATCACGCTGTAGGCCAAACGGTTCAAGATATTGAGATGAAATTTTTACACAACATAGCTGAGACATAATTATCCGCCATTTTTCCATGAATGGTTACATTATGTCGGTAGTTTTGACCTGTTTCTGTCCGCCATTTTTCTATGAATGTGACGACTGTGGTCACATTATGTCCAACATTTTGACCTTTTTCTTTCCGCCATTCTTCTATGTATGTGACGACTATGATCACATTATGTCCACCACTTTGACCTCATTCTGTCCGCAATTTTTCCAGGAATGTGACGACAATGGTCTTATTATGTCCACCATTTTGACCTCATTCTGTCTGCCATTTTTCCATGAATGTGACGACAATGGTCACATAAGGTCCACCATTTTGACTTGTTTCTGTCCGCCATTTTTCGATAAATGTGACGACTATGGTAACATTATGTCGACAGTTTTGACCTGTTTCTGTCCGCCATTTTTCTATGAATGTGACGACAGTGGTCACATTATGACCACCATTTTGACCTCATTCTGACCGCCATTTTTTCATGAATGTGACGACAATGGTCACATTAGGTCCACCATTTTGACTTGTTTCTGTCCGCCATTTTTCCATGAATGTGACGACTATGGTTACATTATGTCGGCAGTTTTGACCTGTTTCTGTCCGCCATTTTTCTATGAATGTGACGACTGTGGTCACATTATGACCACCATTTTGACCTCATTCTGACCGCCATTTTTCCATGAATGTGACGACAATGGTCACATTATGACCACCATTTTGACCTCTTTTTCGCCCCCATTTTTCTATAAATGTGACGACTATGGTCACATTATGTCCACCATTTAAGCCTGTTTTGGTCCGCTGTTTTTCTTTATATAAGACGCCTATGGTCACATTTTGTCCACCATTTTGATCTCATTCTGTCCGCTATCTATATATATAAAACTCTTTGTCCTCACTGACTGACTGACTGACTGACTCACTGACTTAGTCATCACGCTGTAGGCCAAACGGTTCAAGATATTGAGATGAAATTTTTACACAACATAGCTGAGACATAATTATCGTGCAATAAGACGGATTTTTTGATATCCCCACTGGAAGGGGCTAAAATGGGGGGTCACAAAAATTGCTTAGTATGAAATTTTTTTTTGTTTTGGAGCTATCTTAACCAAACTCACAGATTATGTATTTCTTACTCACTGCTACATCCTGAGAAAATTTGGTCAAGATCGGACCACTATATCATATAGCTGCCATAGAACAACCAGATGCAAATTAAAACTTTGTATGAAGATCTTGTTATTTTTTGAGATATCTCAACCAAACTCACAGATTATGGATTTCGTACTCACTGCTACATCCTGAGAAAATTTGGTCAAGATCGGACCACTATATCATATAGCTGCCATAGGAACAACCAGTTGCAAATTAAAACTTTGTATGAAGATCTTTGTTATTTTTTGAGATATCTCAACCAAACTCACAGATTATGGATTTCGTACTCACTGCTACATCCTGAGAAAATTTGGTCAATATCGACCACTATATCATATAGCTGCCATAGGAACAACCAGATGCAAATTAAAACTTGTATGAAGATCTTTGTTATTTTTTGAGATATCTCAACCAAACTCACAGATTATGGATTTCGTACTCACTGCTACATCCTGAGAAAATTTGGTCAAGATCGGATCACTATATCGTATAGCTGCCATAGGAACAGTGGCTTTTAATGCTATTAATAAACAATCAAAAGAAGATGGACAAGGGGATGGGAGGAGGAGGGGGGGGTGTAACGATTCATTTGTGTTGCGGCTTTCAAAATCAATTTTCAGTATATGGCACTGTTACTCGCTCTTGCTGCAATAATCCAATTGCAGCGAAAACTTTAAAACAGCGAGCAGCGAAAATGTAAATTCTCTATCTATATATATAAAACTCTTTGTCCTCACTGACTGACTGACTGACTGACTTAGTCATCACGCTGTAGGCCAAACGGTTCAAGATATTGAGATGAAATTTTTACACAACATAGCTGAGACATAATTATCCGCCATTTTTCCATGAATGGTTACATTATGTCGGTAGTTTTGACCTATTTCTGTCCGCCATTTTTCTATGAATGTGACGACTGTGGTCACATTATGTCCAACATTTTGACCTTTTTCTGTCCGCCATTCTTCTATGTATGTGACGACTATGATCACATTATGTCCACCACTTTGACCTCATTCTGTCCGCAATTTTTCCAGGAATGTGACGACAATGGTCTTATTATGTCCACCATTTTGACCTCATTCTGTCTGCCATTTTTCCATGAATGTGACGACAATGGTCACATAAGGTCCACCATTTTGACTTGTTTCTGTCCGCCATTTTTCGATAAATGTGACGACTATGGTAACATTATGTCGACAGTTTTGACCTGTTTCTGTCCGCCATTTTTCTATGAATGTGACGACAGTGGTCACATTATGACCACCATTTTGACCTCATTCTGACCGCCATTTTTTCATGAATGTGACGACAATGGTCACATTAGGTCCACCATTTTGACTTGTTTCTGTCCGCCATTTTTCCATGAATGTGACGACTATGGTTACATTATGTCGGCAGTTTTGACCTGTTTCTGTCCGCCATTTTTCTATGAATGTGACGACTGTGGTCACATTATGACCACCATTTTGACCTCATTCTGACCGCCATTTTTCCATGAATGTGACGACAATGGTCACATTATGACCACCATTTTGACCTCTTTTTCGCCCCCATTTTTCTATAAATGTGACGACTATGGTCACATTATGTCCACCATTTAAGCCTGTTTTGGTCCGCTGTTTTTCTTTATATAAGACGCCTATGGTCACATTTTGTCCACCATTTTGATCTCATTCTGTCCGCTATCTATATATATAAAACTCTTTGTCCTCACTGACTGACTGACTGACTGACTCACTGACTTAGTCATCACGCTGTAGGCCAAACGGTTCAAGATATTGAGATGAAATTTTACACAACATAGCTGAGACATAATTATCGTGCAATAAGACGGGATTTTTTGATATCCCCACTGGAAGGGGCTAAAATGGGGTCAAAGGTAAAAATGCTTAGTATGAAATTTTTTTTGTTTTTGAGCTATCTTAACCAAACTCACAGATTATGTATTTCTACTCACTGCTACATCCTGAGAAAATTTGGTCAAGATCGGACCACTATATCATATAGCTGCCATAGGAACAACCAGATGCAAATTAAAACTTTGTATGAAGATCTTTGTTATTTTTTGAGATATCTCAACCAAACTCACAGATTATGGATTTCGTACTCACTGCTACATCCTGAGAAAATTTGGTCAAGATCGGACCACTATATCATATAGCTGCCATAGGAACAACCAGATGCAAATTAAAACTTTGTATGAAGATCTTTGTTATTTTTTGAGATATCTCAACCAAACTCACAGATTATGGATTTCGTACTCACTGCTACATCCTGAGAAAATTTGGTCAATATCGGACCACTATATCATATAGCTGCCATAGGAACAACCAGATGCAAATTAAAACTTTGTATGAAGATCTTTGTTATTTTTTGAGATATCTCAACCAAACTCACAGATTATGGATTTCGTACTCACTGCTACATCCTGAGAAAATTTGGTCAAGATCGGATCACTATATCGTATAGCTGCCATAGGAACAGTGGCTTTTAATGCTATTAATAAACAATCAAAAGAAGATGGACAAGGGGATGGGGAGGGGGAGGGGGTGTAACGATTCATTTGTGTTGCGGCTTTCAAAATCAATTTTCAGTATATGGCACTGTTACTCGCTCTTGCTGCAATAATCCAATTGCAGCGAAAACTTTAAAACAGCGAGCAGCGAAAATGTAAATTCTCTATCATATATAAAACTCTTTGTCCTCACTGACTGCGGACTGACTGACTTAGTCATCACGCTGTAGGCCAAACGGTTCAAGATATTGAGATGAAATTTTACACAACATAGCTGAGACATAATTATCGTGCAATAAGACGGATTTTTTGATATCCCCACTGAAGGGGCTAAAATGGGGGTCAAAGGTCAAAATTGCTTAGTATGAAATTTTTTTTTGTTTTTGAGCTATCTTAACCAAACTCACAGATTATGTATTTCTTACTCACTGCTACATCCTGAGAAAATTTGGTCAAGATCGGACCACTATATCATATAGCTGCCATAGGAACAACCAGATGCAAATTAAAACTTTGTATGAAGATCTTTGTTATTTTTTGAGATATCTCAACCAAACTCACAGATTATGGATTTCGTACTCACTGCTACATCCTGAGAAAATTTGGTCAAGATCGGACCACCATATCATATAGCTGCCATAGGAACAACCAGATGCAAATTAAAACTTTGTATGAAGATCTTTGTTATTTTTTGAGATATCTCAACCAAACTCACAGATTATGGATTTCGTACTCATTGCTACATCCTGAGAAAATTTGGTCAAGATCGGACCACTATATCATATAGCTGCCATAGGAACAACCAGATGCAAATTAAAACTTTGTATGAAGATCTTTGTTATTTTTGAGATATCTCAACCAAACTCACAGATTATGGATTTCGTACTCACTGCTACATCCTGAGAAAATTTGGTCAAGATCGGATCACTATATCGTATAGCTGCCATAGGAACAGTGGCTTTTAATGCTATTAATAAACAATCAAAAGAAGATGGACAAGGTGATGGGGTGGGGGAGGGGGGTGTAACGATTCATTTGTGTTGCGGCTTTCAAAATCAATTTTCAGTATATGGCACTGTTACTCGCTCTTGCTGCAATAATCCAATTGCAGCGAAAACTTTAAAACAGCGAGCAGCGAAAATGTAAATTCTCATATTATATAAAGTACTATATTACTATTATCTTAAGTCCAACTACAGGGAAAATTGAATTACAATTCCCGCTATCTAATTAGAATCTAAGTCCGGCTACAGGAAAAGTTGTACATTTCCGGATTCCTACGTAGCTCCAAGTTGAGAAGCGCGACAATGGTCACATTATGTCCACCATTTTGACTTGTTTCTGTCCGCCATTTTTCGATGAATGTGACGACTATGGTCACATTATGTCCACCATTTAAGCCTGTTTTGGTCCGCTGTTTTTCTTTATATAAGACGCCTATGGTCACATTTTGTCCACCATTTTGATCTCATTCTGTCCGCTATTTTTCTATAAATGTGACGACTATGGTCAACTTATGTCCACCATTTTGACCTCTTTCCGTCCGCCATTTTTCTATGTATGTAACAACTATGGTCACAGTATGTCCACCACTTTGACCTCATTCTGTCCGCCATTTTTCCATGACAGTGACGACAATGGTCACAATATCTCCACCATTTTGACCTCATTCTGCCGCCATTTTTCCATGAATGTGACGACAATGGTCACAATATCTCCACCATTTTGACCTCATTCTGCCGCCATTTTTCCATGAATGTGACGACAATGGTCACAATATCTCCACCATTTTGACCTCATTCTGCCGCCATTTTTCCATGAATGTGACGAAAATGGTCACATTTTGTCCACCATTTTGACCTCTTTCTCTCCCCCATTTTTATATGAATGTGACCACTGTGGTCACATTATGTCCACCATTCTGACCACTTTCGGTTTGCAATTAAAACGACTATGGTCACAATATGTCCACCATTTTGACCTCTTCTGACCGCCATTTTTCCATGAATGTGACGACAATGCTCACATTATGTCCACCATTTTGACTCTGTTTCTCTCCCCTATTGTTCTATGAATGTGACGACTATGGTCATAATATGTCCACAGCTTTGACCTCTATCTGTCCGCCATTCTTCCATGAATGTAACGACTATGGTCACATTATGTCCACCATATTGACCTCTTTCTGTACGCCATTTTTCTTTGAACGTGACGACAATGGTCACATTATGTCCACCATTTTGACCTCATTCTGTCTGCCGTTTTTCTATGAGTGTGACGACTATGGTCACAATATGTCCAAAGTTTTGACCTCTTTCTCTCCCCCATTTTTCTATGAATGTGACGACTATGGTCACAATGTCTCCACCAGTTTTGACCCAATTTTGGCGACATTTTTCCATGAATGTGACGAAAATGGTCACATTATGTCCACAGTTTTGACCTCTTTCTGTCCGCCATTTTTGGATGCATGTAACGACTATGGTCACATTACCACCTCCATTTGACCACTTTGTGTCCGCAATTTTTTTATGTTTGTGACGACTATGGTCACATTTTGTCCACCATTTTGACCTCATTCTGTCCGCCATTTTTCTATGAATGTGACGACTATGGTCACACATATGTCCACAGTTTTGACCTGTTTCTGTCCGCCATTTTTCTATGAATGTGACGACTATGGTCACATTATGTCCACCATTTTGACCTCGTTCTGTCCGCCATTTTTCTTTGAAGGTGACGACAATGGTCACATTATGTCCACCATTTTGACCTCGTTCTGTCCGCCATTTTTCTTTGAAGTGTGACGACAATGGTCACATTATGTCCACCATTTTGACCTCATTCTGGTCCGCTGTTTTTCTATGAATGTGACGACTATGGTCACATTATGTCCACCATTTTGACCTCGTTCTGTCCGCCATTTTTCTTTGAAGGTGACGACAATGGTCACATTATGTCCACCATTTTGACCTCTATCTGTCCGCCATTTTTCTATATATGTAACGACTATGGTCACATTATGACCACCATTTTGACCTCATTCTGACAGCCATTTTTCCATGAATGTGACGACAATGGTCACATTAGGTCCACCATTTTGACTTGTTTCTGTCCGCCATTTTTCGATGAATGTGACGACTATGGTAACATTATAACGACAGTTTTGACCTGTTTCTGTCCGCCATTTTTCTATGGATGTGACGACAGTGGTCACATTATGACCACCATTTTGACCTCATTCTGACCGCCATTTTTCCATGAATGTGACGACAATGGTCACATTAGGTCCACCATTTTGACTTGTTTTTGTCCGCCATTTTTCCATTAATGACCTGTTTCTGTCCGCCATTTTTCTATGAATGTGACGACTGTGGTCACATTATGACCACCATTTTGACCTCTTTCTGTCCGCCATTTTTCTATGTATGTAACGACTATGGTCACAGTATGTCCACCACTTTGACCTCATTCTGTCCGCCACTTTTCCATGACGGTGACGACAATGGTAACATTATGCCGACAGTTTTGACCTGTTTCTGTCTACCATTTTTCTATGAATGTTACGACTATGGTCACATTATGTCCACCATTTTAGCCTGTTTTGGTCCGCTGTTTTTCTATATATAAGACGGCATTTTGACCTCTTTCTGTAAGACATTGTTCTTTGAATGTGACGACTATGGTCACAGTATGTCCACCATTTTGACCTCATTCTGTCCGCCATTTTTCTATGAATGTGACGACTATGGTCACATTATGTCCACCATTTTGACCTCTTTCTGTCCGCCTATTTTTCTATGAATGTGACGACTATGGTAACATTATGTGCACAGTTTTGACCTCTTTCTGTCCGCCATTTTTCTATGTATGTAACGACTATGGTCACATTATGTCCACCACTTTGACCTCATTCTGTCCGCTGTTTTTCTATGAATGTGACGACAATGGTCAACTTATGTCCCCCATTTTGACCTCTTTATGTCCGCAATTTTTCTATGTTTGTAACGACTATGGTCACAATGTCTCCACCATTTTGACCTAATTTTGGCGACATTTTTCCATGAATGTGACGAAAATGGTCACATTATGTCCACAGTTTTGACCTCTTTCTGTCCGCCATTTTTGGATGTATGTAACGACTATGGTCACATTACCACCTCCATTTGACCACTTTGTGTCTGCAATTTTTTTATGTTTGTGACGACTATGGTCACATTTTGTCCACCATTTTGACCTCATTCTGTCCCCCATTTTTCTATGAATGTGACGACTATGGTCACAATATGTCCACAGTTTTGACTTCTTTCTCTCCCCCATTTTTCTATGAATGTGACGACTATGGTCACAATATGTCCACAGTTTTGATCTCTTTCTGTCCGCCATTTTTCCATGAATGTGACGACAATGGTCATATTATGTCCACCAATTTGACCTCTTTCTCTCCCCTATTGTTCTATGAATGTGACGACTATGGTCACATTATGTCCACCATTTTGACCTCGTTCTGTCCGCCATTTTTCTTTGAAGGTGACGACAATGGTCACATTATGTCCACCATTTTGACCTCTTTCTGTCCGCCATTTTTCTATATATGTAACGACTATGGTCACATTACGTCAACCACTTTGACCTTATTCTGTCCGCCCTTTTTCCATGAATGTGACGAGTATGGTAACATTATGTCGACAGTTTTGGCCTGTTTCTGTCCGCAATTTTTCTATGAATGTAACGCCTATGGTCACATTATGTCCACCATTTTGACCTCATTCTGACCGCCATTTTTCCATGAATGTGACGACTATGGTCACATTATGTCCACCATTTGACCTCCTTCTGTCCGCCATTTTTCTTTGATCGTGACGACAATGGTCACATTATGTTCGCCATTTTGACCTCTTTCTGTCCGACATTTTTCTATGTATGTAACGACTATGGTCACATTATGCCCACCACTTTGACCTCATTCTGTCCGCCATTTTTCCATGAATGTGACGACAATGTTCACATTAGGTTCACCGTTTTGACCTCTTTCTCTCCCCTATTGTTCTATGAATGTGACGACTATGGTCATATTATGTCCACAGCTTTGACCTCTATCTTTCCGCCATTCTTCCATGAATGTAACGACTATGGTCACATTATGTCCACCACTTTGACCTCATTCTGTCCGCTGTTTTTCTATGAATGTGACGACAATGGTCAACTTATGTCCCCCATTTTGACCTCTTTATGTCCGCAATTTTTCTATGTTTGTAACGACTATGGTCACAATGTCTCCACCATTTTGACCTAATTTTGGCGACATTTTTCCATGAATGTGACGAAAATGGTCACATTATGTCCACAGTTTTGACCTCTTTCTGTCTGCCATTTTTGGATGCATGTAACGACTATGGTCACATTACCACCTCCATTTGACCACTTTGTGTCTGCAATTTTTTTATGTTTGTGACGACTATGGTCACATTTTGTCCACCATTTTGACCTCATTCTGTCCCCCATTTTTCTATGAATGTGACGACTATGGTCACAATATGTCCACAGTTTTGACTTCTTCTCTCCCCATTTTTCTATGAATGTGACGACTATGGTCACAATATGTCCACCAATTTGACCTCTTGTTCTATGAATGTGAAGACTATGGTCACATTATGTCCACCATTTTGACCTCGTTCTGTCCGCCATTTTTCTTTGAAGGTGACGACAATGGTCACATTATGTCCACCATTTTGACCTCTTTCTGTGCGCCATTTTTCTATATATGTAACGACTATGGTCACATTACGTCAACCACTTGACCTTATTCTGTCCACCCTTTTTCCATGAATGTGACGACTATGGTAACATTATGTCGACAGTTTTGGCCTGTTTCTGTCCGCAATTTTTCTATTAATGTGACGCCTATGGTCACATTATGTCCACCATTTTGACCTCATTCTGACCGCCATTTTTCCATGAATGTGACGACTATGGTCACATTATGTCCACCATTTTGACCTCCTTCTGTCCGCCATTTTTCTTTGATCGTGACGACAATGGTCACATTATGTTCGCCATTTTGACCTCTTTCTGTCCGACATTTTTCTATGTATGTAACGACTATGGTCACATTATGTCCACCACTTTGACCTCATTCTGTCCGCCATTTTTCCATGAATGTGACGACAATGTTCACATTAGGTTCACCGTTTTGACCTCTTTCTCTCCCCTATTGTTCTATGAATGTGACGACTATGGTCATATTATGTCCACAGCTTTGACCTCTATCTTTCCGCCATTCTTCCATGAATGTAACGACTATGGTCACATTATGTCCACCATTTTGACCTCTTTCTGTAAGACATTGTTCTTTGAACGTGACGACAATGGTCACATTATGTTCGCCATTTTGACCTCTTTCTGTAAGACATTGTTCTATGAATGTGACGACTATGGTCATAGTATGTCCACAGCTTTGACCTCTATCTGTCCGCCATTCTTCCATGAATGTGATAACAATGGTAACATTATGTCCATCATTTTGACCTCTTTTTTTCCCCCATTTTTCTATGAATGTGACGACTGTGGTCACATTATGTCCACCATTTTGACTACTTTCGGTTTGCAATTAAAACGACTATGGTCACAATATGTCCACCATTTTGACCTTATTCTGACCGCCATTCTTCCATGAATGTAACGACTATGGTCACATTATGTCCACCATTTTGACCTCTTTCTGTACGCCATTTCTCTTTGAACGCGACGACAATGGTCACATTATGTTCGCCATTTTGACCTCTTTCTGTAAGACATTGTTCTATGAATGTGACGACTATGGTCATAGTATGTCCACAGCTTTGACCTCTATCTGTCCGCCATTCTTCCATGAATGTGATAACAATGGTAACATTATGTCCATCATTTTGACCTCTTTTTTTCCCCCATTTTTCTATGAATGTGACGACTGTGGTCACATTATGTCCACCATTTTGACTACTTTCGGTTTGCAATTAAAACGACTATGGTCACAATATGTCCACCATTTTGACCTTATTCTGACCGACATTTTTCTATAAATGTGACGACTATGGTCACAATATGTCCACAGCTTTGACCTCTTTCTCTCCCCCATTCTTCCATGAATGTGACGACTATGGTAATATTATGTGCACAGTTTTGACCTCTTTCTGTCCGCCATTTTTCTATGTATGTAACGACTATGGTCACATTATGTCCACCACTTTGACCTCATTCTGTCCCCCATTTTTCCATGAATGTGACGACAATGTTCACATTATGTTCACCATTTTGACCTCTTTCTCTCCCCTATTGTTCTATGAACGTGACGACTATGGTCATAATATGTCCACAGCTTTGACCTCTATCTTTCCGCCATTCTTCCATGAATGTAACGACTATGGTCACATTATGTCCACCATTTTGACCTCTTTCTGTAAGACATTGTTCTATGAATGTGACGACTATGGTCATAGTATGTCCACAGCTTTGACCTCTATCTGTCCGCCATTCTTCCATGAATGTGATAACAATGGTAACATTATGTCCATCATTTTGACCTCTTTTTTTCCCCCATTTTTTTATGAATGTGACGACGCTGGTCACATTATGTCCCCCATTTTGACTACTTTCGGTTTGCAATTAAAACGACTATGGTCACAATATGTCCACCATTTTGACCTTATTCTGACCGACATTTTTCTATAAATGTGACGACTATGGTCACAATATGTCCACAGTTTTGACCTCTTTCTCTCCCCCATTCTTCCATGAATGTGACGACTATGGTAACATTATGTGCACAGTTTTGACCTCTTTATGTCCGCCATTTTTCTATGTATGTAACGACTATGGTCACATTATGTCCACCACTTTGACCTCATTCTGTCCCCCATTTTTCCATGAATGTGACGACTATGGTAACATTATGTGCACAGTTTTGACCTCTTTCTGTACGCCATTTTTTTTGAACGTGACGACAATGTTCGCCATTTTGACCTCTTTCTGTCCGACATTGTTCTATGTTCACAGCTTTGACCTCTATCTGTCCGCCATTCTTCCATGAATGTGATGACAATGTGACAATGGTAACATTATGTGCACAGTTTTGACCTCTTTCTGTCGCCCATTTTTCTACGTATGTAACGACTATGGTCACATTATGTCCACCATTTTGACCACCTTCTGTCCGCCATTTTTCTTTGAACGTGACGACAATAAACACATAAAGTTCGCCATTTTGACCTCTTTCTGTCCGACATTTTTCTATGTATGTAACGACTATGGTCACATTATGTCCACCACTTTGACCTCATTCTGTCCGCCATTTTTCCATGAATGTGACGACAATATTCACATTATGTCCACCATTTTGACCTCTTTCTCTCCCCCATTTTTCTATGAATGTGACGACTATGGTCACAATATGTCCAGAGTTTTGACTTGTTTCTGTCCGACATTTTTCGATGAATGTGACGACTATGGTAACATTATGTGCACAGTTCTGACCTCTTTCTGTACGCCATTTTTCTTTGAACGTGACGACAATGTTCGCCATTTTGACCTCTTTCTGTCCGACATTGTTCTATGTCCACAGCTTTGACCTCTATCTGTCCGCCATTCTTCCATGAATGTGATGACAATGTGACAATGGTCACATTATGTCCACCATTTTGACCTCTTTTTTCCCCCATTTTTCTATGAATGTGACGACTGTGGTCACATTATGTCCACCATTATTGACCTCTTTTTTCCCCCATTTTTCTATGAATCTGACCACTGTGGTCACATTATGTCCACCATTTTGACCACATTCGGTTTGCAATTAAAACGACTATGGTTACAATATGTCCACCATTTGACCTCATTCTGACCGCCATTTTTCCATGAATGTGACGACAATGCTCACATTATGTCCACCATTTTGACTTGTTTCTGTCCGACATTTTTCGATGAATGTGACGACAATGGTCACATTATGTTCGCCATTTTGACCTCTTTCTGTCCGACATTGTTCTTTGTCCACAGCTTTGACCTCTATCTGTCCGCCATTCTTCCATGAATGTGATGACAATGCGACAATGGTAACATTATGTGCACAGTTTTGACCTCTTTCTGTCCCCCATTTTTCTACGTATTTAACGACTATGGTCACATTATGTCCACCACTTTGACCTCATTCTGTCCGCCATATTTCCATGAATGTGACGACAATATTCACATTATGTCCACCATTTTGACCTCTTTCTCTCCCCCATTTTTCGATGAATGTGACGACTATGGTAACATTATGTGCACAGTTTTGACCTCTTTCTGTCCGCCATTTTTCTATGTATGTAACGACATAATGTGACCATTATCATCACATTCCAAGAAAAATGGAGGACAGTAAGAGGCCAAAATAGTGAACATAATGTGACCATTTCCGTCACATTCATAGAAAAATGGCGGACAGAGAAAGGTCAAAATGGTGGACATAATGTGACCATAGGAGTCACATTTATAGATACATGGCGGACAGAAAGAGTACAAAATGGTGGATATAATGTGACCATTGTCGTCACATTCATAGAAATGTCGCGGATGAAAGAGGTCAAAATGGTGGACATAATGTGACCATTGTCGTCACATTCATAGAAAAATGGCGGACAGAATGAGGTCAAAATGGTGGACATATGTGACCATTGTCGTCATATTCATAGAAAAATGGCAGACTAAAAATGTCAGAAGGGTGAACATGACGTGACCATTGTCGTCACATTCATGAAAACTAGAGGACAGAATGAGGTCAAAAAGTGAACATAATGAGACCATTGCAGTCACATTCATAGAAAAATGGCGGATAGAGAAAGGTCAAAATGGTGGACATAATGTGACCATAGGAGTCACATTTATAGATACATGGCGGACAGAAACAGTACACAAGGGTGGATATAATGTGACCATTGTCGGCATATTTATACAAAAATGGCAGACGAAAAATGTCAGAAGGGTGAACAAGACGTGACCATTGTCGTCACATTCATAGAAACTAGAGGACAGGAAGAGGTCAAAAAAGTGAACATAATGAGACCATTGCCGTCACATTCATAGAAAAATGGCAGACAGAGAAAGGTCAAAATGGTAGACATAATGTGACCACAGTCGTCACATTCAAAGAAAAATGGCAGACGAAAAATGTCAAAATGGTGAACATGACGTGACCATTGTCGTCACATTCATAGAAAAATGGCGGACAGAATAGAGGTCAAAATGGTGAACATAATGTGACCATTGCCTTCACATTCATAGAAAAATGGTTGACAGAGAAAGGTCAAAATGGTGGACATAATGTGACCATAGGAGTCATATTTATAGATACACGGCTGACAGAAAGAGGACAAAATGGTGGACATAATGTGACCATTGTCGTCACATTCATTGAAATGTCGCGGATAAAAAGAGGTCAAAATGGTGGACATAATGTGACCATTGTCGTCATTCATAGAAAAATGGTGGACAGAATGAGGTCAAAATGGTGCACATAATGTGACCATTGTCATCACATTCATAGAAAAATGGCGGAAAGAAAAAGGTCAAAATGGTAGACATAATGTGACCATAGTCGTCACATTCGAAGAAACATGGCAGACGAAAAATGTCGACATGGTGTACATAATGTGACCATAAGAGTAACATTTACAGATATATGGCGGACAGATAGATGTCAAGATGGTGGACATCATGTGAAAATTATCATCACATTCATAAAAAAATGGCGGACAGAAAGAGGTCAAAATGGTGGACATAATGTGACAATTATCGTCACACTCATAGAAAAATGCGGAGAGAAAGAGGGCAAAATGGTGGACATAAAGTAACCATAGTCGTCACATTCAAAGAAAAATGGAAGACGAAAAATGTCAAAATGGTGAACATGACGTGACCATTGTCGTCACATTCATAGAAACCTAGAGGACAGAAAGAGGTCAAAATGGTGGACATAATGTGTCTATAAGAGTCACATTTATAGATACATGGCTGACAAAAAGTGGACAAAATGGTGGATATAATGTGACCATTGTCGTCACATTCATAGAAATGTCGCGTATAGAAAGAGGTCAAAATGGTGGACATAATGTGACCATTGTCGTCAAATTCATAGAAAAATGGCGGACAGATTGAGGTCAAAATGGTGGACATAATTTGACCATTGCCGTCATATTCATAGAAAAATGGCGGACAGAAAAAGGTCAAAATGGTAGACATAATGTGACCACAGTCGTCACATTCATAGAAAAATGGCAGACGAAAAATGTCAAAATGGTGAACATGACGTGACCATTGTCGTCACATTCATAGAAAAATGGCGGACAGAATTAGGTCAAAATGGTGAACATAATGTGACCATTTTCGTCACATTCATGGAAAAATGGCGGCAAAATGAGGTCAAAATGGTGGAGATATTGTGACCATGGTCGTAACAAACATAGAAAAATTGCGGACAAAGAGGTGAAAATGGGGGACATAATGTGACCATAGTCACATTACATACCTAGAAAAATGGCGGACAGAAAGAGGTCAAAACTGTGGACGTAATGTGACCACAGGCGAATTATTTATAGAATAATGGCGGACAGAAAGAGGTCAAAATGGTGGACATAATGTGACCATAAGAGGTACATTTATAGATATATGGCGGACAGATAGATGTCAAGATGGTGGACATCGTGTGAAAATTATCATCACACTCATAGAAAAAAGGGTGGATAGAAAGAGGGCAAAATGGTGGACATAATGTGACCATTGTCGTCACATTCATAGAAAAATGGCGGACAGAAAGAGGCCAAAATAGTGAACATAATGTGATCGTTGCCGTCACATTCATAGAAAAATGGCGGACAGCGAAAGGTCAAAATGGTGGACATAATGTGACCATAGGAGTCACATTTATAGATACATGGTCAACGAAAGAAAACAAAGTGGTGGACATCATGTGACCATTGTCGTCACATTCATAGAAATGTCGCGGATAGAAGAGGTTAAAATGGTGGACATAATGTGACTATTGTCGTGACTTTCAAAAAAATAGCGGACAGAGAAAGGTCAAAATGGTGGACATAAAAAGACCATAGTCGTCACATTCAAAGAAAAATGGAAGACGAAAAATGTCAAAATGGTGAACATGACGTGACCATTGTCGTCACATTCATAGAAACCTAGAGGACAGAAAGAGGTCAATATAGTGAGCATAATGTGACCATGCCGTCACATTAATAGAAAAATGGCGGACAGAGAAAGGTCAAAATGGTGGACATAATGTGTCTATAAGAGTCACATTTATAGATACATGGCGGACAAAAAGAGGGCAAAATGGTGGATATAATGTGACCATTGTCGTCACATTCATAGAAATGTCGCGTATAGAAAGAGGTCAAAATGGTGGACATAATGTGACCATTGTCGTCACAGTCATAGAAAAATGGCGGACAGAAAAAGGTCAAAATGGTAGACATAATGTGACCATAGTCGTCAGATTCAAAGAAAAATGGCAGACGAAAAATGTCAAAATGGTGAACATGACGTGACCATTGTCGTCACATTCATAGAAAAATAGAGCACAGAAAGAGGTCAAAATAGTGAACATAATGTGACCATAGTCGTCAGATTCGAAGAAACATGGCAGACGAAAAATGTCGAAATGGTGGACATAATGTGACCATAAGAGTTACATTTATATGGCGGACAGATAGATGTCAAGATGGTGGACATCATGTGAAAATTATCATCACATTCATAAAAAAATGGCGGACAGAAATAGGTCAAAATGGTGGACATAATGTGACCATTGTCGTCACATTCATACAAAAATGGCGGACAGAAAAAGCTCAAAATGGTAGACATAATGTGACCACAGTCGTCACATTCAAAGAAAAATGGCGGACAGAATGAGGTCAAAATGGTGGACATAATTTGACCATTGTCGTCATATTCATAGAAAAACGGCGGACAGAAAAAGCTCAAAATGATAGACATAATGTGACCACAGTCGTCACATTCAAAGAAAAATGGCAGACGAAAAATGTCAAAATGGTGAACATGACGTGACCATTGTCGTCACAATCATAGAAAAATAGAGCACTGAAAGAGGTCAAAATAGCAAGGAATGAAACCGTAACCGGAACCGGAACCGTTAACCGAAATTAATCGTTTCAAATGAAATACCGTAACCGTAACCGGAACCGAAATAAATTATTTTTCAAGAACCGAAAACCGAAACGTTCGTACCGGTACGGTTTCGGAACATTTAAAATAAATTTGTTTGTTATTTTTCGTACGAACATGGTATTGCACTATAAAGAAATTTCTCGAATTATATGTCAGACTTAACATGCTAAAATGCATGCATTTGTATGTTTATACATACACAAATATTTGTTTATAAAATTCGATTTTCTTTACATTTAAATTTTTTTAAAAATTACTTCGCTGTACCGGTATGGACCGATACGAGAACCGGAACCGAAAGGACAAAACCGAAATAGAACCTTTTACCGAAATACTCGTTTCGGTACGTACCGGAACCGGAACCGTAACCGAAATTCGTTTCGGTTTCATTCCCTGCAAAATAGTGAACATAATGTGACCATTGCCGTCACTTTCATAGAAAAATGGCGGACAGAAAGAGGGCAAAGTGGTGGACATAATGTGACCATAGGAGTCACATTTATAGATACATGGCGGACAGAAAGAGGTCAAAATGGGGAATAATGTGACCATTGTCGTCACATTCATAGAAAAATGGCGGACAGAAAGAGGGCAAAGTGGTGGACATAATGTGACCATAGTCGTCACATTCATAGAAAAATGGCAGACAGAAAGGTCAAAATGGTGGCATAATTTGACCATAGTCGTCACATTCAAAGAAAAATGGAAGACGAAAAATGTCAAAATGGTGAACATGACGTGACCATTGTCGTCACATTCATAGAAACCTAGAGGACAGAAAGAGGTCAATATAGTGAACATAATGTGAACATTGCCGTCACATTCAAAAAAATGTCGCGTATAGAAAAAAATCAAAAATGTGGACATAATGTGACCATTGTCGTCACATTCATAGAAAAATGGCGGACAGAATGAGGTCAAAATGGTGGACATAATTTGACCATTGTCGTCATATTCATAGAAAAACGGCGGACAGAAAAATGTCAAAATGATAGACATAATGTGACCACAGTCGTCACATTCAAAGAAATATGGCAGACGAAAAATGTCAAAATGGTGAACATGACGTGACCATTGTCGTCACATTCATAGAAAAATAGAGCACAGAAAGAGGTCAAAATAGTGAACATAATGTGACCATTGCCGTCACATTCATAGAAAAATGGTTGACAGAGAAAATCAAAATGGTGGACATAATGTGACCATAGGAGTCACATTTATAGATATATGGCGGACAGAAAGAGGACAAAATGGTGGATATAATATGAGCATTGTCGACACATGCATAGAAATGTCGCGTATAAAAAGAGGTCAAAATGGTGGACATAATGTGACCATTGTCGTCAAATTTATAGAAAAATGGCGGACAGATAGAGGTCAAAAAAGTGGACATCATGTGAAAATTATCATCACAATCATGGAAAAATGGCGGACAGAAAAGGTCAGTATGGTGGACATAATGTGACAATTATCGTCACAATGGCGGACAGAAAGAGGTCAAAATGGTGGACATAATGTGACAATTAACGTCACACTCATCGAAAAACGGCGGACAGACAGAGGTAAAAATTGTGGACATAATGTGACCATAGGAGTCTGATTTATAGATAAGAGGCCAAAATGGTGGACATAATGTGACCATTGTCGTCAAATTTATAGAAAAATGGCGAACAGAATGAGGTCAAAATGGTGGACATAATTTGACAGTTATCGTCACATTCATAGAAAAATGGCGGACAGACAGAGGTCAAAATGGGGAACGTAATGTGACCATAGTCACATTACATACCTAGAAAAATGGCGGACAGAAAGAGGTCAAAACTGTGGACGTAATGTGACTACAGGCGAATTATTTATAGAATTATGGCGGACAGATAGATGTCAAGATGGTGGACATCGTGTGAAAATTATCATCACACTCATAGAAAAAAAGGTGGATAGAAAGAGGGCAAAATGGTGGACATAATGTGACCATTGTCGTCACAGTCATAGAAAAATGGCGGACAGAAAGAGGCCAAAATAGTGAACATAATGTGACCATTGCCGTCACATTCATAGAAAAATGGCGGACAGAGAAAGGTCAAAATGGTGGATATAATGTGACCATAGGAGTCACATTTATAGATACATGGTCAACAGAAAGAGGACAAAGTGGTGGACATCATGTGACCATTGTCGTCACATTTATAGAAATATCGCGAAATATCTGTCCGCCATTTTTCTATGAATGTGACGACAATGGTCACATTATGTCCATCACTTTGAAGTCTTTCTGACCGCCATATTTTTATGAATGTGACGACAATGGTCACGTCATGTCCACCATTTTGACATTTTTCGTCTGCCATTTTTCTTTGAAGGTGACGACTATGGTCACATTTCTTTATATCACTATATCATATAGCTGCCATAGGAACAATCAGATGCAAAATAAAACTTTGTATGAAGATCTTTGTTATTTTTTGAGATATCTCAATCAAACTCACAGATTATAGATTTCGTACTCACTGCTACATCCTGAGAAAATTTGGTCAAGATCGGACCACTATATCTAATAGCTGCCATAGGAACAATGAGATGCAATTTAAAACTTTGTTATTTTTATACCCTTGCAGAGGGTATTATATTTTTGTCACGAAATGTGTAACGCATTGAAGGAAGCCTCACAGACCCCATAAAGTATATATATTCTTGATCAGGACGACGAGCTGAGTCGATATAGCCATGTCCGTCTGTCCCTCTGTCCGTGTGTCCGTCTGTTTCATGCAAACTAGTCTCTCAGTTTTGAAGTTATCTTGATGAAACTTGGTACAGGTGCGTCTTTTGCTGCACGCAGTACATATGACGGAACCGGCCGGATCGGATAACTTTATCATATAGCTGCCATAGGAACGATCGGATCGAAAACAACATTTAGTATGAAAAACTTTTTGTTTCTCAAGATATCTCAACCAAATATACACATTGTGTGTTTGATTAAGTTTTAAACGCGCTGACCAAATTTGGTGTAAATCGGACTATTATATCATATAGCTGCCATAGGAACGATCAGTTCGAAAACAACATTTAGTATGAAAAACTTTTTTGTTTCTCAAGATATCTCAACCAAATATACACATTGTGTGTTTGAATAAGTATTAAACAGGCTGACCAAATTTGGTTTAAATCGGACTACTATATCATATAGCTGCCATATGAATGATCGGTTAAAAATCAACATTCAACAAATTTTGCAAAAAATCTGTCGGCTTACACAGGACACTGCAACGGTATCCAAACTTTGGCGCGCCAAAGCTAGCTTGAGCTATATTTAGACCCAGTACTTTGAAAAAGTACAAATGGGTCTATTAAGTTTGTCCAAAAAATGTGCGTAACAGGCAGAAGGAGGCGTGGCAGACCCCATAAAGTATATATATTCTTGATCAGCATCAACAGCCGAGTCGATATAGTCATGTCCGTCTGTCTGTCTGTCTGTCCGTCTGTCCGTCTGTCCCTTTTTGTGTCGCCTAGATCTCAGAGACTATAAGAGCTAGAGACACCAAATTTGGCATGTAGGTTCATCTATTTTCCATTGATCAAGTTTGTTTTAGATTTCTGCCACGCCCCCTCCGCCCCGAAAATTGAAATACAAAATATCGAGGTCGAATTACGAGAGCCCCTTTAGTGCTAGCGCCTTGATTTTTGATACATTTAACATACACTACGGTCTAAATTAGTCCAGAAAATTTCATTCCAATGGATGAAAAACACGGAAGTTATTTAACTAACAATGTTACGGGCAAAAGGAAGAAGAAGAGACGCTAGCGACCTCTGTGTTTATAAACTTCGTAGTGGCGCCATCTATTGTTTTGTACACATTATTGAAGAACAATCAATAGTGAACGCTTTGCACTCAAAAAGTACTGGGTCTCCTACTGTCGAGCTTGCTCCACTGTAGCTTACTGCATTTTTTGATTATATTTTTGTCACGAAATGTGTAACGCATTGAAGGAAGCCTCACAGACCCCATAAAGTATATATATTCTTGATCAGGGCGACGAGCTGAGTCGATATAGCCATGTCCGTCTGTCTGTCCGTCTGTCCGTCTGTTTCTATGCAAACTAGTCTCTCAGTTTTGAAGCTATCTTGATGAAACTTGGTAAAGGTCCGTCTTTTTGCTGCACGCAGTACATATGTCGGAACCGGCCGGATCGGATAACTATATCATATAGCTGCCATAGGAACGGTCGGTTGGAAATAAACTTTTAGTATGAAAAACTTTTTTGTTTCTTGTAATGG
>JAWNND010000934.1:0-12901 GCA_035043265.1 Drosophila testacea
AGATTGCCGCAGATTGCACAGTGAGAACTTTAGATAAAATTTTAATGGCAAGCCACAACATTCACTCAAAAGCGTTATGAAACTGTTTCCTCAACATATATAAGCGAATTAAGCGAAATCCCAAAAATAATATGGGACCCTCTAACATCTCACACAATAAATCATACAGCCGAAATAGATCAATTAAAAATTAAGTTAAGAGAAATTAAAGACCATAATTTTCAATTAAAAGAACTTAAGTTCCATCATATGTCTGGGCACTTGGCCCTAGGTATTGGTTTAGTTATAATATTGATACTAATTATGTATACAATAAGAAGAATAGTAGTAAGAAGAAGATTACAAGCTATAGCCTTTCCAATCCCCATATAAAATGTTAAGATATTAAATGTTATGATATAAGCACGTCAAAGAAGACATCAACGGCCATAACCTGTTTAGGCCCCCGGCAGAATGTTCAGGCACGAACATCTGGCAGTCATTGACTATGTCCCGAAAACACACCGAAAGAGTGAAGGGACTATGAAATTTGATCTAAGCAAATGTATAAATAAAAATGTAACACAAAAATGCACTTGTAACCCAAAAATGCACTTGTTACTTAAAAAAGGGTCACTAATGTAAATTATAAGAACGGCTGGAAGGGTAAATAGACATGTGTGCAGCAGATGTTAAGCGTCCTTCCAACGACTGGAAGCGACTTAGAAATTAAGATTTTCATGTTAGTTACGTAAGACTAGGATTTTAAGAATAAAGACCAGTTCAGATTTTGTACTCATTCAGCTTGGTTGTGTCCATTTCAGTTACCTCATGATTTAATTAGTTAATTAATTTAATTGGTCGGCAAAATCCTCAACTGAACCCTCCACGAGGGTGCCGACTGGAAATAACTCTACAGTAGTTCTACATGAACTGGAGTTAGCTAAGACATTTGTCTTCTGCATGAGCCCTGGCTCTACTATAGCCTTAGCGCATTCTTAAAGGCTCTTGTCATGGTTTGAGGTGAAAGGGCTGGACTTAAGGTGTCATGCGACCCGTGCCGATAGTCAGCCTGGCTGGGGGCCCTTTTCAAAAAAATAGCCCAGTCGCGAACGGAGCGGCCGGATACCTGGCGCCCTCCGGTCGTGCCTAGCCTTACCTGCACAATGCGGATCTCTGTGCAGGCGGACTTTCCCTTTCTCCGCCACTCGTGGGTCCAAAACATGAATTCAAATACAATTAAAACAAACAAAAACATAAAAAATAACAACAAAAATATAAAAATACAAAAATAATAAAACATACAAGAGCCTAGCTCACAAATAAAAAATAAGTCGGGGATCTCAGATCCCTCAGTTTCGGCATCGGTAGGGAATATAAATTCTGGTCCTTGCTCGTCCCGACAACAGGAGATGGTCACCATGCCAGCCTGTTCATCCCTAAAACAGGAGACGGTCCCCATGCCAGCCTGCGCTGAAGAAGTGGTCGCTGGTCCAAGCAAACCTGCATTCCATCCAGGCCTTGGGGTAGAAGGTACCTTCCTCTCTCCAGCTGACAACCTGAGGAAACAGCAGAGCACTACAAGTGCGGCTGGACCCTCGTCTGGTGCAGAGGTTGAGGGGAAGAAACCTACAGCCAGCGTCACGCGCAAGTTCTCATATGCCGAGAGGAGGAGTGCCGGCCATATTTTGGAGCGACAGAACACGCTCTCAAACACGAAGCCATCGGAGGACTGGTTGAAGAAGGTAGAGTGGGCGAGAGGCGTGCTCCCCTCCTACCAAAGCAGGCCGCCAAGAGCTCAGGCTCAGCCGAGGAGGCAACGGTCGCAGGAAACTCCTGGTCCGTCGGCCAAGAAGATAAGGTTTCAAGCGGGGAGATCCTTCGCTCAAATTGCCAAGGAGAGGATCCTAATAGGGGTCTTCGACAGAAGCAGCGAGAGCGGAAGAGTCCCCCGAAACCAATGGAAGTGGGTGGAGGCAGCGTTAGCCATAGGCTGTTTTGAGTTAAGAGTATAAGAGCGAAAGCGGCACAGAGCACTCTTTGCTGTGAATGTCGATTCGAGACTAGTGCAAGTACGAAGCAAAATCGTTTATCTCTGCTATGTTCGTTGCTGGGCACTATTAGCTTCTGCAAATTATCCGAACGTTCTGGGATCCATAAGTACCAATACAACTGGTAGCACGAAAATCGAGGTTTGACACGTCAATGTATTTATTGGTTAGTGCTACAACCATGTAAATTTTAGGTTCCTATAATAAGTTAAAATTTGAAAATTTTTAAAAACAAAGCAAGTTTATATATTAGGAATACAAATACGATAACTTTAAATAAAGATGCCAAAATCTTCATGCACGGGCGCTTTAAAGCCCGCAATAGTTTATCAGAAGATGATGGTTGAAAACTTGACCGTTATACGACCGCCCATTCTAAAAATGTATTTTTGGGAAAGTTTTGATATTACGGGGTGAGTAGATCGAGAATCAAAAAGTAGAAACGATTGATAATTTATATGACTCTTATTTTACAGCCTTAACAAAAAGCTGCGTTCTAACAAACGGGTACTAGAACATATCTTGACTATTCCAGTGCGTCAGATACAAAGTCAACCCCTTAAGTTACTTTTCTGGTTACGCAATATGTCTGCCAAGCCACTTAAATTAAATTTGAAGCGTATTCAGAATTGTCGCTGCCAACTTTTGCAAACTCGTGTAGGCTTTAATCAATTCCGTCAGCTATTTCAGTGTCCACATCGACGTCTCGTTCATGTGAGTCAAGAGGTGATGAATTTACAGCCGGATGAGGTTCTTCCTCTGACTGTTACAGCTCACTCCTTTCTCTACGGGAAGCACTATCTTACTTATAAGATCTAGTATGTATTATTGCAATATAACTTAGATAACACTAGGCAACAGCCAAAGCTCTCACTGGCCAAAAATCACATTTTCCGATACATATGGGCCCTCTGATGCCGAATATAGACTTTTTTTTATAGGTTTTGAAGTTTAGCGGTTTTCTCTAGCGTTTTTTTTTGTGCTATTACATTTTACATCATATCGCGAAAACGGCGCGGACTGTCCAAAATCTTTACAGATTCCGAAAGATAACGCAAGGGAACAAGATTTTATTAACTAAGAGCTGGATGTTGTTTATAATGAAAATTGGGCGCTGAATCCAAATCTGCACTTGGTTTTTTCTATCAGCTCAAATTTTCGCGGTATACCGTTTTGTCCAAAATGTTGACACTTCCCATACATAACTTGAAAAGGGTGCACCATATTTAGTGTAAAAATATAGCGCAAGCTAACTTTGGCGCGCCAAAGTTTGGATACCCTTGCAGTGTCCTGTGTAAGCCGACAGATTTTTTACAAAATTCGTTAAATGTTGATTTTTAACCGATCGTTCCTATGGCAGCTATATGATATAGTAGCCCGATTTACACCAAATTTGGTCAGCCTGTTTAAAACTTAATCAAACACATAATGTGTATATTTGGTGGAGATATTTTGAGAAACAAAAAAGTTGTTCATACTAAATGTTGTTTTCGAACCGATCGTTCCTATGGCAGCTATATGATATAGTAGTCCGATTTACACCAAATTTGGTCAGCCTGTTTAAAACTTAATCAATCACACAATGTGTATATTTGGTTGAGATATTTTGAGAAACAAAAAAGTTTTTCATACTAAATGTTGTTTTCGAACCGATCGTTCATATGGCAGCTATATGATATAGTAATCCGATCCGGCCGGTTTTGACATATGTACTGCGTGCAGCAAAAAGACGGACCTGTACCAAGTTTCATCAAGATAGCTTCAAAACTGAGAGACTAGTTTGCATAGAAACAGACGGACACACCGACAGACTATTGTTTATTTATAAGATTTACAAAATTATTGTTAGTATCAAATTAAGAGAAGATCCAATAAATAAAAGACAAGTATTTAAAAAAAAAACAACAGGCAGAAGGAGGCGTGGCAGACCCCATCTATATATATAAAACTCTTTGTCCTCACTGACTGACTGACTTAGTCATCACGCTGTAGGCCAAACGGTTCAAGATATTGAGATGAAATTTTTACACAACATAGCTGAGACATAATTATCGTGCAATAAGACGGGATTTTTTGATATCCCCACTGGAAGGGGCTAAAATGGGGGGTCAAAGGTCAGAATTGCTTAGTATGAAATTTTTTTTGTTTTTGAGCTATCTTAACCAAACTCACAGATTATGTATTTCTTACTCACTGCTACATCCTGAGAAAATTTGGTCAAGATCGGACCACTATATCATATAGCTGCCATAGGAACAACCAGATGCAAATTAAAACTTTGTATGAAGATCTTTGTTATTTTTTGAGATATCTCAACCAAACTCACAGATTATGGATTTCGTACTAACTGCTACATCCTGAGAAAATTTGGTCAAGATCGGATCACTATATCGTATAGCTGCTATAGGAACAGTGGCTTTTAATGCTATTAATAAACAATCAAAAGAAGATGGTCAAGAGGACGGGGAGGGGGAGGGGGTGTAACGATTCATTTCTGTTGCGGCTTTCAAAATCAATTTTCAGTATATAGCACTGTTACTCGCTCTTGCTGCAATAATCCAGTTGCAGCGAAAACTTTAAAACAGCGAGCAGCGAAAATGTAAATTCTCTATCTATATATATAAAACTCTTTGTCCTCACTGACTCACTGACTCACTGACTTAGTCATCACGCTGTAGGCCAAACGGTTCAAGATATTGAGATGAAATTTTTACACAACATAGCTGACACATAATTATCGTGCAATAAGACGGGATTTTTTGATATCCCCACTGGAAGGGGCTAAAATGGGGGTCAAAGGTCAAATTTGCTTATTATGAAATTTTTTTTTGTTTTTTGAGCTATTTTAACCAAACTCACAGATTATGGATTTCGTACTCATTGTAACATTCTGTAAAAATTTGGTCAAGATCGGATCACTATATCGTATAGCTGCCATAGGAACAGTGGCTTTTAATGCTATTAATAAACAATCAAAAGAAGATGGACTGGGGGATGGGTTGGCGGAGGGAGGGGGAGGGGTTTTACGATTCATTAGTGTTGCGACTTTCAAAATCAATTTTCAGTATATGGTACTGTTACTCGCTTTTGCTGCAATAATCCAATTGCAGCGAAAACTTTAAAACATCGAGCAGCGAATATGTAAATTCTCTATATTATATAAAGTACTACCTATTACTATTATCTTAAGTCCAACTACAGGGAAAAATTGAATTTACAATTCCCGCTATCTAATTAGAAATGACATAAGGTCTGGCTATAGCTGTGAGAAATGTTTCCTATTTTCACTTCACATTTTTCCCCGAGATGTCAGCGAGCGTAGCGAGCCGGGTGTGGCGAGCGAAGCGAGCAGGAGGCAAACCCCCTAGTATTATATAAAGTACTACTTATTACTATTATCTTAAGTCCAACTACAGGAAAAATTGAATTTACAATTCCGCTATCTAATTAGAAATGACATAAGGTCTGTCTATAGCTGTGAGAAATGTTTCCTATTTTCACTTCACATTTTTCCCCGAGATTTCAGCGAGCGTAGCGAGCCGGGAGTTGGCGAGCGAAGCGAGCAGGGGGGCAAACCCCCTAGTAAAGTATATAGCCATGTCCGTCTCTCTGTCTGTCTGTCTGTCTGTCTGTCTGTCCCTTTTTGTGTCACCCAGATTTCAGAGACCATAAGATCTAGAGACACCAAATTTGGCAAGTGTGACCATAGTGTGTATTATATGTAACAAAAATCAAGGCCCTAGCATTAAAGGTGCTCTTGTAATTCGACTTCGAAATTTTGTATTTCGATTTCCAGGGGCGGAGGTGGGCGTGTCAAAAATCAAAAACAAACTTGATCAATGGGAGATATAGATGAACCTACATGCCAAATTTTGTGTCTCTAGCTCTTATAGTCTCTGAGATCTAGGCGACTCAAAAAGGGACAGACAGACAGACGCGCAGATAGACAGACGGACAGACAGACAGACGGACAGACGGACATGGCTATATCGACTCGGCTGTTGATGCTGATCAAGAATATATATACTTTATGGGGTCTGCCACGTCTCCTTCTGCCTGTTACGCACATTTTTTTGGGACAAACTTAACAGACCCATTTGTACTTTTCAAAGTACTGGGTCTAAAAATACGCCCTTTTTATACCCTTGCAGAGCGTATTATAATTTTGTCACGAAGTAACGCATTGAAAGAAGCCTCACAGACCCCATAAAGTATATATATTCTTGATCAAGGCGACGAGCTGAGTCGATATAGCCGTGCCCGTCTGTCCTTCTGTGCGTGTGTCCGTCTGTTTCTATGCAAACTAGTCTCTCAGTTTTGAAGCTATCTTGATGAAACCTGGTATAGGTCCGTCTTTTTGCTGCACGCAGTACATATGTCGGAACCGGCCGGATCGGATAACTATATCATATAGCTGCCTTAGGAACGATCGGTTGGAAATAAACATTTAGTATGAAAAACTTTTTTGTTTCTCAAGATATCTCAACCAAATATACAGATTGTGTGTTTGATTAAGTTTTAAACAGGCTGATTAGATTTGGTGTAAATCGGACTACTATATCATATAGCTGTCATAGGAACGATCGGTTCGTAAACAACATCAGTATAAAAACTTTTTTTTTGTTTCTCAAGATATCTCAACCAAATATACATTTGTGTGTTTAATTAAGTTTTAAACAGGCTGACCAAATTTGATGTAAATCGGACTACTATATGATATCATATAGCTGCCTTAGGAACGATCGGTTGGAAATAAACATTTAGTATGAAAAACTTTTTTGTTTCTCAAGATATCTCAACCAAATATACACATTGTGTGTTTGATTAAGTTTTAAACAGGCTGATTAGATTTGGTGTAAATCGGACTACTATATCATATAGCTGTCATAGGAACGATCGGTTCGTAAACAACATCAGTATAAAAACTTTTTTGTTTCTCAAGATATCTCAACCAAATATACACATTGTGTGTTTAATTAAGTTTTAAACAGGCTGACCAAATTTGATGTAAATCGGACTACTATATGATATAGCTGCCATAGGAACGATCGGTTCGAAAACAACATTTAGTATGAAAAACTTTTTTGTTTCTCAAAATATCTCAACCATATATATACATTGTGTGTTTGATTAAGTTTTAAACAGGCTGATTAAATTTGGTGTACATCGGGCTACTATATCATATAGCTGCCATAGGAACGATCGGTTCGAAATCAACATTTAACAAATTTTGTAAAAATCTGACGGCTTACACAGGGCACTGCAAGGGTATCCAAACTTTGGCGCGCCAAAGTTAGCTTGCGCTATATTTTTAAAGTAAGATGGCTAGAGCCATTAATTAGGCGTCGTTTTAGGTATCGTTGAAATCGTAGGTAAGCAAGCGAAGTAACTGCATTTTATAGGAATGTTTTTTTTTCTCAATCGGCCGTTCTCGAGAAGTGATTCAAAACGTAAGAGCACCTTATACAAAAATTAAATTTAAACGGACAAGCTTAAAAAATTTTTTTTAAAAAAAGCTACACCTAGGAAACATTTTTAAAAACAATATATATAATCTTTTAGTCGATATCTATCATAAAAAGCAAAATTTGGCCGAGGGCCATAAAAAAAGCTACAAATTGTTGCCTTGTGTAATTCATCCCAAATTTGTCTTTATCAGCACCGGAGATAACCGCAAGTTTCTGTGGAGCTTCAAACTTAATATTTCGGCTTTTGATCCAGAGAATTGTTTACTAACGAAGGAACTGCTGCCCATAAATATTAAGCACTTTCAACATGTTACTCAACCGATTTGGGTTCAGAACATAACAATGACACATTTAGCATTTGCTTTTAACTCTCGTGAAAGAAACTTCAAGTTGCATAATTCGAATTTGACAGTTCCTCGCCAAAGCGTTTGGCCTCTTTTGGTGGAATATCGACCTTTAGATTATGAAAATGAGGTAAGCAATTAATCTGATTCAGAGGTCAGCTAACCAACATCATTTCGTCCACAGATCGAGTTGATACTCACTTGTGATAATAGCAAGGCTCAATATAAGGTTAAGGCTCGCGGGATTATTATTGATGAGAATGAGGTCAGCGATATGCCGCTTAAGGATATGGAATCTTCAAATTATCCCTACATTATATACCCGAACCGATTGAACTTCGAGATATCCGTTAAAGAGGACCGCACCCAGTTGGTTAATGTGCACAACTATGGCCAGAAATGTATGGAGTTTCGTTGGCAAAAGTATTTATCAAGTAAATATTTTTCTTCCTGATCTTTTTTAAACTAATCTTATTCGTCTTAGCTATATTATTACCGATTTTTTTTCGGTTACTTTCGAGCCTCCCGCGTTCCGACTGAAGGGACATCACTCAAAGCTTTGTGAGATTAAAGTTAGTGTCTATGAGCGTCTCGTGTTTTTTCGACGCGTTCCCATTGTGTTAGAGGTGCATCGCATTCTGAGCCGCGCCACACAAATAGCTAAGGCAGAGTTGGCTGAAATTGAGTCTATAGACAATCCCAAATGGAGGGAGGATAGTTACATAGAGCATATATTTCTTCATCTTAATATTCGCGTCCATTCGAACAGCAATGAGGAGAAAATTGGGCAGCTCGAAAATGAAAATGGCGAAACCTGTGAAGGTTCCGTAACTGAGATAGCCGGGCCAGCTGGTGATGGTCCTTCAGATCGACCAACTGACGTGCAGCTAAAGATGCCTGAAAGAAAGGCCCTTGTCAAGCATCTGTCGATGAAACGTCATCTTAATGCTAATGAAATTATTAATCTAAGCTTGGCCATCAATAATCGCATCACAATCTTCGAAAAACTCTTCTGGAAGCAACTATCAAAGTCGAACTTTATGCGCTTTTTGAAGGAACGGACACTTAAACAGTTCAACAAAACCTATGACCAGGCTGTCATCCCGAACCAATCATCTATTTCAAGAGTTGACAACCATTCATATGTAGATCACAAGTGAGTTACAATCCAATCAATCAGATCATTTAACTCCTCTATTGGTTATTTAAAGCACTATTTTGTCCATACTCAACCGAATAATGGTGGAGGCTGTTAACGATCTGGCGAAGAACTGGATATTTATTTCCCCGGAATATTACGACCGTGCCAATTAGACACTTAAGTTCTTAAATTTAAATGTTCTTTAATGTGACGAAATGTATTACATTACACACACAGACAAATAAAGACACATAAGACGCTATTCCTGTCTGTGAAGTATACATAATATGCTCTTTCCTTGGGCACCATATGATGAACCATTCGCTCACATTTGGATAAAACTGAATTTTAGCTTTCCACGACCAAATAAGGCATTTGTAAAATGAGACGTCGGCACGTTGACGTGCCAAATGAAATTGGGTTTTACTTATATTGCTCGCTTTGAATTGATTTTAAACGCAAAATATTGCGAGTTCAGGCAATACAATTTAAATAATCAAGTGGATTTTGTATTCTCACAATTCTATCTTGAAACAAAACAGCTGATTTTAGGGTTAATTTTATTGACATTTCCGGTGTCTCGGAAAAATCCAGCAAGTCGCTAGTAATCGCTTTGACGTCTGCTGGCTCTCCTCATCATATTTAAACCCTTGTAGAGGGTATTATAATTTTGTCACGATATGTGAAAGGCATTGAAGGAGGCCTTACAGACTCCATAAAGTATATATTCTTGATCAGTTCGACAAGCTGAATCGAAATAGAAATGTCCGTCTGTTTCTTGATATCTATCTAGATGAAACTTGTTACAGGCTCATCTTTTTGCTGCACGCAGTACATATGTCGGAACCGGCCGGATCGGATAACTATATCATATAGCTGCCTTAGGAACGATCGGTTGGAAATAAACATTTAGTATGAAAAACTTTTTTGTTTCTCAAGATATCTCAACCAAATATACACATTGTGTGTTTGATTAAGTTTTAAACAGGCTGATTAGATTTGGTGTAAATCGGACTACTATATCATATAGCTGTCATAGGAACGATCGGTTCGTAAACAACATCAGTATAAAAACTTTTTGTTTCTCAAGATATCTCAACCAAATATACACATTGTGTGTTTAATTAAGTTTTAAACAGGCTGACCAAATTTGATGTAAATCGGACTACTATATGATATAGCTGCCATAGGAACGATCGGTTCGAAAACAACATTTAGTATGAAAAACTTTTTGTTTCTCAAAATATCTCAACCAAATATATACATTGTGTGTTTGATTAAGTTTTAAACAGGCTGATTAAATTTGGTGTACATCGGGCTACTATATCATATAGCTGCCATAGGAACGATCGGTTCGAAATCAACATTTAACAAATTTTGTAAAAATCTGACGGCTTACACAGGGCACTGCAAGGGTATCCAAACTTTGGCGCGCCAAAGTTAGCTTGCGCTATATTTTTAAAGTAAGATGGCTAGAGCCATTAATTAGGCGTCGTTTTAGGTATCGTTGAAATCGTAGGTAAGCAAGCGAAGTAACTGCATTTTATAGGAATGTTTTTTTTTTCTCAATCGGCCGTTCTCGAGAAGTGATTCAAAACGTAAGAGCACCTTATACAAAAATTAAATTTAAACGGACAAGCTTAAAAAATTTTTTTTAAAAAAAGCTACACCTAGGAAACATTTTTAAAAACAATATATATAATCTTTTAGTCGATATCTATCATAAAAAGCAAAATTTGGCCGAGGGCCATAAAAAAAGCTACAAATTGTTGCCTTGTGTAATTCATCCCAAATTTGTCTTTATCAGCACCGGAGATAACCGCAAGTTTCTGTGGAGCTTCAAACTTAATATTTCGGCTTTTGATCCAGAGAATTGTTTACTAACGAAGGAACTGCTGCCCATAAATATTAAGCACTTTCAACATGTTACTCAACCGATTTGGGTTCAGAACATAACAATGACACATTTAGCATTTGCTTTTAACTCTCGTGAAAGAAACTTCAAGTTGCATAATTCGAATTTGACAGTTCCTCGCCAAAGCGTTTGGCCTCTTTTGGTGGAATATCGACCTTTAGATTATGAAAATGAGGTAAGCAATTAATCTGATTCAGAGGTCAGCTAACCAACATCATTTCGTCCACAGATCGAGTTGATACTCACTTGTGATAATAGCAAGGCTCAATATAAGGTTAAGGCTCGCGGGATTATTATTGATGAGAATGAGGTCAGCGATATGCCGCTTAAGGATATGGAATCTTCAAATTATCCCTACATTATATACCCGAACCGATTGAACTTCGAGATATCCGTTAAAGAGGACCGCACCCAGTTGGTTAATGTGCACAACTATGGCCAGAAATGTATGGAGTTTCGTTGGCAAAAGTATTTATCAAGTAAATATTTTTCTTCCTGATCTTTTTTAAACTAATCTTATTCGTCTTAGCTATATTATTACCGATTTTTTTTCGGTTACTTTCGAGCCTCCCGCGTTCCGACTGAAGGGACATCACTCAAAGCTTTGTGAGATTAAAGTTAGTGTCTATGAGCGTCTCGTGTTTTTTCGACGCGTTCCCATTGTGTTAGAGGTGCATCGCATTCTGAGCCGCGCCACACAAATAGCTAAGGCAGAGTTGGCTGAAATTGAGTCTATAGACAATCCCAAATGGAGGGAGGATAGTTACATAGAGCATATATTTCTTCATCTTAATATTCGCGTCCATTCGAACAGCAATGAGGAGAAAATTGGGCAGCTCGAAAATGAAAATGGCGAAACCTGTGAAGGTTCCGTAACTGAGATAGCCGGGCCAGCTGGTGATGGTCCTTCAGATCGACCAACTGACGTGCAGCTAAAGATGCCTGAAAGAAAGGCCCTTGTCAAGCATCTGTCGATGAAACGTCATCTTAATGCTAATGAAATTATTAATCTCAGCTTGGCCATCAATAATCGCATCACAATCTTCGAAAAACTCTTCTGGAAGCAACTATCAAAGTCGAACTTTATGCGCTTTTTGAAGGAACGGACACTTAAACAGTTCAACAAAACCTATGACCAGGCTGTCATCCCGAACCAATCATCTATTTCAAGAGTTGACAACCATTCATATGTAGATCACAAGTGAGTTACAATCCAATCAATCAGATCATTTAACTCCTCTATTGGTTATTTAAAGCACTATTTTGTCCATACTCAACCGAATAATGGTGGAGGCTGTTAACGATCTGGCGAAGAACTGGATATTTATTTCCCCGGAATATTACGACCGTGCCAATTAGACACTTAAGTTCTTAAATTTAAATGTTCTTTAATGTGACGAAATGTATTACATTACACACACAGACAAATAAAGACACATAAGACGCTATTCCTGTCTGTGAAGTATACATAATATGCTCTTTCCTTGGGCACCATATGATGAACCATTCGCTCACATTTGGATAAAACTGAATTTTAGCTTTCCACGACCAAATAAGGCATTTGTAAAATGAGACGTCGGCACGTTGACGTGCCAAATGAAATTGGGTTTTACTTATATTGCTCGCTTTGAATTGATTTTAAACGCAAAATATTGCGAGTTCAGGCAATACAATTTAAATAATCAAGTGGATTTTGTATTCTCACAATTCTATCTTGAAACAAAACAGCTGATTTTAGGGTTAATTTTATTGACATTTCCGGTGTCTCGGAAAAATCCAGCAAGTCGCTAGTAATCGCTTTGACGTCTGCTGGCTCTCCTCATCATATTTAAACCCTTGTAGAGGGTATTATAATTTTGTCACGATATGTGAAAGGCATTGAAGGAGGCCTTACAGACTCCATAAAGTATATATTCTTGATCAGTTCGACAAGCTGAATCGAAATAGAAATGTCCGTCTGTTTCTTGATATCTATCTAGATGAAACTTGTTACAGGCTCATCT